>VYXF01004776.1:628129-715345 GCA_013397295.1 Polioptila caerulea
AGGAGCGGGGTCTGGAACAGGGCCTGGAACGGGACAGGAGCGGGGTCTGGAACAGGGCCTGGAACGAGAGAGGAGCGGGGTCTGGAACAGGGCCTGGAACAGGACCTGGAACGGGACAGGAGCGGGGTCGGAGCGGGGCAGGAGCGGGGCAGCGGGCGCTCCCGGGGAGCGAAGCACGGTCACTTGAGCCAAGCGCGGAGGAGGGTGAGCACTCCCCTAGCCCTAAACGATGGCTTTAAAGAATGAAGTGGAAAAGTGTTCTTGTAAAAGCGAGTCACTGTATGAGTGTTTCAAAAAGCACAGGGTTTATGTTTGCATTGTAGAGATGGGAATTTGAGAAAGTGCTAAACAGCCAAATACAGCTGAAGATTAATTTAGCTGTTAATCTGTTCACAAAATCTGTATTTCTCACCTTTATTATGACTTCTAATTTAAAAAATAGTTCTCTCTAGTGAAATAAAGTAGCAGAACTTCATACCAGAAATTAGGAAAATATTTTTCAGTGGATGTGTAGTGCTGAACCCATTGCCTACAGTGGCTGTGGGATCCTTTTCCTTGGGTATTTCCAAGACTCAGACAAAGACATGGATACAATGTTCTGGCAGGAATCTCTCTTGGAGCAGCAAGTTGGGTGGAGACCTCCAAAGGACTATTTCTACCAATAGTTCTGTGATTCTAGGGTATCAAAAAAATTGGGAGTAGAACATGAACATTTTGAGTGGTTAAAATGGGATTTAAGATAATTTAATCCTAGTTTTTATGGGAAAACTGCTCATTTCTCTCTAACTGACGTAGGCAATTAAACAATGAGCTATAGGAGAGACCATTGAAGGAAGTTACTGATATTTATTAGTAGATTTATTTCAAAGAACTGAATGGATCTTCCATTCTTTGGAAAGCAGTTGAAGTTTAAGGATTTAAATATCTCAGTTTGCACAAGGAACTTACACGCATCATGTTCCTAAGATATAAATGCAACCTGAACTGATATACAGTTTTAAGAAACTTAGTCATGTTAAGCTCTTAAACATTTTCCTTTTACATACTAAAAAACAGCGTTGTTTTTGACCTCTGATTGCTCAGGCTGAGAAATTTTGTCAGAATTCTTCTTTGTTCACGCAATAAAAGCATAGTGTAACTGGAATATTAATGTAGCCAGCTAGGCTTGTCTGTGAGCAGAAGCATTCAGACCCTAGTGGTAGAAAAAGGCCTTCAGTGGATGTTTTAAAAATGCAATTTTTCTTCAAAGAAAATTCCAGTGCTATAAACAGGAGAGTCAGTAGAAGTCAGATAAAGAAATGGCCAAGGAAGTTGTATCTCATGTCCTGCATCACATATTTTGCCAAATTGGCTATCAAATTCAGAAGATCTAGGCTGCAGTATTTCTGGCTAACACAAACAATCTTTTAGATACAGTGACTATAATAGAACAAGCACATACATACCTCTGAAAAATATAGTTGTGGGAATTTCTCATAGGGAAAACAAATAATTTGTTAGACTCATCAGCTGTTGTTAACTGGGCCTTTGAAGATCAACACCCAGATCTTGAACTTCCCCTGTGAATTTCCATGTGGGAAACTGCAGGTGGGAAAGGATATTTTGTGTGTACTTGCAATGTTCTGCTTTTCAAGTGAGGTGCTGTATTCTGCTCTTAGGTTCTAGACAGATTTTGCAGGGAGGGGTTTGCTGTGTTAGTTTTATCTGAAACTGAGGTATGTATAGTTATCATTGCACTTGGGAAAAAAGAGCCTAATTATTAAATAGATGAGAAGAGTGATTAGAGGAAGGTAATTAACCAGGGAGAACTGGACAGCTCAGGCACAGCCTATTTCTATGCTGACTCATTCATAACCTAAATTATTTTAAGTCTTTTACAAAGCGCTGTGGTTTTTTGTTTTGTTTTGAATATAACAGTATTGGTACATAATTAAATGTTGTAAATCAAGCTAGCATTCGTTTTCACTTATTGAAAACACATTTGTTAGAAAAACCCTCAAAAAAACCCCGACCAAAAACGTTTGGATGCCTGCCTGGTTCCAGTGGAGGCTACCATTTTTTATCCCCTTTTTTAAAGAAAAGGACTATGAACAGGGGTAAAGTCATGCACATGCTTCAGAAGAATAGCAAAATCCTGTCCAACTTAGTGTCCCATGGAAAGCAGCCTCTAATGATAGATCTAATTGTAAAATTACTTTCAATAAGTGCCTTTTGTTTAATGGTGGGCTCTTAGAAATATGTCTCAAATTTCAGTAAAGAATTCTGTAATTAGGAAATGACTAATCAAAATACCAGATCTGGAATACAGGCCTGCTTACAGGGAGGTAAATGTTCAGCCTCAGCTTCGGCTCTTGACCTTACCTGCTCTCAGCTGTGACTGCCCAAGGGATTAAAGAAGTGCTTCAGCTAAGAGGAGCAGCATCTGGAAGCAACTTGCTGAGAGAAGTGAGGGTCCAAAAAATGAGGTGACATGATGAAGTGTCCAGCCTTTTGCAATATTCTTTGGTCAAGAGAATAGCTGACTTAGAATTTAAGACTTTCTCTGAGCAAGAAGTGTCTGGGACAGACTGTGTGTGGTGTTCCACTCTAAAGCAGCTGGTACAGATTGCCTTAAAAAAATAATTATGATAACACTTCACCTCTTATCTAAAATATGAGTTGTATTTTCCTCATGGCTAATCCACTCCCTGTGACCTGGGAGATAATGAATTGTTTTTCTCTCTACTGCTGGTTGTCAGTAGCCTTAACCACCTCTCCCTTTGGTACCTGTGGAGCACAAGAGGGAGTTGACAATCACTCATTCCTTTTAATTTGTATAATTCATTAGCTGAATGAAATTAAATGCAGAGCAGTTGTTCTCAGCTAGTCCTGGTGCCTGACTTGTGTTTCAGATCCATGGATGGGATTTGCTGTTCAAAAGTTTGTTTTCCTCTTCCCCACCCAAACTTTTACAAGTCAGATGGGCTTCATTTAAAGTTGGTGATACTGAGAAGGTGTCCCCATTCCCTTTGCTCTGAACCATACAGTTCTGCATGCTTTTTATGGCATTTGTTTGCTCAGTGAGCTGACTCACCTCTAACACTGGCTAAGTTAGCTCTTGGGTGGTTTGGCACAAAAGTTGTTTCAAAGGAAATGGCAAGCACACAGGGTTGAAAGGACGCAGTATTGCACCATTACATCAATTCAATTGTCTTGTGAAATGTTTCTCTCTCTGTGTGAGTTGACTTAAGAAAAGTCATGACCTTCTGTTAGAAACTTACTCGGGAAGTACCTTGCTTATATCTTTAGGTTACCATCGCTGTTACTGAGCCCTCAGGAGACAGGGTTTGTAAAATGTCTACCCGCATGTAAATGTGGCTAACTTACTAGTGCTTGGCATAAGAATGCCTTTCTTTAGGGATCAAGACATTACACATTTCATTTGTAAATTGCTTCTGATAATTTCCTGAAGTCTACAGGATCATTTATGCCCATTATCACCTAAAATAAAAGCTATTATTGCTTTTACTTAAGTGCTTCTTAATCCATGTTTCCATTTTGCAGTATACTGTAGAGGATCTCTGTTCTAGCACTTGAGAAATGCTGACTTTCACAGCTAGAATAGGGCTTCTTTTTATGTTGTTTTCCATCCCTTCATCATTTTAAAATTTTGATGTTTGGACAACACTTTGGTTGTTTGGTATTGTTGTTTGGACGCACTTTTGCTTTTGTATTGTCTACAGACATTATTTACCAGAAGTTAATTGGCTGTGGTAGCCCTCTTGAAAGAGAAATTCTGGTCAACTGCTCAAGGATATTTTGATCTTGTCAAGAGAGGCTATTAGAAATGGGGACCTTACTGTTGACAGTTGTTTGTAATATTGTGCTTTTACACCAGAGTATGGAGTAATTTGTCTTTTCCTTCATTTTGTCAGTGCTTAATGGATGCTTTTAGGTATAAGCTCTCTATTTTCATGCTACAACTAAATAGTCTGTCAGTGGCAAAGGAAATGAGAAGTGTCATGGAAGTGGTGATTCTGTCACCAGCCGGTCTGTTGTTCTATGTGGATGTTACAAATTTTTATAGTGATAAAGCAACCTCTTATCGTATTAGTGGGTTTTTTTAACAGAGAGCAAATATAAATGGGAGACAGCAACAAAACAAACACTGGTCTCTTGATTTCTCTTGGCAAATAACTGTGTGGTAGTAGTTGGTATCAGTTTAGAGAAAGATATCTGAACAATAACTTACTTTTCAGTAAATTGCCATCTTTAAAAATTAGAGGTTAATTTTAATCTTGAAACTACAGCTTTTTATGCTATTTTTTTGAAGGAATGATTTAGTTCTATAAAAGGACTGTGCTTTAGCTGGAAGACAATGAAACATGTTGCCTGATATACATCAGTAAAGAAACCTTAGCAAATAAATGCTTTTGAACCATATGATTTGTATTTTATAAGCTTCTTACCAGCTACTAAAAACTTCTTTTTTATTCATGGCATCATTATTGAATTTACTCCTATGCAGTTATAATTCAATACTTATTTAATAGAGTTACAGAAGTGAATTGTGTCGATTATTCTAGAAGAAGGTTTGAGCTAATCAGAGGTAGTTGACATCTATTTTGTACATGATGTTCCTTTTTAAGCATCAGTTTGAGTGGAAGTTTAAAATACTGTTTTGATTTTGGGCAAATGTACCTGAATTAATACAGAAGTAATGTGTGCAGTTGAAGAGAATCCTAGCAGGAACCACGGATGAGTAGACATTCAGCTCTTCTTCATTCCTTGTGTTACTTCAATTTCTTTCACTCCACTTTCCTTGTCATGAAGAATTTGGAACCTTCTTCATTTACAGATGTCTCTTTAGACAATTTTTTATTTTTCCAGTGTTATGGTGACAGTGTGTCTTGGTTCACATTAAATCTCAATGAGCTACAGACGTCAAGAGAGTGACATATTTAAAAAGGGAAGGCAACTATTTAGAACAACACTTGAGCAGATGCTAACTTCATTCCTATCCAGACAGCACTTCAGCACATGCTTAAAAGAGCCTCTCAGTAGAGAAGCTGTCTAGCCTCAAGACTGAAATTCAAAATAAGCCAAAGTTATAGCTTTTAAAAATTCATCACCACTTAGCTCCCCTGTTGATTTGAATAGGGTCTGCTGGTGCTCTGAAATTCTGAAAAAAATGGTCCATGTAGTCTGTGGCTAACCTTTATCCCTACATGCAAGGACATAAAGAGTTTCAAGCAGTTCCTTCTATCAGGATCTTGAGAAAAGTGCTAAACCTAAGAATTCCCTTAATTACCTATGGTCTGACAGAGAGGTTCTGCAACTTTTCACAAACCTCTGCCCTCTGATTCGAGGCATCCAAGTACTGCTCACTAAAATAGTGCACTATGAGAGAGATGTCTTTTAGAACTGGATGTCTCATTTTGGATATACAACAAAAGGTGTTAAATTTTGGTATGGCAGTCTGAAATATTGAGTTAGTTATTCAAAATATGTAGGAAAATAAAGTTAAGAACAGTCTGTGTTTATAATGCATTCGTTAGCATCTCTGATTTTAACTGTGTATAAAACACGTGATTCATTTAGATAGATTAAAACAAGAGTTTAATTTTTTATTTAGATAAAGGTGCATGTGCAGTATTTGTTTTCTAAGTGTTTCAGCATTCCATGAGGGGAAAAATGGAACTGAAGATCAAGTGATATAAAAGTGTAATGGTTCTTTAGAGCTAAGATATTAGTCCAAAAAAAGCAGTCCCAGTCACTATAAATTTTAAAATAGGCTGAAGTTATATATGTGTCTGAATAGCCTACACCCTTGCAAGTATTTTTTAAATTCTTGTGTAAACAATTTTCAAAAATCTTACTTAAACCATAAGCCATTAAGTGCAGAAAAGTTGGATGAAATCCAGGTAGCAGAAAATAACAAAGAATCACAAGTGAGGTGGGATGTGTTGAAGAGTAAATTGCACTCATGATTGAAAGGTAATATGCACTGGTTATACGTCAAATTTTTAGATCATGTTTGAGACCTTGGGTAGAGGAGAAAGTATACAAATAGGGATATAAAAGCTCTATCTGAAAATAAGAGCTGCATTAACAGTACAAATTTCTACAAAGTTGTAGAAATTGTAGGATCAAGCTGACATTGCAATACAGAAAGTGAAAAGAAGGTAAAGGTGGAATATAAAAGGAAATATAATGACATGGGAGGTTATGTTGTATAAACAGTAATTTCCACTGTGTCCAGAATCAGAGAGACTCTGGGGAGGAGACAGCAGGGGTCTCCAATAGATGGGAAGAATCATTCAGGCACTGAAGAATTGAAATTGTCAAAGAACTGAAATGCTTCCATTGTCTCACTATTTACAATGGCAAATTCAGGACAGATGTCTAAAAGATAAGCATTTTTTTAGGAGTCTTGAAGGAGAAATATTAAAGGAAAGCAGGAGAAGAAATTAAAAATAAAATCTTTAACCATCTAATTTAAAAACAAAGCCAAGTGAATTGGATCAAACTGAAAGTTTGAAGAGAATTGTGACTTATATTGACTGGTATATTTTGAGTGGTGTGGTCAAACTTTCTATGATGTTTCTTTATTTACTTTTAACTGTGACTCAAAATTCCTGACACCAAAAGCTACAGAGTAACCAAGAGAGTGCTTTTTAGAGAGATTGAGACTTTTAGACTGGGGGAAATAGTACAAAAGATACAGAGATTTGATCAGGCTTGAAAAAAAATTGTAGTCTAGATTTTTTTTAAAGCTATTTCCTTCCACAGCTTGATTTTGGTTTTCTGTCCATGTAAAGTTCTCCTCTGATTTATACTCGTATATAGTCAATATAGTCTGACACCAAGACTCATGAGAACTTTATCCTGTAGTGGGAATTATCCAAATCATCTAAATCTGTTACTGCATCTTTGATGTGTTCTTGTCTTTTCCCTGCTTCTGTCTAGCCTTCCATACAGAAAGATAACTTGTAATTTCCCCTTCTCTCAGGCTTTCTCTCCCCACATCACTGAATTTTTTCCACATGACTCTGAGTCTGATGTCTCTGTTTATAGTTATGCTTGGTTGGCATGGAGTTTATCTTCCCTGCCATGGCCACCTCCATGCAGTGGAGCACATAAAAATTATCCAAATCTGACATGGCAAAGTGGGATCTAGGGTAGCTAAGTAAAGTATTTAAAGAGACAGTACCTCAATGCTTGAGTTGAAATTAGCTTTGTAGAATTGTTTTTGTTCTCAATTGCATATCAAAAAGTGTTCTCAATTATATGTTCATGCTATGTGAATTTGGAAAGAAAGGACATTTTTTATTAGACTATGGTGGATTGCTCTAATGGACTGCCAGATATCCACTCAGTTTCTCTCTCATTCCATCCCCTCCTTAGGACAGTGGGAGGCAGGAAACAAGATGAAAAACATCCTAGGTTGAGTGAAAGGCAGAGAGATCACTTACCAATTGCTATCAGGTGCAAAACAGACCTGGGAAAAATTGATTGAATTTATTGCTAATTAAAACCAGAACTGAATGGTGAGGGAAAAAAAATAAAAGAACTAAACCACTTTCCTCATCCTGCCCTACTTTCACAGGCTTAGCTTCACTCCTTCATTTCCAGCTCTTCTACCTCGTACCTGCTGTGAGCAGCACAGGAGGATGGGAAATGGGGTTGGGATCAGTCCATGAGAGTTCCGCTCTGCTGCTTCTCCTTCCTCACAATTTTCCCTGCTTCAGTGCTGGATCTCTGCATGGTCTGCAGTCCTTCCAGAACAGATCCTGTGTGGGCCCTCTGGATGGGTTGCAGTTCCTCAGGATAAGCCTTCTTCAGCACTGGTCCTTCACAGGCTGCAGTTCCTTCAGGACATGGCCACCTGCTCTGGCATGGAGCCCTGCACCAACTGCAGAGTGGATAAGTGCTCCATCCCAGGTCCCTTCCATGGGCTGCAGAGCAAATTTCTGCTGTGTTTCCTGAAGTGCCTTTCCCGCTTCTTCTCTCACCTGAGTGTTACAGGATTGTTTCTCAAAGTTCTGTTTTCCTCACTCCCTCTCCCCTGTGCGGAATTTTGCTGTCCTGGCGGTGCTGCCCTGGTGGCTGAGGGCTCAGCTGCATCCATCTGTGTCTGGTGTGGGGCAGCTCTCGCCTCTCCTCCTGGAGTCCAGCTGGTGAACCCCCATTGCCACCTACACCTGGTGCTGGGAAAGCTGAGAAAAACAGGCAAGTTTTACACTAAATCATGTAAGAGGAAGCAAAACCCAGAGACATAAAGCGAGAGAAATTATACCTAAATTTTATTTTCATTATAAAGAAAATAAAATAAATTACAACCATGAAAGACAAAACAGGAGTTAATACAGTGAAATCTTTTGGCTGGAGCGTGATGTGATATGTTTTAACCACTGCTGTAACCATCAAGGCCACAAGATCCTTGTAAACCATTACCATCTATTGGCTAAATTTTCCTTTGACAGAAATGCTAATAGTATTTTACTCTCCCTGTATCAGGTGTTGTAATTAAAAATATCCATTCCTTCAGACCTTATTTTTCTTGCAGTGTTAAAATTTTTGAGTGTGACACCTTGACTACTTTGATTTTATTAGTCTACTACCATAGAATTAGTTTCTTAAATTTCTTAACATCTGTTATCCTGAACTTAAGGGTCTAAAGAGTACCCAAATAGTGGTTTTCCTACTTGTTGAAATGCTGGGGGTTTCCTCCAGAATGTGTTTGTATCCTTTTTATTTTCTTCAGTAGTGTAATGGGACTGTGACCTGTTCTGTAAGGATTAGTTGATGTTTTCTGTATAATGTGTCCTGGAAGAGAACAAATAGGAGTGTAGAAGAAATGCCTGGAAGAAACTGAGAATGTGTTTAGAAGGGAAGAGTCACCCAGCATACAAATTCAGCAGCCAAATTATCCGTTGTGTCAGGAAAGGGAGGCTGCTGTGAGTTGTGGAAATTGATTTTCAAGTTAACATTTGTGTGAAAAAATTGCAGACACTATGCTTTATTTGCAGAATGATTGATTTTGACTCAAAATACTTAAGAGAAAGCAGTTTGTAGGTTTCCCTGCTGTGCAGATTCCAAAGAATAAATCCTAAGAAAATTGTGGAGAAAACATCTGAGATGCAGTATGAGATATTCAGTCCCAAGTGGCCTTTACGTGAGAAAATTCATAGCTGGAGAGAGGCCAACAAAATCTGTCCATCTTCTGTTTTAATTGAAATGAAAAATGTACCAAGATGTTATAGTAAATGAAAAGAAGTAATAGTAAATTAAAATTTTTGAAGACAGTAATGAGTTTTGGAAGAAGGTTTTGCTGGAAAAATCAGATGCTGAGTAGGAATGTGGTAGTCCTTTCACATGGAGCAAAAGTCCACGACAAAGCAGCTACTCACTTATCAACAGGACAGAGGAGCTAAAAAAGGCATTGTATAGGTTCATATGTCTCATACAGGAAATTGTGAAATCAAGGAGAGTGACAACATTTTTTTAAGGTCAGGGGAACATGGCAACTTGGGATTGGTAAAATTCTGATGTGCTGTAGGTCATTCTCCTATCAAGAAACCTGCAAAATGCTGCTGTAGGCAAGTTAGGCTGGATGAGTTCACTTTTGTTTTGCTTATTTTAGTGGCATTATTAGAAATTTTCAAGACATTTTAGGATTAAAGATAAGATTTCATTCCTTGTTGGTAGAACCTTTGCTGTGGAGGAGCCAGGTGGATATTGCCATTTTTCCTTGGATTTATGGAGGCTTTACTAGTGAAATTATGGACTGCAACTGTGCTGAGGGCACGCTAAGCTCAGTTCTATAATGAAGTGAGTGGTGATCACTGCTGCAAGTTGAACACAGTTCTATTTTCTGAAAGCTACTTAAAGATGTTCTGTAAAAGTTCCTCTGATTAAAAAGATTGTTTTCTGATTGAAAATGGAGCAAGTTTGACTTGGGATATGAAAATCAGGATGCCTACCGTTCTCTTCAGGCCACATACACTTCTCACATACTGTGTAATGCTTTCCATACCTGAGACAGAGGCATGTTTTGTGTATCTTCTATAAAAGTCCTTTTTAAAACATAGCCTAGCTAGATTCTAGGCAGGTTTATTATAACTGAGACATCATTTAACTGCATTACATTTTAGATGCCTGAAGGATTATTGTTCCAGCTGTGTTTTTATAGTGCAAATGAGAAAATGGATGCATTAAGAATGAAGAGTTACATCAAATTTATTAATTTTTTTTTTTGAGGAATGATGTTCTTTTATTTCTCATTAGACAGGAATTGACTTTGATGGTATTTAAGTATTCCTAATGCTTTCAAAGGGCTTTATGTTGCTGGGCAGTAATGACACTTCATGTAAAATCACTGCTTCAGCTGCTGTGAACAGCTCTGATCTTACCCTCTGCTTCCTGTGACTGCACCGCCCCGGCCCTTCTCCTGTCCTGGAAAAAAATTATTTTTTTGAATAGCCAGAAGGCTATTCAACCCATTATTTGATCCAAGTGAAATGGTTGGTTTTTTCCCTCTTTCTCTCACCCTGTGCCCACCAAAAAACTACATTGTGGTGCAAGAGAAGGGAGAAAAGGCAGGCAGGCTAATGTGCAGAACTAGTTCATTGCATGGCCTCATAAGTCTGGGAGCAGCAGTCACTTCTGGGTGAGGAACTGTGGCCTTAAAATGATTAGAGGCACGGCTCAGTTTTTTAAAACTAAAAGGAGTGATTAAGCTTAGCTGCAGTTCTAGTTACTTTTCTTTGGGGCTGCCATATCTTTGTCTTTTTGGGGAGAAAATGGTGGTTGCTTCCAGCCAGCTCAGCCTGCTAGTTCAGTGCATTTTGTGCAGATGCAGTCTGTAGGAACAATCTGAAGAGGAGAGTAGGAAAGGGAAAATGTGCAGTTTAAATTAGTTTCAGCAGGACTGAATATGAAACTGTAGTCTTGCACTGCAATTGTTGGAGTAGAAGAAAGCACTTTTTTACCAGTTCAATCCATTTGGTAATTGCTGGTAATAAACAGAAAAACTTAATTCAGATGAATGTTAGAAATTACCCATATAATTAGGGACCATGCTGCTTTGATCAACAGTATTTTCACATGCTGTTATTCCCATTCACTGCTCTTCTTACCTTCCTGTGGGAATTGCCAAAACTAGTTTATATTCCTCACAATTGTAGCTTTACAGTGCCTGAAGGGAGCCTATGAGAATGATGGAGTGAGACTATTTACACTTTTCTCTGTGTGATGATTCTGTTACAAGGACAGGTCCTGGGTTTAGTCTCTTTTTTGTTTTAAAAATTGTTATATAATTGCCACAACATTGCTTCTTCTTATCCATGAATTTTTAATTCATTGCTCTGCTGTCCAGCTGGTGAGTACCACAAAAAGATCACACAGCTCCAAGGAACTGTACCCTTCTCTGTCAGGACTGTGTGAATTTCAGAATGTCTAAAGCAGTCCATGCACGTGATCTCAGCCGAAAATGTCAGCACTTCTTGCTACATGCCATGGCAGGGACTATCTTGCAGTTGTGCCTCAGGAGATACATAATGATCTTGTGAACAATTTTGATCGAAGTTCACTTGATGAAATTTTTCTACTTATGAAAGTAGAATGGTAGTGAAAAGAGAAACTTGATGGGAAAGTCAGAGCGGCTTCAGAAACCATTTTTTTCTGTGTGACTTCCATTCTCAGCTTCTACTGAGTTTTGTTGTATCTAGGCTATGTCAAAGAGAAATTGGTTTCATTTCTATTCCAGTTTTGTACAAAGTCAGAGGATTATGAAAATAGCTAAAAGGTTTTCCAAGCTAAGTTTATGTGATTTAATCTTTTTCTTACTTTTTGACAGAACTATGATAGCATTATGGAATGTAATCTTACCCGTGTAATACCAGCATTGTTTATGTATTATATATACTGACTAATCAATTCAATACGTGCTTTGAACCAACTATTCAGTGGTCATACTATTGTTCTAAATATATTATTTTGATTTCACAGGTGCCTGCAGAAATATCACCAACAGCCAGTGCCAAATGCTGCCGTATAACTACACCACTGTCATTTCAGTTCTTTCCATTGTCAAAAGTATTGAAATGGAAAAGTTCCTGAAGTTCTTCAGTTACCTCAATCGTCTCAACTGCTATCAACACATCATGCTCTTTGGCTGTAGCCTCGCTCTTCCTGAATGCATCAGTGATGGTGATGACAGGTATTTGGGAATGAAAATCCATCAATGACTAGAGCCAATTGTGGTAAAATACTCCTTGTCTAATCAGACAAGGGAACATCCCAACTAAGCCCATGACCTCATTGCAAAATTCCTGTCTGTCAAAGCTACTGACAACATTTCTGCCATGATAAGTCAACTCCAATAGAGCTCTTCTAGAAAAATGTTGCCACTGTATAAACTAAAACTGTGATATTAGGGCAGTCAGGCTTATTTTCCTAAAGAAGCCTGTCCAGAGTTCTTCTGCCTAATTTCTCTAATCTGGCTATGCCAAAATGGAATGTTTTGTAACAACAATAATGCCTTGGGTATGTATAGTATTGTCGTACATTGGGTGGCCATTAGTTAAACTTCAAATCTGTTCAGTCATTTCTTTCAGCAATGTTAATATTTTAAATATATTTTTTGGTATTAAATTATCAGGATATAATTGTTCAGGGTGACATAAACTATTCTGGAAGCTTAAGGAGCATATGTTTTTTTCTGCATTTACATAATTTCATAGCATTAGTATAATGTGCATGCACTTTTAAATTGAGTTTGATTTGAAAAAGGATCAGTGAGTTTAACAGAGCTAAAATCAAAACATGACACAAAAAGAGGAAAAGGAATATTTTTTAAATATATGTACACAATCTTTGATATTTCTGGAGGGGGAAAGAGAGAGGATAGATTTCTTTCTCCTTGTTTTCATTTTTTTATTTCCAGTTCCTCCATTATGAAATTCAGTGGAAGGGAATATGACAACTGAATAAGTGTTTCAAACAACATAACAAGACCAGGAAGTAGAAAGCTGTGCAGTTTAGTAGGAATAGGATACTTACAAAAGAAGTTCTGTGAGAACTAGTCAAAAAGTCTCACTCCAGGCAATATATGCCTGCCACTTCCAGTGCATCATAATTATTCCTGGACTGGCTGATTAAGCTCACTAAAGTGACAGAAAATTAACCCAGAATAAAGGTGTACAGATGATTACATGGGTAGGATTAGTGGGGAGGAAAGGCAGTACAGGTAACAGTGGAATGAGACTGACCTAAATTTAGACTGGCTAAGTGGATTAAAACAAATGCACCTGTGGACCTATCTTTGTTAGCCTACCAAAAGCTATTTTCAATTAACCCTTTTTAATTGAGTGCATTATTAGTTACAGCACCTCTGCTCCAATTCAGTATTGCAATTGTTCTGCTTAAGGAATCTGATAGCAAACAGCCTTACACTACCTGTTTTCTCTAAAAATTATTGAACAAAATCAGAAAAGTGGGTTTAGGTAATACATTGATTAATTTAAATGTTCAACAACAGAACAGGCCATTTCTCTGTTGCTTCACTTACTCTGCCTAGTTTGGAATTTGACTTTCACAAAACTATTGAGAGTGAGTTGTGTGCATCAAAACTGCAAACAATCAAATAAGTAAACAATCTTAATAAATAAAATCTTAAAAAATTTTATAGTTTACTAATTTTACTAAATTTAGTAAATTTTACTAATTTACTAAAATTTAAGATTTTACTTAAAAATAAGTAAAATCTTAAAACAATCAAATAAGTAAAATGGTGAAAGGATAAATGTTTTCCATTTCTTTCCTGAAGACAAGTTTTTGGTCTGGTTTTCAGTGATTACTGAAATACTTTGAGATTCAGGAGTCAAGGGTTTTCTTTTTGCCTTTCCCTTTCCCCTTTTCTCTTCTCTTTTTGTTTTCCCTTTTTTTCAGTAGCAGCAACATTCTCCCATTAATTCATAATGCCAAAGCTGGAACTGGATTTTGACGTCCTGTTCTATGTCTTAGAGGTTATAGTGGTTCCTCTATTTGTATTTTAATTTTTTTTTTTTTTTTTGGGTGGGAAATATTCTTGCCCGTGCAAACTGCTGGGGAAGAAAGTCCGATGTGAGACTGCAAATGATGTAAGATTACGTTAGAATGTGACTTCAGTTTTAGTAATCATGTCTCCAGAGTGTGCCATGGATGTCCCTGAAAATGCAGTGAATGCAATCAGAGTGGCAACCACGGGAAGGACAACAAGGGTGGATTGACAGTGTGCTGGTTAGTTGAGTCTTAAGTTTGCTAAACCTCGGTTGTCCTAATGTAACTTCCGTTTTTGCTTAAAACGTTACCTTTTTTTCTTTTTTCTGTAGGCAACTAAGTGATTTTTGTGATTACTATCCTTTTTGAAGCATCTAGTTATTGCAGGCAAACACAAATATTTCACAGCCAAGAATAATTTATTTTAAGGAGCATCAGATCTGCAAAAAGTAGTTATGAACACCTTCCCTTCCCTCTCAACCCAGCCCCTTCCCTACCTTCTCCCCATAACTTCTGTCAGTGAGCTCTAGAGAAAAGCATATAACATAGCAGGGGAAGTTACTTTGTATATGCTGAGTGCAGATACCAAAAATGAAAGAGGTGAACCGGTGTTAAGTCTGTTGAATAGCGGAGTGTGGTTAGCAGAAAGATACTGAAGCAGAAGAATCACTCTGGAAAGCCTCTGGTGGTAATGATAGCCGAGTTGCAATGTGCTGTAGTGCTCTTTTGGGGGGGACTGTGGTTGTCCAGAACATGTGGTATGACAAAACATCCACTGATGTTGTGAACAGTTGTTACTGACATCGTCATTATTTCCTCCCATCAGTTACAGCTGGTTCATTGTAATGTCAGTGGTTCTATATCTGATCATCACTTTTCATTTGTTGTTCTCTCTTTGTTTTGCAAAGCAATTGTTCCTAATGGATGTAAAGCTTAATTTGACAAATGTTGTTTACACAGTGCGGAAGGGATGAAACTCCTGTGATGCCTGGGTGTCTATTCTTAGGTATTGTTGAGAGTCTGTTGGCAGCTTGCAGCCATGGGAGCAATAATTATAGCAGTGCGTTACGAGAGGGAACAAGAGTTAAAAGTTACAAGCACTAATCTTTGGCATCCAGTGAGCTGTCATTACATAGCTTTTCTCTGATATTTAAACTTATGTCTGTTTCCCATTTATTTTTCATGTATTTATAGACATTGTTTTCATGAACACTTGAAGGAGATTAAGTTTCTAGGCAGAGAGCGTATTCAGTGTTTGTGTAGTTAGATACAGGATTTCTGAATATTACCACAATACTGATGCTCTTCAGAAATGTTCTTCTGTATCTCACTACAGTGAAGCCATGTGTGACACTGAAAATATATTAATTTTAAAAGCTGTATTTAATTTCAGCAGCTGTATATAAAATCAACTAGTCCTGCTCTTTTAAGAAAATACATAGCAGTATCTATATACTACTTTCCAGTACAGAACAAGTTTGAAAGTCCAACTAAAAACTGTGTGAAAATGGAAAGTTGAAGTGCAATAAGGCTTTTTTTGCATGCTTACCCATAATTTTTGTAGTAAGGGACTGCTTATGTAAAGGTGTTAAGCAACTTCCTCCTTCTTGAGTGGATGGATGAGATAATTCCAATATGACTTAAAAATCAACCTTAAAAAACCATGTCCTGCCGCAGTACAGCAGCACTGCTAAGAAAACATGACTCAGTCCTGAAAAGCAATATTAGTGGTGGAAGAACACCTTAAACTAGATCAGCTGAGCTAATGGCTTCTAAAACATTCCCTGTAGTAACTTTGTCCTTTTGGGTAGTAATAGTCTGTATCCTCTGACCACCACAAGCTACACTGGTACTTTATTTGTTGTAAGAGAGATCTGTCCTCAGAGCTCTTGGTTGTGATTAATGATTTAATCTAGTGAATTCTCCCTCAGCACTGAAGGACACTGCGTGGGCCAAAGGTCAGTTGCTTCAATGTAGTGGATGTTTATTTATAGCAACTCACATGCATTGGATTCCACAATTCAAGAAGACAATAGTTAATCTGCAATGTTTTCAGATTTCAAAAGGGGAAAAAGAGGATGCATTTTAAAGCCAAAATCAATGTAAAATTTAAATATTCAAAATCTAGAGAAGTTCTTAGTGGGTCAGCCTATTACTGCATAATCCAAGCAAGACTCATTGAGTGATGCTTTCTAATAGTTCTTGCACTCTATGAAATAATAAAATTTTATCAAAATACTTGGAAATATAGGCAGGCTGTATAAGATCCTGAAAGCCTATGTACATGGCTTATTTTGACGTTTTATGCTGGGAATAAATTTGAAGCTTATGGATTCTCATAGTTCTGTGCTGTCATGCTGCCTTTAAAACAAAAATAATAGCTTGAGTGCTTACATTAATCCTCTTGGTAGAAGTATATTCCAGAAAGTTGAGGAAATGCCTTCCATTGAGAGATCCTCAGAATCTCCTGTCTTTGAAGATCAAATTTAATTTAGGCTAGGAAATAGTATTAGGGCAATGCAAATTAGAAAGTGAAATATTCTCCCAAGCTAAAATTCCAATTCACCTTGCATTTCTACAGTTTTACTCACTATGCTTTTCTCATGTCAGATATCTTTGAAAACAGAGTTGTGAAGTGGCTTGTCTTCAGTTAGGGCTCAAAGAGTCCATTTGAGATCATGGCTTTTTTATGCTGGCTGCTTTGCAGACATCCAGTGAGGGCAGCCTCCTGCCTCTGGAAGTTCATAGCCCACATGAAGAAAACTAGTAAAGGATAGGAAGAAAAAGTAATGCTGTCACATTCATGGCTGGGGAAGCCAAAACTGAGCAAGAAATTGCAGTAGAGCAGAGAAGTACTCTGTAACACTTATAGTCTGTATCTTTAGGCAAAATGTTATTTCTCATCTTGATTAAAGTCTGAAAATTAATTTAACTTGTCCATTCACTGCTTGTGATCCAATGTACACTGAATGTATGAAAAAACTCTCAGCCATAATTCAACCTTTTTATTTCCCCCTCAGATTAATTCTAAAGGGCAAATTAATACAATGAAGGGAAAAGACTATCTTTAGAACTCTTTCCTAGAAAGGAGTTTCCCATGTGAATGTCTATATGTAACATGTTTTATTGTGCTGTAGTATCTATGCTACACAAAACAGTAGCCAGGTAAAGACTTGTAGGAAGCCAAAGAGGTTGGAATAGGTTAACATGGTAGGTTTGGAATGGGAGAAATTAAGTAATGAAAACTAGATTAATACTAAATAGATTCTAAGAAGCTGTGAATAGTTTGTGTGCAGTCAAATATTCTTTGGAGAGCTGCTGATATGACTCATAGTGACAAATTCTATTCTGTATTTTTTTCTGGTTGATTTTCCTATTCTCTTTTCTGTAATTAATAAAAAGGAAAAACCAAATAGTGTGATTTTCACTGCGGGCCTAAAGTAGGATGAAATGTTAGGTCCAAAAAAACAAATCCAGAAATATGTGTGGTGTCTTTTAATAAAAGCTGTCAACAGTTTAAACTGATTTCATTAATGTCCTCTTAGAAAATGGAAGAGACTCAATCTTCATAGATTAATAAATATCTGTCTGTCATGTTTAGTATAATCCATGAATGAGAGCAGTGATGTGGTTATTTCCTTTTCCCTGTTTTTGTGAGCTTCACTTGAAACTTATCCATGTTCTTTGTTTCTCCTGCTGACAGTGAAACGAATTATATTTTATCGTAGCTATTAAAGGTAAACTAATTAAAATAATAAGATGTTATAAAAGACCCTACTTTTTAGAGTAAATTGGAGCTTTTGAAGTATTTAGGAGAAAAAGCTGACTGATCACATGCATCTTGTTTAGATCTCTAGCTAATGAGAATTTTTGTTTTAAGGCTTTGAACGGGAAGCTATCAGCAAATATTTGAGTCAATATCTATTGCACAAAGTCTGTAATGGGTTTAATTGTGTATAAATGATATATGGATATGTATGAGTTTGTATAGGCAATCCTGCACTGGCATGCTTCAATTTTGTTTTAATCCACTTGATTTTGGCAACAAAAGCAGGTTAATATGCCAAGACAAAATAGCAGCTGCTAGGACCTGTGAGTGAATGATCTGTAGTCTGTGACAGAGCTTTTACACTATCTATTTATAATGCACCTGTGTGGAGGTGTCAGATTATAGCTGCACAGGGAACTTTGCCTTTCTATAGCTTTTAAGAAATGTTTAAATTTTACACATTTATGAATTTAGCTTCAGAGTAATTTTTGAAGCAAAGGTATTGAGAATACCACCTGAAGGACGTTTAACCTATCAGAGATGCTTTCATTGAAATTGTTGGTATTTACTTTTAAACATTAAGCTACTGCACTGGTTACAATCACTTACCAGATCTCCAAGGAATAAGGTGGGACAATTTTCTCCTATCACCATGTCTCTTTATGTTCTTCTCATGGCTCCATCCAATGTAGTTCTTGCCATGACCCAGGCACAGGGAGTGGAGGCTTCTTTCAGATGCTTATGAGTGGCTTCTTTCAGTGCTGTGTGTCTTGTTACAGATGTTTCCTGAGTTTGCAGTCCTGTCTTTCACATCCTGTGGGAGTTGCTTCATCCTCTTAATACACTTGCTTTTTGATGATGCCTCTAGCCTAAGGAATTTAACATGACTCACAAAGGCCGTTCCAGATGGAGCTTTGGCAATATTTGTTTGTCAAGGAGATACAGATGATTAGAATCTTCAATATAAAGCCGAGGTCATGTTCAGTGGCTGAAGTGATTTATACATAGAATGTTTGAAATCACATGTCTTTTGTTTTAAATGTTGCCATGACTTGGCTTGCAGCCCTTCAGAATCCAGCAGACTAATTGTGTACAAGAACCCACCCTGTTGTAAGATCTGTCTTTGGATATAACCAACTCATAATCTTGTCTTCAGTCTTTAAATCTGGGTATGGTCCATTTAAGTGCAATTGTGATTTGAACCACACAGCCTTGGAGATGCAGCTAATGAAAAACATGTATAGTCAAATCCTGTCAAAAGGGAACACAAAAAATAGAGAATGTGATAATGTTGCAAATACTTGACTACATAAATAGTGTTCTCTGTCTGCCAGGGTTTTTTTTTGTGTGTCTTGTTACTGTTGATATAAAGCATTCTCCTGAGGGAATTGATATAAGTGTTACTGTTTAGCAGAAAATCTGAGGAATACACAGGGTCTGTGTTATTTGAAAAAGCCCAGAACAGCAAAACAAATGAATATTTTTTACTTTCATTTTGTCCTTTCTACCAGTTAATAACCTTCCAATAGCTGTAATTTAACCAGTAGTTATAATAATGATTTTTTGGTGTAATTTTTTGATAAGTAAAATTTTGAGGATAGAATTGCTAATGGCAGATACTCAACATGTTGTAAGGCTTTCCTATGCTATGTAAGTACTCAGTATCAGCTCCAGTCTACTGTCAAATTGATAACACACCAATTCAAGGTGAAGTAGAACTAATTTACAGCAACAAGAAGGTGAAATGGTTGAGAGGTGTAATACATTGGGTAGGGTTTCAAAACAGCAAAACTATCTGTTTAAGGTATCTGTAAAATAGCACTAGACAGTTCCTGTGTACTTTTGAAAGTGTTTATGTGCAGTAACAGATGTCATATGCAAAGTTATGATTGAAAACATGTTTCAATGAGTGTACTGAACAAACATGAATTTCTAAATATAAGGAGACTGAATAAAATCAGGGTGACTTGAAATGGAAAATTGAATATGTAATAAATAGATACATGCAATATGCAGTTTCAGAAAGCGATGAAATATTTTCACAGAAAAAGGATCAAGAAGAAAATAAATCCTCAAGCCCCAGTTCCTGCTCTAAAGAAAGATAATTTTTCAAAAACCAAAATTTTATTTCTGCTGTCCAATGAGTATAGCATGTTCTTCATGAGATATGAGTGAGACCTTTATTTAAGAAACAGCTGGTTTACAGCTGACATCAAAGAAGGGAAATGCTCACATTTCTCTGAAGTATTGGAGTGGACCATCTTGCCAAGACATAAATGAAGAAACTTGAAGAAACAGCAGTCACAAATAGCATTTCATGCACCTTTCTTCTCAGTGCAGCCTGTATTGTTCATAAATAATTTCATTGTTAATGAGTTATATTAATTATCTTGTCTAACTGTTATTCATATGGCAGAAATGTGCTAATGAGGAGATTATAGTTTGCATTGTCCTTCAGAACTCACACCATGGAGTCAACATGTCATATTCATCACCTAAGGAGCCACTACTATTTTCTCCAAAGCTGAGACAGTATAAAGGTGACAATAAAAAGTTTGCTTTTGGAGGGAATGCTAGGGAGAACATTGGTAATTTTGTGGCATGGGTCAAAATGCCTATATTTAAAATTGACAAACATATCTTAGAGGATCCTTTCTTGAGATATGTATAATTTTTGAGAGGAAACGAATAAAGGAAAAAAGCACCCTTTAACTTTTTTTTTTTGGATGCCTAAATAATTCTGTGGGCTAAAACAGAAGGAACAAGTGAGTTGCTTATGAAAAAGCACTCTGTAATCACAAAGAGTGCTCAAGTGTTTGAGCATTGAAACTTTAAATTTATTTGAGAAGTTGCTCTAGTAAATACTAAGCTCTTCCTCATGGCTGTTAGAAGAGGGAGATAAGGGAATCAGAAGATAAAATGTCTTTACCTTAGGGGAACTTCTGCTTATAAAGTTAATGTACCTGTGGATATGCCTATGGAACTTAATCCCCAATTTATGGATGCACCAGAGTTAAAAAGTTAGCAGATAGAGAAACATTTTTGCAAACAATCTGGGCATAGAAATATCTGCTTGAAACTGTATTTCACAATGCTGCGAAGAAAAGTGAAGGGAAGAAGGGAGAAAGGAAAATCAGGAGGGCTAGTTATTGATGAATATAATTATTGATTGATTGCCTTCAGCCCTGTTGTTGCAATGATTTGCAACAACATGCTGTTTGTATTATCTATCATAAGCTGTGGTTTATGGTTCCTAAGTTGGTATATTAAATAGAGGTAACAATTCATTCTCCTGCACATGCGATGTATTATTATTAATAATATATTATTTCTTTTAAATAAATACTGATCATTTATGTAGCTGAAATAATTGTTTACAACTACTCTTAAAATTAGCATGGCTTTTTGTTATGTTTGTTTGCTAATTTAATCTATCTTCTAGAAAAACATGCTTTTTCACAAAATAAAATTTATTTAATTTAATAAATCCCAATAGTTGTAGGATAGGACAGGAACTTTCTGTAAAACCTTGCATTTTCATAAACATTTTGATCAGTATTAACACTGTTTGTTTCTTACTGGGCTGGTGTGTCTGGGCCCACAGCCCAGATGAGGTGACATTTTATCTTGGTTTGGCTGATAGAACTCATCCACTAGATACGAGTACACCCTCTTGTGCAGCAATTAGTAAACAAAATAATTTCAGATTGAAATGTGGTTAAGGAATTCTCGAAGAATTTGTCTGCTTTTCAGCTCAAGTCTAACTTCTTTTAGTGCCCAGCTTATTAACAAATAGCTTATAAACATCTGCCCTCCAACCTATTGAGGATTCAGTCAGTGGGATGTACTTACCTCTCACAAGTTGGGCTCCTCTGTCAGAAGGTATTGTTGCCCTGTTGGAGACCCCAGTGCTAAGCACCAGGCTCGCAGGCTGAGCAGGGCAGTCAAACTGGAATCACAAGATTATGCAGATGGGGAGGAGAGAAACTTCTGGAACTCTTCTGGCTCAGATCAGGACAAGCATTAAAGAAGAATGAAACTCCACAGGGCCACTCTCATTTGGATTTTGAGTATCTCTGAGCATGGAGGTTTCACAGCCCTTCTGGAGAACATGTTCCAGACTACTGTTTCCTGACATTCAGTATTATCCTATTCTCCTGCTTGTTATTCCCCAACTCGCCCATGTCTTTTCCATGTCCTGTCAAGATTATTTGTTCATGTTCATGACAGATTGGATTTGGAAGCTGATCTGAATTACATTAGGAATGACTGATGTTATCCATTGTGTAACAGCATGAAGTGCCATGCTGGCACAAAAAATGTAGGAAAGAGAAGAGGGGAGAGGTTTTGGAGCAGGCTGATGGGGAGTAAGACAGCTTCTTTAAATTGATAACATCTGCTTCTGCTAGATTTGTTTGTGAAATGATTTTAATGTGAGCTTGAAGTAGCATGATAATGGCTTACAATGATTTTCTGCTTGACAAAGATCCTTGAATGACAATGAGTGAGAAGTGTGTCTGTGATGCTTTAAGATTCCTGATAAGATTCAGCTCAGAAAGTTTTAACTTGGGTTGATTCTTGAGGTCTTCCTTTTGGTAACGCTCTGAAGTGCGCAGGGAAACATGAGTTCTGGAAAACTGCCTGAAATTAAGGGTACCTCTCACAGTCATCTGTGGAAATGGAAGGCAGTTCTTTAGGTACAATATTGTTTTGGATGTCTTTATTGTCCTGAAGATACAAATACTTAGAACAGCTGCAGAGTGTATGATTTACTTCCAGTTAGTCCAGAATTCCTGTAGCAATGCTGTGATTGAAATACTGGTGTGTGATTCAGAAGACTTCTGTTTCACTGTGCTGGCTTTTCTTTCCCAAGTGTGATTTTTGTTTGCTTGTAACCTGGATTTTCTGGAATCTTTGGAGTTTTAGTTTTTTAAAAGAAATTTCTATAGCGTAAACTAAATAAACAGTGTGTTCATCATTTGCATAATAAATACTATGCAAGAATTTTCAGAAATTTGACCTCATTTAGGAGTAATTTTGGCAGATAGTACAAGATTGTAAAAATAGCTTGTGATTGTAGCAATATTCTTAATAATACTTATTTAAACTGATTCATGGCTAAACTAAAGCTCTAATGAATTAATTTAGTGCCTCCTATTTTCACTGTTGTCTTTGAATCAAGTGATGGCATCAGTAAGAGAAATCTGGAAGGGCTGATTGCTTTAGGACAGATCATCTGATTATGGTCATTGTACAAAACACACTGAAAAAATTTTGATAGATTTTTTTCGTTTCAATGCTACATTGCAAAATTTATGTGTCTGCTGTACAGTGTATACTTTAGGAGTTTCTGATTGTTATAGTATTAAAAGCTCAACTTGTGGTATATTGTGCTGTCATAGAAAAGTGACTGAGGAGTCAGAGGGGATTTGAGAATTTGTTTCTTGGTGAATCATACAATATCCCATGTTGGAAGATACCCACAAGGATCATCAAAGTCCAACTCCTGGCCCTGCACAGGACCATCCCCAAGAGTCACACCATGTGCCTGAGAGAATTGTCCAAGTGTTTCTTGAACTCTGTCAGGCTTAATGCTGTGACCACTTCCCTGAGGAGCCTGTCCCAGTGCCCAAGCACCCTCTGGGGCAAGAACATTTTCCTCATACCCAACCTAAACCTCCCCTGACTCAGCTTCATGCTGTTTCCTCCAGTTCTGTCACTGGTCACAAACTTGAAGAGGTCAAAGTCTGCCTCTCCACTTCACCTCCTGAGGAAGGTGCAGACTGCAATGAAGTCTCCTCCTCTCAGTGTCCTCGTCTCCATGCTGAATAGATTGAGTGTCCTCAGTCTCTTCTCATATGGATTCCCCTCTAGACCCTTCATCATCTTTATTGCCCTCTTTTGGATGCTTTCAAATAGTTTAATGTCTTTTTTACATTGCAGTGCCCAAAACTGCCCCCAGCAGTCAAGGTGAGGCCGCCTCAGTGCAGAGCAGAGCAGAGCAGGACAATCCCTCCCTTGCCTGGCTGGTCATGGCTTGATGCACTCCAGGACAGGTTTGACCCTCCTGGCTGCCACAGCTCACTGCTGACTCAGACATGACTCCTGATTTTGGTCAAAATAGTTTGTCTGGGTTTTATCTACAAAATAAATTACTACACTGACTAAAAATTCTAACTTGCCTTGTAGAGGCTGTATGTGTTGTCCATCCTTCAGGATATCAACACAGTTTGGCCACATTGTCTGAAGAGTGTTTCTAAGCCTGAAAGAGATGTTAAATAACAGCAGTTGATGTAGAAGATGTAAAATTCAGCAGCAGCTGCTACTTCCTTTACTCATTTTGGGATGGATAAGAAGAGTCGTTTTAATCTAATGGTATATTTGGATTTGTTCCCAGTTCCACTTTCACTGGAATCAGGAATTTATATTTCCCTCCTCTGTCTGAACAGCCTTCAGAGTTCTGTATGAGGTCTTTGTTAAGTATGGTACTCTTGGATATCAGATGTGTTCTAAGACTTAGGCAAATAAAACTCTTTAGCTGTATCTTTCCTGTTGCCATAAGATATGGCAACTATTATGGAATAGTTAATTTGAAATATCATTCTTAGAGAAAAAAAATTACAGAAGAGATTCTAGTCCAGCTTTTTCATCTAATTTGGTTTTGCCACTTTTCTGTTCTCATAGCCTTTAAACAGATTGTTCTTCCACGCTGCAGGCAATCCATTCAGTATCTCCATCGTTTTCATTCTCATTGTATAATCCAGGCTTTTTTCAGTCTCTTGGAAAGGGCATTCCTTTTGTGGCTCACCCGTAGCTGCCAAGCTTCGTGACAGCCAATGGGGTATTCATGAGTGCGTGAGTTAGAACTGGCCTTCTGCACTATCTGTAAATCCTTTACTGAGTCCGACAGGGCAGATGAGAGGACACCTACCCACAGTTCAGCCAATTAATGCAAGGTCTGAATCTTGTTTTAACAGCTGCAACCATAATTCAGGCTCCCCCCCAGGGAAACTGAGCTGCTATGCCTTTTGCCACATTCACCTCTGAGGCCTTTTTTCACCTTTAAGATGTTCAATGTTTCTCAGACTGTGGGTCCTATGCTTTTACAGGTAATTTTGCATCTTTGTGCTTATACACAGGAACCTGCCTTGAGAAAACACTACATGCATTTAAACTAAAAACTAGGTGGGAGTTACTTCAGCTAGCTCTGCTTTGACAGTGTTACATGGAATTGAGGTGCCATCCTTAAATGTTGCTATATGGATTCAGTACAATTTTTTCAAGTGAAATAACCAGAAAAATCTAAAATAATCTTGCTTTCTTTTCAGATTTTATTATGTGAAGGAGCAAATTTCACATTTAAACCCCTATCTAGAGACAAAACAGAAAATTTAAACTTTCAAATAAACTTGCAAATTAGAGATGAAAACCAAACAGTAAAAGATAAAAATACATAATTTTCTTGATTATGTGAAAGGATAGCTGCCAATTCATTTATAAATCTGTGAATCAAGAAATAATATTGAGAGATTTTTGAGTTTGTCTCATAAAACTCTGTCAGTGACTGTGCTGCTCTCCATATTGGAGTATTGTGAGAGGGTACTGAGAAAGATTTCATAAGAATGGTCACTCTAGAACTGTAATCCTGGGGGGAGTGTGTTTGCTCTGCTGTAGAAACTTCTTTTTCTGACATTTGTATTCTCTGGAGGTCATTATTGTTAGAATATCATGGAAAGTATGAAAGACAGAACTCAAAAAGGCTGGTGTGTGAGCTAATCACTTCAACTTGTTTAATTCCAGGGCTGTAGAAATAAAGAGTAATCTTGGTTTTCTTCTTCCCATAATTTCATCATGTTTCAGTTTGTCTTCGTACTCATCCTCCCCGCCCCAGCAATCTCTCACAATTGTATTACCAGTTCATTTATTTTGCCTCAGGCCTGGGATCTGTCACCATTCTTAGCATGTGTGCCTGTGTATGAATGATACAGCAAAATATCCTACAGTTGTTTTTAACTTGTCTCTTGAATACAGCTTATTGTGTGGCCACAGAAAAAGTTATCCTGGAACAACTGAAGGGATGAAGCTGGGGAAAGAGCAGTAATGAGAACCAGCAGTAGCTGAAAATGTTCATCAGTCTGCCTGCATTCAGGTTGTCTGTTGAACCACAAATGTGACCTTTAGCAGATGCAGCCAACAGTTGTGTGTTCTCAGAGTGATCTTTGTGCTGTATTTTCAGCTCTGGCATTACAACTTGGTTGTAAGCCTTTTGCAAATCATTTACCCTCTATTGCTTTAACCTGTAAAATTGCAATAATGAATTTCTCAAAAGGACATGTCTGTAGAAGTGCTTTTACCAGTAGAGATACTATTGTGAAGACACAAAGAAATCCCACAGATAATAATCAGCACTAGATATATTATTGTATTTACCAGGTTGCAAAGGGAGCTCCTCCAGGGGGGTTAATTGTTTATTTTATCTAATTTAATGCTTTTGTTGGCTCTAGCAATTTCTACTTCTCCCTCTCCTGACATCTTATTCTTTCTTTACCTGTATCCTTTCGGAGGACCCAATCAATTGGCAGATGAGGAAAATAAGTGCACTTTTTTTGGTCACATTACTCTTCAGTTGAATCAGTTATTTGACCTCTTATTATACAGCCTAAGAACAGCTCTTACAAACAGCAAAACTGAAAGTAGCACAGAACCAGATTGAGGCATTTGGGAACCTAGCAGTGCTGCTGCTTCCAGAAAAGACATGCCCTCAGTGTTTGCTGAGGTTGGGAGCTGGACCCTTTAGCTTACTTCAGTCTTGAGCTAACCTTAGAAAATGGGGTAAATTCTGCTGCAAGAGGAGAACAGTCTCACCATGAGCTTCCTGCTTCTTGCAGTATATTTCTTTGATAACTGCTAGTACTCAAGACAACCACTTAAGAAACAGAGTGTACTGAGGGGCCCTGTGCATAATAATGTGATTGCAAAGAAGAGAAGTGAGTATTAGAGAAGGAGTAAATTCTGGAAAAAAATTAATCTAAAAATGTAAAATATCTCCCAGTTATAAGGAGTAGGTCCCTGTAGGATTGTAATCAGGCAATTTGAGTTCCAATTTAAGTGAAAGCTAGGTGATTGTCATGACAAGAAAGTCAGATCATCTGCTTTGAGGCAGTGTTTAACCTCGTTGGAAACTTAAAATTGCTTTACAGAGTATATGCTGTATTGAATATACCTGCTTCAATGAATATTTAATTTAAAATTTCTGATAAATAGCTTCTTCAAAGATACCTTATGCAAATTTAAAACCCTTATACAGTCTCTCTATCCTTAATATGCTTTTTAATAAAAGATAAAGAAGATTTCTATTTCTTTTGATACTCTACAGTTCTTAATGTTGGTATTTCTGTGCAGCTAAATTTACTTAGTGTGGATTTTGAGTGTGGGGAACCAACCACAGAGATAAAAAATATGTCAAATTTTCTTTCTTTCTTTCACAAACTCCAATTTCAGGAGTTTGTCTATTAATATCCTGAAGAGCAGAATCACACGCTGATATTTTATAACATGCTTCTGTGCCTGCCACTGGTGCCAAATCAATTATGGTAAGATTACCATAGACCTGCCAGTTTATTTTTAAAATGATTGGTCTCTGAGTAGCTGTAAATAAGACTAATCAAGATAAAGACTTTTAATAATATTTTCATCCTCCAGCAGATTAAGCCATATGTCCATACTGAACTTGATCGTTATCCAGAAATATTTAATTTATGGGGCACACATGACTCAACATTGAAACTGGGCCAAATATTGCAGTAGTTGCTGGATAATCCCATGTTTTCTGGTTTGTCAGAGCTTCTCTAGAGACTAAAAATTCTGCTTGGTTATTAGATCACCATGTAGTTGTCTCTGAGAAGACTGGTAATTTCCAAATAATTACTGCTCTGTGCATGTCTGTGGTAGGTTGACGCTGTCTGGTCACCAGTTGCCCTCCAAAGCTTCTCTGTCACTCCCCTCCTCAGCTGCACAGGGGAGAGAAAATAGAACAAGTCTCAGGGATTGAGATACAGACAAGGAGAGATCACTCACCAACTACTGTCACAGGCAAAATAGACTCAACATGGGGAAAGCAATTTAATTCACTGACAATAAAATCAGAGCAGGGTAATGAGAAAGGCAACCCCAAATCTTAAAAGAGCTTCCTCACACAGCTCTCTTCTTCCTGCATTTAACTTTGGTCATGAATTCTCTACCTCCTGTGCCCTCCGAGGTGCAGGGGGATGGCAAGTGTGAGCTGCAGTCAGTTCATCACACATTGTCACTGTCACTCCTTCCTTCTCAGAAGGACTCCTCACACCCTTCCTCTGCTCCACCATGGGGCCCCTCCTATGGGACACAATCCTCCATGATCTCCTCTAGCGTGAGTCCTTCCCATGGGCTGCTATTCTTCATTAACTCCTCTAGTGTGGGTCCCTGCCACACTGACGTGTGCAGTCCTTCAGGCACAGGCTGCTCCAGTGTGGGTTCTCCCCAGGGTCACAAGCCGTGCCAGCAAACCTATTTTACAGTGGTCTACTCTCTCCATGGAGCCACCAGGTCCTGCCTGCTCCAGTGTGGGGTCCCACAGGGTCACAGCCTCCTTTGGGCTTCCACCTATTCCAGGGTGGGTCCTCCATGGGGTGCAGGTGAATGTCTTCACCACCACGGACCTCTGTGGGCTGCAGGGGCACAGCTGCCTCATCATGGGCTGCCCCACAGGCTGCAGGGCAATCTCTGCTCCAGTGCCTGGAGCGCTTCCTGCCCTCCTGCTGCACTGACCTTGGTGTCCACAGCGTTACTTCTCTGCCATATTCTCACTCCTTTCTCCTGGCTGCAGTTGCCTTTGCACAGGATTTTTTCCCTGCCTCCTTAAATATTGCAGAGGTACAGCTGCCCTCAGTGCCAGCCTTGGCCAGTGGTGGGGTCTGTCTTGCAGCTGACTGGAGTTGGCTCTGTCAGACACAGGAGAAGCTTCTGTCAGCTTCTCACGGGAGCCCCTCCTGTATCCCTCCTGCTACAAGAACCTTGCCATGCAAATCCAACAGAATATCCAGATATTTGCTTTGCAGGTTAACATTCAAATGCTGGACTGCTTAATTTAAATAAATGAGGTGAACTTCTTATATTTGTGGGGTTTTCCTCATATAGATGTGAATAATTCAATGCAATAGATCTGAAAAAAATTACTCCTGAAAGTTTTAGAAGCTTTTTAACAATTATGTGTAAGTATAACTCTGCATAGTTATATTTTAATGTAACTTTTAAATATTATTTTTAAAATATTGATTGAAATGATTGTTCAGTATGTTGAAAGACCTTCCACAGATGGAAGTTTACTCTTGTTACATTTTAAGAAATTGACATACACATACTACTATTGTCTGATTGCTGAATGTCAGCCCATAGCTGAAGTGTGGTGCTTTGAAAGTTAATGATTTAGGTGTGGGGCAGGAAAAACAGAGATTGTATCAAATACTCCAAACTTCTAGGAAACTTTGTCTGACAGTCCTCAAGAACTCTTTATGTTTTGTTTATTTGTTTGGGATTTTTTTCACATAGCATTCCCATTCGTAGAAGTCATGTGTACAGATGGGTTAACTGTGATAAACTCCAGTAGATCTCTGTCACAGGCTTGTTAAATTCAAGTAATGTCCCTACTAACAATTTCTTTTGAGAACAATAAATAACCTTAGCAGAATATACTGTCTTCAAATTACTGCTTGTGATCGCCAAGTATGCTCCATTGCACCAGTAAATGAGGTAGATTCACTGCTTTCAATACTTTTCACAGCATGTTTTGTGATTTTGTAAAAAGTGAACAGAGTCAAATTAAGCATATCAGATTGAATAAAATACAGGGTTATCATTCACCAACAGGTCAAATCAATACTCGGTTTTAGCTTTGTGACATCTTATTTCTTACAGATACTTTGAAACTCAAGTGCCTTCTGTTGTAAGTAGCAGCTTTTCTTTTGGCATTTTCTGTATTAGGGAGTCTCTGTCAAACAACAAGTGTTATTAGTATATTAGCTAAGAAGGGAAAGCTAAAAAATGTCTGGAGACAGTCACTTGCCCTGTCAAATCCGCGTTATTTAAGGAGTTTCTCAGGCTCCAGAAAGGAGGCAGTGATGGCTGCTCAACAGCTCTTGTGCCCTTTCTCTCCATATCTAACAGGTTCTGTAAAAACCAGAAGAGTATTTCAGAACATGTTTATCTGAAGAGCCTTTACAAGTCAGATGAACTTAGTTTGCTAGTACAATGTGCAGAACCAATAAGTGGCAACTCTTCTGTCATCAGATGAAACCATTCTTGGTTTTGTACACAGCCATATAGGTGATCTTTGGTGCAAGAATTTTCTGTCTTTCAGCAGATCACCAAAAAAAAATCTGGTGGTGAAAACTGCTGTTTTAGAATATATATGCTTCTTTACAGGCAACAAGTAATCTGCCATCCAGGAAGCTGCAAGAGGCAATTCTAGAGATAAATTCCTTGACTTGTTTCTGAGATAAGTTCAATACTGCAGCATGTGAAGTGCTACGTGTAAAAGCCCTGAGCATTACCTGCAGAATGTATCTCTAAAGACACCTCTTTTTAGAAAGTGGTTCCAGCCAGAGTATGTAATGAACTCAGTAACAACATTGGCAGCACACTTGTCTTTTTAGATACTAAGCAGAGAAAGGCAACCATACTGACTTCAGAATACTTATGCAAGTGAACATTTTGCTTTACACCAATCTCTTCGTTAACCCTGTAGTCCAGCAGCTCTGGCAGCTTTTTTATACCTTCCTTGTGGTTGCTGCTATGTCATGCTGTTTCTAAAAGTACCATGTTATTCTCTGTTGCTGTAAAATAAAACACTAAGTTTGTAAATTTTTGAGTACTGACGACTTCTTCAGTTCAGGCCACTTGTAACTGAATACAGAATTCTAGCCATGGTTTTGAGATGGGCAGGTACAACTGAGAGTCAGACATAAAGAGAAAGATACATGTGGTGTACCAGGAAAAAGATCATTTTGTGGCATTATGAGTGTTTATGAATAAAGCAAAATTTCATTTGCTAAAGCCTAAGAGGTTCTGCAGTTATTTAGACATAAACTGCAAGAAGCTGTGTTAAAAATTTAATCCCTGTAAAGGTATGGGTGTAGCTCTGTAGAGAGCAAAATTTGTCGCAAGCACTTTTTATTACTTTTTGCTCTTTCTAAAAAGTTTTCACAACCTACTAAAGTAATAATATTTTTTAATTTTGTTCTTTGTCTCTTTTCTTTAGTCAAGGCCTCTTGCCCTGCAGGACATTTTGTGAGGCAGCAAAAGAAGGCTGTGAACCAGTCCTGGGTATGGTAAATGCTTCTTGGCCAGACTTCTTGAAGTGCTCTCAATTCCAAAACAAAATTGAGAATGACACCACTACAAGGGTATGCTTCTCACCACACCAAGAAAAAGGAAAGCAGTGTATGTTTCCATTCTTAACTGTTACACTGTGTTTATGAGTTTTCATTTAATAACATATTTTCTTCCTGTGTAGGAAAAGCTCTGTGTTGAAGGTATTATTTTTTGTTCTATGTTCCATTTTTTTACTGTGATAAAGCCTGGTTGTCTGTTGATTATAGTTTGCAGTGCTTCAATTGTTCAGGCTGATTTTTTTCAGACTTATGTTGATTTGAGGCCTTTTTATTTTATATTAAAAATTCTGAACTGTTTCAAGGAAAGCAGGTTGGAGGAAAGTCATGCAACCTGTTGACTTTTTGTTTGCTAGCTCTAGTAAACACAGGTTTGTTATTTGGAGTAGGAACCTGATACACAGGCCAAATTTCAAGTGTATCTCCTTTTCCCTTATTGTAAAAATGAGTCCAAAACTGAGAGCAGTAAGCCTGTCTTTTTTCTCGCTGACCCCATTGCTGGAGTTCCTTTGCTGGCATCTGAGACTTTTCTGTTATGCATTCTGTGAGATGAAGAGACTGAGGCTTGTGCAGTCTCTCTGTGGGTTCTAACTTTGTTAATGACTTCTGTGTGACAATAAACGAGAAAAAAATGGTATGATGGAAACTGTTTTTCAGATTTTTAATTAAAAAACCCCAAGAATTTATTCTTTAAAACTACCTTAAAAGATCAGAGAGGTTATGCATTGTTTCTTTGAATGTTAGATACAATTAAAATATATTATATATCCTGGGCTACCTCCTTGCAGTTCATGAGTATACATAATGATATAGCCTAAAATTATTAGACCAAGTCTTCTGCCAGCTCTAAAAGCATATTTTTGAAGAGTCATGAAGTAAAGTAGGCTGTTGTCCATACCTTCCTTCATCTGTGGAAACTTTTGTACTGGCTGAAATAGGGAAAGATCCAAAGGATTGTGTCTTGTTAAAGTTGAATGATTTCCAGGTAAATTGAACACTGTCCACAAATTTTTACTGTAGAGTCCTGTGGTGTTTTGTGCAAGTTGCTGTAGTGAAAGCTGCTGGGACTAGTGTCTTAACTGTATGATAAAAATATATGATATGTGTGCTGAAAAAATTAGATCTAATGGATTCCTCCAAATGGGAACAGTAAGCAAGTAATTATAAAATGCATTTTTTTTTTAATGCCTCAAATTCTCTATATAAAATGAGACTAAAAGTGTCCTTTTAGCTCACAGGGTTGTTGTAACCATATGTTTGTTGATGCCTTTGGTATCATAGGGATAAACATTATAGAAATAAGTACCATAATTTTGTCTTCATGGAAGGTTCAAGTAACAATTAAGGTAAGAAGCTGTAGCATAAATAAATACATAAATGTGGTAAAGGCTATGACATTGAAGAGTCATTAGCCATGGACAATGGGACACTATCATATCATTAATTGAGCGTGATCATAGAATGAGATATAATTCTGAAAAAGCAACAGAATGTTAAAGACCTGGATTTCATGCCTGTATGGTACATAAACTGAATATGAGGTATAATATAAATCTGCCTGTTAAATTTTGACAAATTATAGCTGGTCAGAGTGTTCAAAGGACCCATCAAATCTAGATAGCTGAACTTAGACTAATCCAAAAGAGATTTGTCACTTATGAAGCTTTCCATTTTCAGAATATCCTGTGGCTAAAATAATGTATTTAGTATTGCTAGAGAAGGAGCTTTTGAGAATAGTGCCTGGTTAATGATTATTCCATAATCTCTATGGCATGATTGGTATTCATCTGGTAGTGAGCTGCTGAAATTACAGGTAAGTATGCAGTGGAAGCTTGCTCTTTCTCACCAGGGAAAGAAATGTAGAGCCAAGTGTGAGATTTGCTGCTCCTACCTGACAGACTGTGGAGACTGTTATTGTTCTACATTTTGTCAGTTCTGACATCCTGTTGTATAAAACAAAAGGGGTTTAAAAATTTTTTTCATTGTGCATGATGCTTCAATAGGACTGGTTTTCATGTAGTATGAGAGACCACAACTGAACTGTCTTCCAGGGACCTGCAGGAGGCCTACAAGAAAGATGAAGACGGGCTATTTACAAAAACATGTAGTGGTAGGACAAGGGGCAAAGGCTTCAAACTGAGAGCAGGTTTAGATTAGATAATAGGAAGAAAATCTTTACTGTGGGGATAGTGAGGCATTGGAACAGATTGTCCAGAGAAGTTGTGGATGCCCCATCCCTGGAAGTGTTCAGGGCCAGGTTGGATGGGGCTCTGAGCAGCCTGGTCTAGTGGAAGGTGTCCTTGCCCATGCCAAGGGCGTTGGAACTGGAGGATCTTTAAGGTCCCATCCAACCCAAACCCTTTTACAATTCTTTGATTCTATAACTATGGAGAATATTTTGACTTCTATTTTTATTTAAAGAATGGTTCTGATGTGATTCCTCTGTGCCTGAAAAAGGTAAGAGTTGGGTTCACTAGGCTGCTTCTCCTACAGAAATAAAATGTGCTGTTCTTGAATATTTATTTCTGCGGATTGTATATTTGAAAGAATTTACTTCTCTGACCGCAGTAGAACCAAACATCTGAGACTGATTCTTTGTTCTAATCCCTTTTCATCTAGTGCTCAGCACAAACTGCTTTTCACACTCTTCTCAGGGTTCAGTTCCTGGAAGTTTCAAGAGCACGTCCTTGGCTTATGACTGCTTATTTCTCAACTCTGTGGTTTCTTTTGGGGCTTGGTGCCTCCGGATTGCACGCAGTGAATCCTTCCCTGCCCACATATGCCTTATGCATATAATTTGTTTTGTGTGATGTAATTCTCTTTTACATCTTTAGATATAGCCTGTGTTTACCAAAATTAAGGTCTGACTTCTATATCTGTTTGTTACACAGGTGCTTGTGCAGTGTCATCCAATCACCCAAACAAAATCCCAAACAAACCTTTTGATTTCTCTTGTTCATTTTTGTCTGATTGTGGCTGGATACTCCATATCCTTCACATTTTCTGAATTGGAGATTATCACTCCTCCAAAAAAATCCTTGAATGTCATATTTCCAAGCCCTGTTGGAGAAAATATGCTTGAGTCATGTTCTAGTTAGAATCCAGAGCATTTATCCTGGGGACAATTAACAGTTTTCCTAAAAAATGTTTATTGGTTAGGACAGAGATTGTCTTGAGGATACATACTGGTTCATGTGTCATAACTAATATTTATCTCCTTGTCTAAAAGTCAGCTCCACAAGCATAGGAAATAGAGCATACAGTACCACTGTGGGGAATCTGTTATGAAATACATCCCTGATGTGGACACAGATGTACTGATTGTACTGGAAAATCCAAGGCGTGCCATCATAGTAAAAACATCTGAATGTAAAATGACTCTGTCATTCAGTCATTCTCTGCGTCACAGAGAAAACCATGCAGGTCTGAAGGCTGATGTCCTTCAGACTGAAACCTCTTTACGCAAGTGACAAGTGAATACTCAGTAGATGAGATCAGCTACCCTAATACTAGTTGTAAGAATTTACATTTTGAGATTTAAGATAGGTGGTCGAACTGGTTTCACAGGCCTGATGAGCTAAGAGCGTAAAAGGGAGTGAGCAGGAGGCACTATCAGTCACTCACTCCACCAATACATAACCAATGATGCATTCTGAGGGGAAGAAATCACAGAAACCTTCCTAAGGGCTGTTATTCATATCCCTGCTCACAGAAGAATTTCAGCTCTGTCGCCCTGATTCTTTCAGGTTTTCTAGTGCACTTTCTAACTCAATGTTTGGTAGTTCTTAGTTCACTTTCTCATGAATCGATGCTATTATTAGAAGCTTGTTTATGCTAAGACAAGGTCGCTGGAAATTCCTTCTCTTGGGAGTGGAAAGTGACTGATTGACATTTGTCTTGACCAGTGTGATGGGAGAGGTGTCCAGCTTCTCCTCCAATCCCTGGTCCTTGTGGAAATACTATAAAATAGAGTCAGATATTTGAATAAACACTTTTCAGCCTTCTCTTGAGAACGTGTCCTGTGTGTCCTTGATAGTGACCCACAGCGACACAGCTCTGCTTTTCTCTCTCTCTCAACTGACACTTTTTATTATGTTTTTTGCTTTGACCAGCCAACATAACTGTTGCTTTTAAACCCATGGTGGAAAAAACACCAGTAGCTTGAATGAGAAGTAAAGCAACACAATAACCTGACTTAGATTAACATGGAGCTCTCAAAAGAGCCTTGAAGTTATTTGTTTTTCTGTTAATCTGAATTGTAAAATGATTTTTAAAGCAGCAGTGAATATGATGCTTCTACTGTTTATACAACAAAACTGTGTAAATTTAAGTATAGAATTATGAGACATTGTTCACTTTTGTATTTTCACTAAAGAGACATTATGAATGAATATCTGTTTCTGTTAAAAAAGGGGTGCACAAGTGGCCTGATCAGCACTTCATTGCCATGAGATTTTGGATTGGATGTGACCTTAAAAATCATCTTATTCCAATCCCTCTGCCTTAGTAAGGCACACCTTCCACTAGACCAGGTTGCTCAGAGCCCCATCCAACCTGACCTTGAGCACTTCCAGGGATGAGGCATCCACAACTTCTCTGGGCAACCTCTTCCAGTGCCTCACCACTCTCACATTAAAGATTTTCTTCCTAATATCTAATCTAAATCTACTCTCTTTCAGTTTGAAGCCATTCTCCGTGTATCACTACAAGCTCTTGTAAAAAGTTCCTCTCCGTCTTTCTTGTAGGCTCTTTTCAGGTATTGGAAGCTGCAATTAGGTCACCCTAGCTTCATTCAGACTGCTATTAGTTAAGAGAATTGTCTTTCAGGAATAACTTTGAGTAGAGAATTCTAATACCTGATTACAATAGGTATTTATTTTTCTGTAAGCATTTTAATGATATCCATCCAGTAGATAATTTTTCTGAGAAAAAGCTTTTAAAATCAGGGAGACATTATCCTTCTTTCGTGCCCTTGCATTTACTTAATGTAGAGAAAAGGAGAGAGATGATTTGTGTATGTGTAACATTGATGCTGAACAGCTGCAAAAACAACAATAGTGGAATAATTTTTGAGGAAAACAAAATGTTTTTCAGGATTGTCGTGGTGTTTCATGTGAAGAAACACGCACAGTTGATTAAACTATTTCCTCCACCAAATCACTCTTTAATTCTATTGATCCTGCCGTATATTTTGTTGTGTTTTCTGGTTTTTATTCTCCTATTCTGCCTGTATTCCTGTTTTTTGCCTGTTTCTTTTCCAGCTTGGAATTTCTTATGTGGCCTTTTTAGGCCACACCACTTGAGTGAAAGAAAAAGGTCTTTTGTCTTTTTTCTCCCGCAGGATTTTGCATCCTAAGGAAATAGAGAAATGAACAATTACCTGGGGGTAAGGAGTTGCCAGCTTTTCTAATTCCGTGACTGTGATCATAGTATCAAAACTTTCTAGAATTGACAGCAGCAAGATGCATACACTGTACTGCAGGGTACATACATGGATGGGAGCAGGTGATGAAAATCTGAAAGTGAGAGAATACAGGGATTCCTGTGTGTTCCATTGTGCTGTTATGACTATATTGGATAAGAGAAGAAGCCTATCTGTCTTACAATTCTGACTCCAAAAGGTTGCTAAATCAAATGCCCAGAAAAGGAGAACAGGCCAAGACTATGTGGCAGTACTTTTCCAAATACTCCTGCGTTTTCCATCTGTTTGAGATCCAACAATTTTTCTGTAATTTATGACCTGCTATAGATTTTTATTCTAATGATGTGTCCCTTTGTTACGTGAGTCTATGTACATTTTAGCATCCATAGTATTGTGTTCTAGAATGTTACAGCTTGTCAATGCATAGCATGAAGAGCACTGCCTTTTGGTTGTTTTAATACCTCTCACTTCTTCCATAGCATTAGATAGTAAATGTGGTCTCCTCTTTGCTTTGAAAAAAAAAATTGGAAGCACTCTCCATGGTCTTTAACTCTCATAACTCTCTCAAGTTATGGAATGCTTTATCTTTTGCTATACCTTGAAATGCAACCAGATGTCATTCTTGTTGAAGATGGTAAAATAATGTTTATTTCAGTCTGTGCTCTCTGGAGCTTTCCTGGGACCTTCCCACATAATCTTCTGTAGATGACATTCCAGTAATCTAACTGGAAAGTACAGCATACAAATGTCTTGCCTCCTACTTTTGATCGTACGCTAGACACAAATTAAATAAAACACTTTTTCTGCCAGTGATGTTTAGTCCAGGATTTTGGAAGCTATTCCAGATTGTAAACCTTTCTGGGCAAGGACTAAAACAAGCAAGTTTCTCTATTAGCAATGATTTCTTCCATTTTATTTGGGCTCATTTTACATAACTACTTTAATTCCTCAGGAGTTTGGGTGTGTGCATATTTGCATGATTTTATTAATAAATGTGTAAATTATTTGCAGAGGTATCCGTAATTAACATTTCCCATCATATTTATTTAGAATAACATCTTTGCCATTTATAATAATTTGGAGTGGAATGGTCTATGTTTTTCCTATTTCAGACATCTGTTTCAAGCATTATTTCTTCTGCTCCTGCTGCTTTGTTTTGAATAGTCCCAGCATTTCTGAGTATGCAGCCTGTGTTCAGTAAAGTCGTATAAATGGTTGCATACCTAAATCCACTAAGTTCCAAATCAAATACCAAAATTTAACATTCAACAAAAGTGTTTGTTTTGCAGCATTAGATAAGGATTTTATTATTTCCATTAAAATCTGATCTTTGGCGGTATGATGGAATGGTCAGCCTACTGAAAACTTCTTGCACAAGCTTGGTAGAAAGCAGAAATTACATTCATTGGAGGTACTGTTCAAACTGTCTGTGCTCTCCTTGCCCTGAACACTTCACTGACTGGACCAACCATACCCAGTCATTACTTATTAGAAGACTGTAAGAGATTAAAATTTTAAAAGATTCCTTCTGATTGCTGCTGGATGCTAAAACTGAGATAAAAGAAATTAATTTCACTCTTCCTCTTTTCTTTTGTACAACATAAAGGTAAACAGGAAAATGCTCACTTCAGGTGTGTGGAAATGGAGAAGTGGTTTGGGATAGGAGCAGAACAAGACAGAGCTGTATTAAGGAGGCAGAGTCAGGAATACTTAGAAGTGCTTTAACACACTTTTGTTCATAACCCAGAAATAAATATGGGGCCCGGGAATCTTTTCTCTTCTGATCTGTAAGAAAAGTTATAAGATATTCCTGCAGTTAACTTTCATTCTCTGAGGCCAAATTGGCATATTAACACTAAAGATAGGAGTCCATTTCTCTTGCTGTCTTAGTGCAAGTGAAGCTCTGTGCTGATGGAGATCTCCATCAAAGCAAATCAAGATGGTTCCTTTTGAGCTATTTATGCTCTTTTCCTTTTTAAACAGAAAGGAAATCGAGTAAAAGCCAGGTTATAAGAATGTAAGACTACCAATCAGTTAAAGGTGTCATTCCAACTTCTAAGAGCCCCTCTGGTATGATGAATTACAGAATTTTGATTATGCTATCATATTGTATTTTTACCTAACTTCATCATCTGACGGATAAGCACTGGTGTCCAGGGAACTAGTAGTTCCATATCAAGGAAGTCTGTTGTTTCTAGGGGCCCCTCTAGAGCTTAGTGACTGCAGAAATCAGGAAGTGCAGTATATAGGGCAGGGAACTGGAGAAATAAAAAGATCAGCTCATAATAAAGTGTGGCATTATCATATGAAATGGGATTCTTCCCTGTCACTGTTGCAATGACCATGCTGAACAAGGTACTTGAATAAAAATTTTCTCTGCTATCCTTTAAACATTTCCAGCTAACTGGGCTCTTCATTTGTATAGCTAGAGTTTATTTGCAACTGAGACATTTGCAGCTACAAGTAAGGCAACAAGAGCTGTTCTTTGAACATGTGAAATACTATCAGTCTTTACTCTGCAAAAAAATTCACATGCTGATTTCTGTGTCTTAGATGTTATTTATTATTCATTATTTCTTATAACTTTCACTTCAATATCTCATTGCCTCATTTTTCCCACTGTAAAATGAGACTGTGAACGTTATCTAATCTCTTTTTTGTGTTAAGGCTGTCATATTTTGCAGTTCATAATGCCCTTCCAAAACTGGTGGAATACAGGTGAGGCTGTAACTCTTCAGTAAGAGGTTAGGGAATGTGTCCAACCACACAGGGTGCTGAGAGTTGTGTTTTTGTGTGTATAGACATTGCCATAGTGTGATAGGAAAGACTGCTATTCTAGGACCACAAATAAAAATCTAAATAAATAGTTGAATGGGCAGCCAGTGCAAGCTGGAGCCATTTTTAATTTTTGAGAAACATTGAAAAAACATGTCCAGTGCTAAGTGGTACCTCACAGCATCCACTGTATACCTATCAGTTTGGCAAACTGTGAAGAATACCAAAGGGCTATACAGTAAAGCCAGTTTTAAGCAGAAATTATTATGTTTTTTGTAGACATATCCCACATGAGCACATAGGACTCCTTCCTTCATCCCAGGGGCAGATTTAACAGGTGTAATAGTCTTTTCATGACTGCCTGTTTTGAGATCTTATTTTAAAATTAGTCATACACTGATAGAAGTTTTCAATGGCTTTGTTCTATCTCAAAATAGATATTTTTTTATTTTAGGTTTTCTTCTTGATCTTCTTGCATTCAGTGATGTTCCTCTGAGAGCTGTCGTAATGTTTTCCAAATTGGAAATATATTTCAGTCCCAGTGGGGAAATATTGAATATCAGTTTAGCATTTGTACGACTCTAGTAACACTAACTTCATAGTGTTGATGCTAATGATTTTTTTCCACATTCTGTCTTTTCTGCTCTCTTACAGCACTGTGTGGAGGAGAGGAGAGTTTCTTGTGTGCCAGTGGGATCTGCATCCCAGGGAAGCTGCAGTGTAATGGCTACAACGACTGTGATGATTGGAGTGATGAGGTCCATTGTAGTAAGTTTCTTAAACGTTGCAGTGTTCTGCTGAAGTGCTGAATCCACTCAGGGAAACCTGCAAACTGAAGCAGGCTATTGGCACAGAATAGGAGCTTTGCAAAGTGTTTGCATATATTGACATTAGGACTCTCTCAGTTGCTGTGGACTATATTTAGCTTTGCTCACTCAGGCCACAGCTTGTGCTTTTGATCTATCAAATTTTATGCTTGAGGCAGATATTCTGAAAGGAGCTATGTGGAAATAAGAAGTATTTGGTTTTTTGGTTTTTTTCATGGATCAATAGTGTGCATCAAAAAGGAGCACTTCTGATAATTAGCTGAGTACTGTTAGTTGTAGCTTTATCCTGGTCCTTGGCATTGATTTTAGAGTAGATACAAGACCGTCTGTTTAGAAAGTTCTCTTAGTCTCAACCCTGGACACGATTTATTTAAATTAATACCAGTATGGGCTGCAGTAGAATATACATATATGATAGCTTAATTTTTTATTTATTTGTCTATGGTGGTGCATATCTTTAGAGCTCCTATGGGTTTTTCTGTGTTACCAAAACACCTCAGACTACAAACACCTTCAGAAAAGTGGAGCATGTGTACTGTAAGAAAACAATGAGAAGGCAAGAAAACTTATTAAAAATTACGAAATAGGGACCAGAGCAGGATATGATGCCACAAAACAGGCTTCTCATTCAGACTTTGAAAATTGTCTGACTGTGCAGTTTACATTCAACTCAAAAGATTAGTTCTTATTAGTGATTTAAGAGCCTGGGCATTCCAAGACTCACAAAGCTACTTTTAGGGAAGTTGTTAGATTTTATCTGGGATACTCCAAGGAATAAATGCGGATAGCAATTTCCTCCTGGTCTCATTATGAATAAGGCTAGAACTTGCTTTTCCTTTAATAGCCTACCATTTTTTAATGGAGATTGAGATAATGTCTATTGTGTAAAAAGTATTGTATGTTTTTATTTTTCAATTTTTCCTGTCAGCATTAGCTCTAGATTTAAAGTAGGCTCAAAAATTTAAAAATACCTGTGAGACTATTTCTCTCAAGTTCTATTAGAAATGGGAAAAGAAGAAATCAGTAGTAAAAGAATAAATATATTACATATCTTGAAAAAACAAGCATAAATTTCATGAGCTAAGATTACCTTTGAAAGGACACCTGTCTGTTTAATGATGCAGGGTTTATATGCAGAGGACATCTTTCATTAGGATGCTTGGTAAGAGTCGAGGAGAGGCTGTGGAGGTCAAATAAGACTTTCCTGAATTACACAGCAGAAAGAACAGAACTGAAGGAAGATCTATTTGCCTGAAAGCTTGTCTGATAAAAGATGCTGTGTTTCTTGCAGTCCTTGCCCTTCTCAAAGTCTTAAGTCACCCCATTAAATTACAGAATAGATTGCTCAGAGTCCCATCCAACCTGACCTTGAATATTTCTAGGAATGGGGTGTTTACCATTTCTCTGGGTAACTTGTTCCAGTGCTTCACCATCCTCATTGTGAAAGATTTACTCTTTATGTCTAGTCTAGTACCCTCTTTTAAAACTATTACTCCTCGTCCTATAGGAGGCCCAGCTAAAAAGTCTGACACCATCTTTCTTAGAAGCTTCCCTGAAGTGCTGAAAAGCCACTCTTTCTCCAGGAGAAACAACCCCAACTCTCTCAGTCTGTTTCAAAGGAGAGCTGTTCCATCCCTATGATAATTTTTGTAGCCTCATCTGGACCTCTTCCAATAGGTCCATGTCTTTCCTGTGCTGTGGGACCTAGAGCTGGATGCAGCACTCCAGGTGAGCTTTCACAGGAGTGGAGCAGAGGGACAGGGTTGCCTTTGTCAGCCTTCTGGCCATGCTGCTTCTAATGCAGCCCAGGATACAGTTGGCTTTCTGGGCTGCAAGTGCACGTTGCTGAGTGGTCTATCAGTATCTACCAGTTCCCCCAAGTTTTCCTTGACAGGGCTGCTTTCAATCTGTTCATTCCCTGGCCTGTGTTTATACCATGGTTTGCCCTGACCCAGGTGCAGCACCTTGTCCTTGATCTTGTTAGACCACAAGAGTCCCATGTGCCCACTTCTTGAGCTTGTGCAGGTCCCTCTGTGTGACATCCTGTCCTTCAGGTGTGTCAACTGCAGCACTCAGCTTGACATCCAAACCATCTCCCCATCTCATCTGCAGCTTTGCTGAGGCTGTGCTTCATCCCTTCATCTTTGTTATTAATGAAGTCATTAAATAACACTCCTCCCAGCACAGAGCACTGAGGGACACCACTGGTCACCACTGATGTCCTTTGGGATTCTGAGCTATTGACCCTTGGGATGCGATCATCCAACCAATTCCTTATCCACCCATGAAATCCACCTCTCTCCAATTTAGAGAGTAGGATGTTGTGGGGGTTTGCCCAGACCCATGTGCAGCAGGTCCTTCTGGACTGATACAGGGAACAAAGTTGCCATCTTGGCTTTATTAGCACCATACTTTAGCCACCTGAGCTTATCTCAGGGTCAAGTGTTGAATGTGAAAGGTTTGCCAGGTTTCATTTGTGTTTAGTGGAGTATAGAATAGGAATTTGTATTTAACTTTATGAAAATAAAGATTTCCCCATAATTTATAAAATTTAGGTTGAGCCTTTTATAAGTGGCAGCTGCCAAGTGCTCACCTTACTTTAGAGAGTAACCGACTACCCTTTACAATACATTATTGACAATATCTTGAAGAAAATTGATATTAAGACTGTTAGATTTTCATCAAGTGAATCTTATTTCCCTGCAAGGAAGATTGTATTCTGTTTGTTTACCCTATCTGTGTGGGCCTGTGAGTTGTCTCCCCTAAAGGACACTACAGCAGCTTCAGAGGTATGAATGGAAATTAAACAGTAAACTTATCCAGAGGAAATAACATAGAAAAAGGTAGCTTTTTTTCATTTGCAGGAGGAGCAGTGGAAGAAGCATAGAAACTGTCAGAGTTACAAACTGATCAATAAGATTAAAGGTTGCCAGAGTACTTCATGTTGTTGCATATTCAAAACAAGTGATGTTTGGAATTTACTCTCAGCTGGGTGTTGGTCTGCTTACAGGAAGCAAGAACTTAAATTTATTTTCATTTAGTGTGAGTTTTTTGTTATTCTCTGTTTTCTGAATACAGTTCTTTTTGAAGCTAAATTAACTATTGAGTATGTAGTTCATGGCTCAGCCATATTATTTTACTTAATATCCTGAAACATTTCCTTCATAAATTCTGTTTGGGCTTTCTAAGATAATATGAAACTTGAAGAAAGCATTAATACTTCTGTAGGGGAAGGAGAGGAAGTGACTCATGTTCAAGTTCCAGAGTATTTTTCACCTAGGAGGTAAGCCACTTGGTTGACATTGATCTGATGGGGTAAAAGACCTCACTGCACCTTCTGGAGGAGTTTGCGCCTTTCAGTGTGTAATATCCTTAGAAGGACACCCTGCTTTCAGAGTGGAACCACTGTGCAATCTTGAACACAGGCACCACATGCCAAGAGGAGAGAGGGAAGTGGTAGCATGATTCTGTTGTTTCGTGGTTGATCATCTCAGAAGGGAGGAGGCACTTTTGTTCCAGTCCCTGCTTTTTGAGCACTCTCTCTCTCTGTTTTCCAGGGAAGAACTCATTTAAAATGTCCTCATATGCCAGTAAGAACGGGCACAAAGGAATTCCTTGGTTCCAGTGGCATAGCTTCAGCAGGAAGGAAGGACTTTCCACCCAGCTGTTCTATATCTCAGTGTTCTCCCTGAAAAGCTAGAGGTCAAGGAAAAGTGTAGAAGAGGGCAGTGGAAGGAAGGGGCATAGGGCTAGGAAGTTATCCACTTCCTAGCTGTGTACTTGAAATCAAAAGTTATTACTGATAGGACCAGATACCACAAACCATAATTTCTCTTCAATCCGCTTAACTGCACCAAAGATTCCATGTTTTTATTGAACCTGATATTATTCGAGTATTATGGTTATTCTCAGAGCCTCTGGCAGGCTTTACTGATGCATCCATTAATGAAAAAAAGGTTAAACCCACTTAGGGCTGACAGTAAGAATTCCATGATGAGAGGGCACCAGGCCAAATCTGAGCTCCAAACTGTGTTAAGCATAAAGCTCTTCTGAAACCATTGTAAGATCAAAGGCAGGCTCAAAAGCAGGGTCTAGGGATCTTGATTTTGCTGTTAGAATCTTCATCTCCACTTAATAGCCACATCAGGTACTCAGGATTTCCCTAGTAATGTACAATGGTGAAACCTACAACATTTCTTGAGAACATTAAGTGTAATTAAACATTTAGGTCCCTATGTGCAGCCAGAGCACTCTCTTCTTATGGTATTGATCAAAAAAACAGCTAGTAGGGAGAGAGTAAAAATTTCTAAAAATGGCTTTTAATTTTTCTTGTTAGTATTAGATTGGTTTCTCATAAACTGGTACACACCAGTATTAATGCAGACATGGAAGTTGTAAGGTATCTTTAGCTAACTTTGTGTGTAGTCAGCACATTCCAGTGTTCATAGTTTGTATGAATGTTCCAATGCAACTTTAACATTTTACGTGCTTTGTTTTGTAGATTGCAGTAGTGATGTATTTCGTTGCGACACGGGAAAATGCCTCAATTATACTTTTGTTTGTGATGGATATGATGACTGTGGAGACCTTAGTGATGAACAGAATTGTGGTAAATGAAAGTTATGTGCTTTTCTAAAGTCTGTAAGATATCAGGACTGCCTAAGTCAGTAATCTTTTTCCTTCAACTACTGAAAGAGTAATATACCCTGCTCTTACTGTAATTGAGCAAAGTGAAAACAGCTCACAGGTTCTATATGCAAATTGAAAAGGTTTAATGGAGAGTTCTAGGTCAATCCAAATCTTGAAGGGTTTGGTATTTATAAAAAATACTGCTATTTTCAATTTACTTTAAACTAATTTCAAAAGATGCTTCCTTGCCAGGTTGACTTGATTTAACTGAGACTAAAGCAAACTATATGAGGGTACACACTGGTGGTGCCAACTGTTTTATAGCTGAATTGTTTTTACATAGGATTCATAGTGAAGTCATATTTTTGATTATCAAATTCTGTTTCTTTCAAATTCTCTTGTCAGTCAACTTGGCATGTTCTGACTCATGATACTTACCTATCTGCTATATGTATTTACCTACACATAACCTCTATGGGAGAAACAATGAAGTTTTGCCATTAAAAAAGAATAATCTTATCATGTAAATATTAGGAAACTTAGCCTTATTTTTGGTCCTGTTACTACACCTGAGAAAAATTAAGTTTTCTAAGATAATTATTTAAGAGTTAAAATATTATTTCTCACTTTTTTCCTTTTGTTTTTCTAAGGAAGACCACAAAGAATATAAAATCTGAAAATCAGGGCACATTTTTTTTCTGAGATTTTTTTGTATTTCTTCTCCAAATTCGGCACACTCTAAGACCTTACAATATTTTCTTGTCAGTTTTGGTTACTTACTGTGGTTTTTTTTCCTAAATTATCTTAATTTAAAGATTATTAAGTTTTTCTAAATGTTTGTCTGTCTCCTATCTTTCCTACCTTGACATAGGTTTTTTTTCCTATACAATTTTTTAAATCTAAGCTTTTGTACATGCAATAATTGATTTTCATGGCAGATTTGGAGGACTGGACTGTGTCTATTCTCTCTATTTATTTTGATGTAAAGTCAGTGTGCTCAACAGAATGATCTTCTTTGTGCATTAAGGTAGAAAGAGTAAGATGATGATTGGAATAATTTCTCTGTAGGTAATTCTTATGGAAAATTCCAGCTACATGCAAAAAAAAATAGATTCTGAAGTTGAGAAACATTTTTTTTAAACATCTTAGTAAAAAGATAAATGAAGGAAATTGTTTTCTCTGGTGGTTACTGAAAATGTTGCTTAACTGAAAATCATTCCCTGAGATATAAGCCAGATCTTCTAATGTGCTTAACAAATCTTAGAAACTTGTTTATTTACAAATAATTACAGCTGTGCACCTGAGAGAAGGAATGAGTGCATCACTATACAGGCAATACAATTAAGAATATATGTAACTACCGTCTGCAAAAAAGTCTGTGGATACAAAAAATTTCTTAATATAATTTATTAATGCAAAATGGCTCATTAATAAGATTAGCTACTGAGCATAGAACGGTTGATCAGTAATATAGAATATACAAATGGTAACTTAGAATCCTGTTTTTTTCTTAAAATTTGCATTTTATGTAGATTGTAATCCAGTGACACATCACCAGTGTGGAGAGGGGAGATGTATAACAGCTGATTGGGTATGTGATGGTGACCATGACTGTATAGACAAATCAGATGAGATCAATTGCTGTAAGTTCCCTTAATCTCTAAATTATTTTTTCTTTCTTTGAAAACTGAAAAAAAAAGTAAGATAACTAGTGTACTCACTTGTAAGGCAAAACTATAAACTTACTTTTTTCCAGAAGTTCACACTTGAAAAATGTCCTTTTTCAGTAGACAGCAGCAGCAAATTAAGCATTTGTTGCCTTTGTTGAGAAATAAAGCATTGCTTTGTGTTAGAGCTTCTTTTTAATTACAGAATTAGCTTTTTGTTAATTGTAATGTTCCTACTATATGAGTAAAAATTATGTGCAAATTTTTTCCTTGGGGAAGCTAAGACTTCATCAGCCTGTTGCTAATACCTGACGTTTGTAGTTTCAGCCTCTGTTGCTAAAGATCAGCATAGCTGTAGCTACTGAAAAATTAGCCAACACATAATGAAAAATGCCTCGTGATCTCCAGTGCTAAGCAGTGTCATCAGCTCCTCCCAAAATAACTTCAGTATGATATTCAAATATAATGCAGAGCTTCACTGCTCTAAATTCATCAGAATATTGTCTTTTTAATATTTTTTTTCTCTCTAGCCTGTCACAGTCAGGGTCTGGTGGAGTGCAGAAATGGGCAGTGCATTCCCAGTGCATTCCAGTGTGATGGAGACAATGATTGTAAAGATGGAAGTGATGAAGAAAACTGCAGTGAAAGTAAGGATATGCCTCATTTTACTCTTCCTACTAAACCTTCCATTGACTGCTGTGTTCCTCAGTGTCTTTAGCTAAAGCTGTCTGACAAATGACTTTCTTTACCTTTCAAATTACACCTGCTAAGGCTGCTTGGTGTGTGCTTTCACACAGGTATTTGTAAGAAGACTTCTTTTAATACTTAAAAATATAAAAAAAGATTATGAAGAATTTAGAACAGTATTTAATTATCTGATGTGATCAGCTGTTACTTAAAATTCGTTGTTTGGAACAATGAGAATCTACTATTACAGGATCTAGGTGTCATTTGAGGAGGAATTTTCTCATTAAAATCCTTAGGAAACAGAGAAAGAATGTTTTCGTAAGTAAACTAAAGATGTAGTGTGACTAAGGGAAACTATGCAAGAACATAAGTTTTCACAGCTACTTGACAGCTGTCTCATTATGGACTCTGTGAGAGAAGAGGAAACTAAGCAGTGTCTTGAGCTCCAGAACATGGTTTCCCAAAGATGCTCAGAAAGAAATATTGTCATGTTATGATGATTTCAAAATTTGAAGGTATTTTTCACATGTAATTCTCTTATTTCTGGTAAGGTATTGGTTCAGATTGCAGCCTTTCCTTCAATGCAAGAATTATTAATTTCTTTTTTTAAATAATCTTATTTTAAAGAAATTAAAATAGTTAACCTTATGCAGAAAACTAGTGCTGGCAAATGTAATGGTAATGGGACAGGCTGTTTAATAGTTATTAGAGTAGAAAAGACCTATTATCATAAAATAGACACAATATAAGCCTCATTTCTTTAGGAAATCAGTCTAAAAGAAATCCTTTCATGTATGAATAGAAGTAAATCCACGATAGCTATGACTAAATCATAAGTTCCTTTAGACAAGATTGTTGCCAAAGTTATTGAAACTAGATCTTTCTTCAGCCCTTTCTGTATGTCCAGTGGAGGGATGAATAATTAATGTTCATGGGCAGTACTGCAATACAAACACTAAGCAATCAGGGCAATAAGCTATTTTAAACAGGATAAGATGATAAACACCATCTATTTGGTCACTTCTTACAGAGTAGTAAACTAAATGACTGATTTTGCACATGGAAGAGAGAATTTAATGGTTTGGAAAGGAGCTGTCACAACTAGGAGAGAGAGAAGCCTGGGGATTTGTCAGATAAAATAACTACTCAAGTAGTTAAGTAACTTTTGATGAAGTGCTGGATTTATTTTTTCTGAAGTCCATCATTAGGACCATAGCATTTTTAGATTTCTTTCTGTTGTTGTTTGTTTTTTAACCAATCAAAGGATTATGCTTCATCTCTGACCCTTCTTTGGGATGTCTTTTATTGTCAACCAAAACAACCATAAAATGAGAAGCAGATCTACTGAATGGCATTGAAGAATAATTCCCTGACAGTGTTCTCTTTCAGCTAGGACCTATTGTTCTTTTTCAAATGGGATTTGCATGATTTTTCATATTCTACATGCTAAATGTCTTTCAGAGATCCATGCCTCTCATTCAGAAACTGGGATATAATTTTTTTGTATTGAACAGAGGGGTAAGAAAAGTGAAAACTGGACAGTGTTTCACACTTTTCTTCCTTACTGCACTTGAATTGCTGTTGGATACTTACTGAACTATGTAAAGGAAATGTTTAATTTTTATGTGAACACTGTACTTTGTCTTTCCATGCCAGTCATTTTTATTAGTCTGGTAAATAATTTGAAAAGTACCTTTCTACTTCCCTCAGATCAAACCCTCTGTCAGGAGGGAGACCAGCGGTGCTCTTCCTGCCCTGATCCCTGTGGATCTTTTCCCTGTGAGATGAGAAACAGCCAGGCAAACTGCAGTAAGTAGGTCATATGCTCATACTGTTACTATTTTGGGATGTTTTAGATTATAATGAGGATGCAGGGTAGAACACAGTAAGTAATACTTTAATTTTCTAGCTAATGTACATGTCTAATGATTAAGCTTTGAAAAGGGCACTGTTGAAAAAAATGTATCATCAAAGCCCTTGATTATTGATTTTCTAGGATTTATAACATTTGACATTGAGGTATTTTAATTTTCTCTTCTGTACATTTTTATATTTTCTGCATGGGTGTTTACCATTGCACTTTCTCTCAGCATTTGATGACATTCAGTGTCTGTATAAAGTAAACAGCATAGTGTAAGTGTAAAGCAGAAGATACTGATTTATTTTCAAAATATAAAAACCCTCATGTTACTGTATTTAGTAGTCTGGAGAACTTTTAGACCTTTATGAAGAAACAATTCTGGTATTCAAACTGGAAAAAATAATTATATTTCTGACCAATACATATTGTAGAGGACCAGGGTCTTCAGTTCTGTGTATCCTCATGTCTGTGCACTGTACTATACCACTCCATGCAAGGTTCCTGTACTAATTGCGCACTTGCTTCTGAATAGCTGTTTTTATCAATTGTGCAATGCAGCAATCTGAACAGGTAATCAATGGAAATATATTTGCCTATATTTTGAAAGTGGGGCAGAACTGTATTAAAAATTACTCAATTAATTAAAACTTAGTGTTGTATTAATACAGTCATATTGGTTCAGGTCACCTTGATGGATGGACAGACTTGGCTCCACTTACAGATTATTTTTACACAATTCATGTGTAATTGCTTTGTGCTGCAGTTATCTCTGCAAGATATGCTTTGATACTGTGTAGTAGCTTGTGTGGATAATGCCATTCCATTTAGAATAGAATGGACATGGCAAGGTCAACTAATCCAAACTCCATATTCTCTCTAGAGTTGTGGCTATCACCTTCAAGTGTTTGAGACAGACACTACTGATGCTGGGGCCTTTAGATGCTGCTAAAGTAAAGCTATAATATACTTTATAAAACATAAATGTGCTTCTATCGAAGCTTTGCCTAAATTTTTGTAAAGGAATAATCTTATGTACCATGGTTAGCATTAGGAGGAAGCTGGGTAATACCTTTGCTCAGCAAGCCCAAACTCCTGATCAAATCAGTGCCAGTTAAGTTACATGATCTTATGCAGCTGAGGGGCTCTATCCTTAAGGACAGAGATTCCACAATCTTTCTGAGACATCTGTTTTACTGTTAGAGCATGTCCATTCTAAAAACCTATTTTCCATATAAATAATTGGAATTCTCTCGTGTCTTTTGCCTCTCATCCTATCCCTGCATGCTTCAAAGGGTCTGGTTCCATGGGATTTACACCTTCCCATTAACTGCTAAGAGAAATGGGATCTCCCATTAAAGATGATCTTTAAGGCTCCTTCCAACCCAAACCACTCTGTAATTCTATGATTTTTGACATGTCATATTTGAATTGTAAAGCATTGTTCCTATGCCATGTTATGAGAAACCCAAGAGCTTTTTAGTGAAACCGTTTCCTAAATATATTATGGGCAACTGTAGTTCTTAGCAGGAACAACACATAGCCTGAACTAGTCTTCCAGATCATCTCACTTTGTCCTTTTCTAGTCCAGTGAATATTTAATTGTTTATACACAATGGAATAGCAGGACAGTTTGGGAGGGATTTTTCTTCCAAAACATCTGGAAGTACTATTGTCTTTTTTTAATCTTATTTTCATTCTTCGTATTTTGACTAGAGTTATTTCGTCTTTGGTAAAACATGAGAATTCTCATGAAAAATTTCAGTTTTGACAAAGTAGTACTTCTTGGCCCAGATTACTATCTGGTTAAAAAATTCCAAAGTGTGTAGGCACATTTCCCAATATTGAATATGATGGATGTTTTCCACATGTGATAATATCAAATCAGTTTAGGCTGGCATTGTAATGTATTTCCAACATATTTAGAACAACGGAATGGGTATCTGATGGAGGAGTGTACAGAAGACAGGGCTCAGTGACAGGATCAGAGGCAATTGGCACAAAATGAAACACAGGAACATAATGGAGCTCTGACAAGTTCTGAGACTTTTTTTACTGCAAGTGTGACTGGACACACATTGCCCAGAGTGGTTGTAGAGACTCCAGTGGATAAAGCAAGTTAATAATAAATGCAAGGAGATGGTATGTGGTAATGTCTTGGTTTGTGGGGTTTTGTTTGTTGGCTGGGTTTTTTTTTTTTTTTTTGACTGCTTTGGGGTTTTTTTTACTTTTATTCTGTTTGTTTTGGTTTTTTTTTTCTTTTTTTTAAATTCAGGATAAAAGATGCAATACATTTTATTCCTTTTCCCCCACTCATAGGTTATACTCACATGTATTATAAATAAGGGAGTAGCAGGAACTCTTAAGCTGTAGGACAGACTCAGAAGGAAAGACTAACATTTGGGTTACTTAAAGTGAGTCAGATGTTCCCCTGGAGCATATGTTTTCTTTATTACTCTCCAGATTGCTGGGAGTTGCGTGTGAGAGTCAACTTTATTATTCTAAAACCTACAGTGACACTTTTGTGCACAACTTAATAGAAGCTTTCTAAACACAGTGTGAAAATTATAATCATATTGAAAGCATGTAAAGAGCTTTCCTCCAGCAGCATTTCCGTGGACTAGATTTTCTTCCACAATTCACTTAAACCCCCATAAATCTGTGGCATAATAAAAGAAATTGGTATATGTGCATTTCAACCCTTTAATCTTGACTAATGTTTTGATATATAAACACTTAGAATATTGCATGTACTTTTGCATTCATCCTGAAATACTCATGAATGTGTGAAGTTCTGTACACATCAAAAAAGAATGTTTACTGGCCAAAATCAAAAGATGAGCCCAAACTGATCTGGGCATCTCAGGCAAAAGAGTGGAATAGCAAGGGATGGTTCATCATAAAGGAAAGGAAATGGCAGTAATGTGAGGAGAATTGTTGAAGTCATCGAGCCTCATATACCCCAAAGATGTGACAAAGTGGTTTGAGACAACAGAAATAGCTCAGTATTGTTAGTATGCCAGGATTTAGTAGCAAGAAAAAGCTGGCTGTAAAATGAGCTTTATGATCATCAGATTAGGGGTAAATAGTGAAACAAGTTATAACACCAAATGCCAGACAGAGTGTCCACTTCTGCTGTAAGGCTGAATAATTGACTGCTGGATCTTCCAACTTCTCTCAAGGATACACCTGTGGGATGACACAGTTGTCACACTGTACTAGCAACTGCTTCTAGCAACTGGCTAGCAGAGAATATTAATCATATTAAGGTATATTTGCTCCCAGAATAGCCAAATATATGCAATTTTTTTTACATTTGAATGATGTACTTTTTTGTGGAAAACTTTCTCAATATATCCAGAGTAAATAAGTTTAAATAATTTCACAGTCATCTCATTGCTAAATAAAAAGTTGGATTTCAGTCTGAATTAAAGTGAAATTCTGTCTGGAGTTTTCTGTTATGGTTGAAAATTGAAAATTAAATATTTCTGAATACCAGTGTGAGAAGAATACAAAAGAATTTTTAAAAATCCAAAAATACTTGGCTAGTTCATAATTTGTTGTGATAAACTCCCAAAAGTTGGAAGATTTATGTAGCTATAATATATATAATCATTCAGAATGCAAACTCACATTTACTGGTATGAATAGGCTTATAAGGGATCTCTAGCTCTGGAACTTGTAGTTTCTCAAACCTGAGAGGATATCCCCTGACTGATAAATTTGTTAAATAAGTATGGAATTATTTCTTCTGTATTTAATTTAATCTCACACCAGTTGTGGTTCTGTTTGTTTTCTCTTGTGAAAGGTCAGTGCGAACCAATTAGTCTGGAACTTTGTATGAACTTGCCTTACAACTATACTTACTACCCAAACTACCTGGGCCACAGGACACAGAAGGAAGCCTCTATCAGCTGGGAGTCTTCCCTTTTCCCAGCTTTGGTCCAGACCAACTGCTACAAGTACCTGATGTTTTTTGCCTGTACAATCTTAGTACCAAAATGTGACCCCCATACGAATCAGCGGATCCCACCTTGCAGGTACTAAACTAAACCATGTTGCATTTAATTCTTGACTGTCTGTCATAGTAGTTATTCCCAATTCCATGCTTTCATTGAAAATGCCAAAATTTTGCTTTGGAATTCCGTAGGAAAAGGCTACTGCTGACGAGCATGCCCAGGTCTCTCTTTGCAGAGCTGCTCTCCAATTTGTGCCTGGTGCTGCTCCATCCTTGGTGCAGGATCAGGCTTTTATTCTTGTTAAATTTTGTGTCCTTGATGATTGCCCAGTGCAAAGGCCTCTTGTCTCTTGAGAGTCAACTCCATCTCTTGGTTTTGTATTATCAGCAAACTTGCTAATGATGCACTAACCTGCTGCATCCAGACCATTGATCAATGTACTGAACAGGACAGGCCCTGCAATTGAACCCAGAGAAGCTGCACAGGTCACCAGCCAGATGTAGCCCTGTTTGCCAGGACCCTCCAGCCAGTTTTTCACCCAGTGCACTGTGAACCTGCTCACTCCACTGCTGAGCAAGGTGACAAGAAGAGTCCTCTGGGCTTTGTATGAAGTATTTTCCATTTCTGTGTGTTTGATTAGAATTGTGCCTCTATAAAGGATGTTTAACTATGGAATCAATTAATTTAATTTGGTACATTAGCATTTTGTAATAGTTGCTTGCATTAGTAGATTACTTGATGCAAAGCCCTATCCAAATGTGCAGCAAAACCTGAGATTTTAATGAATGTTTACCTTTTTAAATTAGGAGTGCCACATCATTCTGAATTCCAGGCTAACTTAGGTTTGCTGCTTGTCAGAGTAAGTATTCCACCAGCCTCAATGAGTAATTCCCCTGTGCTTTTTAAAGTTAAGCCTGTATTTGTTCAAAAGAGACTGTGCTCTGTAGATCTCATGGCTTTCTTAGCAGCAGTTGTGGCAGCTTAGGAGATCTAATAAACTTGAGACCTTTGAGCAGAGCTCTTTGACCTACCGGCTGCTAGAGCCCTCTCATTCTCTATTTCTGCTCTTTTGTTTGGCCTACCTTGACAGTATTGATCAATTAACACCTACTTCATGCACTTTCTGTGGAAAGAAAAATGCATCAAAAATTGCAGTACACATCTTAAAATTTATTATCACTTGATACTGTTGGCAAAGAGATTTGTCTAGTGATGTGCCTCTTAGTGCAAGGTAAGAGTGAACCACAAGGAAGTTGATGAATATACTGTTAAATCCTCTTATAGGAACCTAATGGGAAAGAAAATATTGCATACAGGATAAATTCTAAGTTTCAGAGGGGTTTGTGTAGGCTCTGTATCAAGCTTGCTAGTTTGAAAATCAAGGTTTGAGGTTTTTTTTAAAGAAAGCAGTATAATAAATAAAAATTGGAATAACTTATTCCAATGTAGAGGGACAGAAGTTAAATTATAGGCTCTTGACCACCATACCTAGCCAACAGATTTTAGGAAGTGTCATGATACAGTTGAATGATCTTGAAATTTAAAGTACTAAACAGATGAAGGGGAACTTACAGAAAGCACAGGACAATTTATTTTGATGGGAACCTCTGGAAATAATCTGGCCCTACTTCCTGCTCAAAACAGGATAACATCAAGTTTAGACCAAATTGAATATACAGCATAAAACTTTAAATTGTAGGATTCAAAGCTCTACTTTTACGATAGTTTTTAGCTTTCACTTTTATGCTGGGTCACAGATAAAGAGTGTTTTTATCAGGAAGGGGCACCTTTGAACAGCCCACTAAATCTGTAGTATCTGCTTAACAATAACATTTTAGGAAGAATTTCAGATACTTATGTAATGTAAAAACCTACAAATGTTTTAGAAATGAAAACAAAAAAAACCCTCATACCAATAAAAATTAAATAAATTTTATATTTCAATATAAATGTAAATCTACTATACAATTTGAAGAGAAAATGTTGCGTTGTCAGAACAGAAATTACATTCTGAGAATCTACTGCTGACTTTCAAAATAACTGCCCCCTTTTTCAAATATATTGGTGATTAGTTGAGCTTAACTGCACATATCTATTGTTTTACCTGTCTTCATGTAAATATGGAACTGAACTCAGCTGATGAAGTTTTTCAGTGTTGTGCTTTTTAAGTCAAAGTATACTTTCCAACCATGAATTGCACATTAATGTTATAATTCTGGATCTATTATAATAGAAATGTATTATATATAATGCAGAAATGCATTGGATTTTTTAATACAGGCACATGGATCTGTTTTCTCATTCCAGCTGGTATAACTAAATTATTTTCATTCTGCTTCCCCATATAAAACATCTGTCCCTGCTTTGCAAGACTTTTTGTTGTCTTTATGTTAATTTTCTTTTTTAACTGTAACAGTCTTCATGAAATTTTATTCAAAGTAAAGAACACAGGTCAGAGATTTTTTGGAAAGAACTGAACTTACTGTTATTATAATGTTCATTGATGTATCAAGTATGTTTTCAATTTCTGAACATTATTCTTCGTCTCTGATAAGGCGTTGATAATGTTAGTCCAGCCCTACTTGGAAGTTTAAGTAGATTCTAATTATTTCACCACAGAAAGACAACTAAATGGCTTCTACCTTGGAAAAGGTCACCTTTGACCAAAGATCTGAGTGTGCAGAGAACACAGGACAGAAGCAGCTTATTATTATCATATTTGCTAATATGCTATATTATCATCTTTTTGGTTTTGGTCATTGGAAAATAAAAACTATGGCATTCAGAAATCTGAGGTTATCAAATGGTGTCAGTAAACCTTTTTGGTATTGAGAGGGATCTGAAAGAGAGAGTCTGTAGGATGACTGACATCAATACCTTCTGTCTGGCTGCTCAACTCAGTGGTGAATTGTTTGGTGGGGAAAAGCATTGAGTCTTCTTCATCTAATTCCTCAAAACAAAATTAAATTTGGGTGGATTAATACTGTACTCTATTCCCAAAAGAGCATTAAATAATTGGATATGGATTTGTTTTGTTGGTTTTGGTCACAGCATTTTCCAAAGCTAATTGCAAGAAAGTAAAAAAGTTCTATTTGTTGAAAGGTTAAAGGGAAATGAGTGGAATAAAATGCCATGAAAGAAGTGTCTCTTGAGGAAAAATGTGTAAATAATCAAAGTACATAAAGGCAAATTAAAAAAAAAAATAAAAAATAGGGTGAGATCTTTTGGTTGAGTATTATTCAACCTACTAGGATCCCAGACAAAAGTAGTGGCTGAATGGTTCAAGCATTGGGAGATTTTTCTATTATGCATTTTCTCTTTGTAATATTGAAGCATTTCACAGTGAGTATTTTGATAGACAGCATGGATGATTTTCAGTCTCAATGGATTGAACAAATTTTGCAGTGAGTCCCATCTTTCATATGGTTAAAAAAGAAAAAACGCTGCAGAAGGACTATATTCAATTTGACCAACCAAACTTGTCTAACACCAGATGAAGATGCAGAAGACATTCTGTTGCTCTGGCTGACAACAGCCTCAAACTGGGTTGGTCTGAGCTTTGCTTTTCCTGAAGTTTTAATTTTATTGAATTCCCTGGGGAGTTCTTCACTCTTTTGTTTGCAGGCTTAAATGTTTTGTCCTTCTGAAACAGAAGGTTTCTGAGGTAGCATAATCAGAAGAGGTAGCATTTCACTAGAATAACATTGTTTGTTTTTTTTTTCCTGAAGGTGAGGAGTCAGTGCTTCTTAAAAAATGTTCTCTGCCATGTTCTCTCCTCTTACAGAGGAGAGCATGTTTGTAGGCAGTTATATTTGGTTATTATTAACCTATTTATAACGTAACTATTTATAACATAACTGCGCAACAGTAACTTAACGTTTCAACCTTGGCATGTTTTGATATATGGGGTTTTTTTTTCATATTAAAACATCTGTTTAACTGATCTTTTTTTCTTGATCTTCGTCCTTAACTTTGGCTAGGATTATTAACTTCTAGTATCTGTGCATTTGTAAGCCTGGTGCAATTCTGCTTTGTCTCCTCAGGACATTATGTGTGCAGTCTAAGGAACGCTGTGAGGCCGTGCTTGGGATTGTAGGTCTGCAGTGGCCAGAAGATACAGACTGCACTCAGTTTCCAGATGAGAACTCAGACAACCAAACTTGTCTAACACCAGATGAAGATGTAGAAGGTACCTCGTACACATATTAAAGCAAATAAAAGATTTAAATGGGTTCCCAAAGTCACTGGTGTTTGTTTTTTTTATACCTCCTCTTGAAATTATAATATTTAAACTGTGGAAGTTATTCCAAACTGAGTTCCCCTACTCAGCCATGCCAGTCTCTTGGGCTCTTTGCTGGATTTCTTGTTCCAGGGAATTGCTAGCCCTCAATGAAAGAGTTCCTTAAAGATCTGCCAACTCTGTTCTACTCCTTTGTCCCAAAATGGTACTGTGAGATGAGACAGAAGCAATGAAAGGGTTAATCCGTGGAAAGTTATACCTGGTTTTATTAGTTGAAATAGACACATCATTGTCAGTTTTCTTTTTCTTTTTTTTTAATTCTGAGGATTTCTTACACTTAACTTCAGTGCATAACACACCACCACAATGGCAAGAAGAGTAGCTAGGAAATTCATACCCACTGTCTAAACATTGTGTGCCAGTGATGTGGCAAAGCAATGACATTTGACAGAGGGCAGCACACGAGGGAGAGCTCTGGAAAATGTTACTGCACCGCCTTGCTGGTGCAGTAATGAAGAGTCTCACCTGATACACAGTTCCAGTGTCACAAGCTTTCTGTCAGTGTTATGTACCCTTGTGAAACAGCCCCCCTTGGTAGATCAGTGCCCATGTGGTGATCAGGCTTTTATCTTACGGAGCCCTGTTTCTCCCTGCTCGTTGTCACTGACAGAATGCTCACCCAGCCACTTCAAGTGCCGCTCTGGGAGGTGTGTCCTGGCGTCCAGAAGGTGTGATGGTCAAGCTGACTGCGAGGATGACAGTGACGAGGACAGCTGTGGTAAATAAATCCAATGAGTGGGAATGGAGGACAGCTGCAGCATTAGAAAAGGAGCTTTATCTTTCATGCAGTTACTTGAATTGTAGCATGAAAGTTCAGAGAATAAGCCCCTTTTATGTAGGTTTAAAAGTATTGGTTTTTTTAAGACCGTATCAGCAAAAATACTATAGCAAGAATCCTTCTTAATCAACATGAATATAGTTTGTGATAACTGATCATTTAGATTCTCATAAACATACTCTGAGATGTTTGAGTATTCAATAAAGAATCAAGCTAAAACTTTCTGTACATTTAGTTCTTTTCATATTGCTGAAGGCTTTTCTGAGCTAAAATGTAATTCCCTGGCAGATTAAATCTTGAATCTGTAAATGTAGTTTTAAATTTATACATGATAATGTTCTTGTTAGGATGTATTGACAAAAGATGTCATCATGATATATTGTGTTGCTGAAGTGGATTCTGTATATTTCTTTTCAGATTGGTCAGCTTCAAGTAACAAGTACAAGCATAAACCCTCCAGGTTTATTCTCCAATATGTTTCTGAGTTTACTTTCAGTGTAGATGCTTTTGACTTTTAACTTTTGTGGATGTATTGAGCCTCAAATAATAAAAAAATCTCTTGGTCACTATGTATCCATGTACATGCTGGCAGGACAGTTGCAGAAGGAGAAGTTAGAGAAGTTCTAAATATTTCTTAATTGACTAAGCTGTAGCCTTCAGAGAGGTCTGCATGCAGGCCTGGCATCCCTAGGGGCAAAGAGAGTAATTATTGATCACTAAGAATTTAGAGAAGAGGTGTGCTAATGAACAGAGGATGATTGGAAAATACTCCAGCAGAGTAGGGTTAAGGTGCACAACTTGTGTATATTTTTTTCACTGAGAATGGGTTAGGTGGGAAGCAGAGTTTATGTGAACAACAAAACTGTGGCAATAAGAGAATTTTTACTCAGAGACAATAAAATAAAATCCAAAATCAGAAAGCTAAAGCTAGGCTAATGTTCAATCTTCGAAGACCTATAAAATGCTTCTCTTTAAAAAGCAGATTGTTTTAATGTTTGCTGTAGCCAAAGTTTTATTTATCCCCAATGTGAGATGTATTCTCAGTCTCTCAGATCATGCTTGTATTCTCTGTCCTCTTTCTGTCTTTCTTTCCCTTCCCCCACCCCTGTAAAAGAGAAAGAAAGGAAAAAAAGAAAAGATATGCTCTCTGAAATATGATTTAATATTAGGTCATTCTCTTGTTTGGGTTATAAAGGAAAGTCAGAGCTGATGATCACAGTGACTCTTTCAGAGTTTGACCTCTCTTTACTTCAAATCAATTGCCTCAATTGTCCTCCCTGCAAAATACTTTTTGCTGCCACCAATTTTGAGCTCCTTGGAAAACTAATTGTTATGTGTCTTCTAGGATAATTTTGTACTCCTAGACATTAACATATGAAATATTGTTCTAATATGTAACATTCATTTCTCAAGTGGATCTCTCTCTAATGTCTAGACAGAATGTCACAAGCAATCAGCAGAATTCTTATCAGTTTCTATAAATACAGAAGACTGTATCAGCTAGGAAATTACCGCTGTCAGAGTGACATTACATTGACCAGGGCTAATGCTGTTACTGAAGAACAAGAAGTCCTTGTAGAGCTTCAGAAGTAACTGTCTCCAACTTATTCATATTCCATGTGTGCAGGACAAAGTCAAAACTTGATGACATTTCCATGTGTAAATGGAGAGCTCAAATTTCATTAGCATTATCCTTTTAAATTGGTTTTCTAACATTAAAAAACACTGAATGTTTAATTTGAAGCCCTTGTATTTGAAGTGCTTTAAATGATAGACATGGAACAGCTTTACAGTGCAGGGAGAAGGAGGCTGGAAAAGACTAGCTACAGCTTTCTTATGCCTAGACTACTGTGGGGAAAAAATATAAGTTAGAACTGTCCAAAGGGACTGGGGTATACTCCCCATGTATTCAGCACCCATTGTCTCCTTCTGATGGCAATCCCTGCCGTACTTCCACATGGTCCTGTGAGAGGACATCCCAGCCATGCAATCGCAGTGAAATCCTGAGACTTTAGTACCATTTACACTGGGAATTGGGGAGAAAATTTGACTGAGATTACTGGAAGTGAGACTTCTGAGTGAAATGAAGTGTAGGGAAGGTAAGGTCCAACAAACACTATTATGAAAGATGTCACAAGAGTTTGTGGTATTCAATACCATTGGTTGTAGTTGAATGCATTAAATTGCTGGCTGCTGAATAATGCTTCTGGCAGGGAACAGAAGAGGGTCTAACTAAAGAAATTTAGGACCTAATATTCATAGCCTATGCTGTCTTTTCACCATTTTCTGCAATCTGGGTTTTGACCTGTAGTGTTTTAGGTGAGAATGGTGGGCTTGTGTGGTCCTGTGTCAAATGTGGTGGTCTTGACATTAATGATTTAATGATAATTGTGTGGGAAATGTGTATATGGATAGAAGTTGGTAGCTTCCTTCATATTATGCAGAATAATGAAGGCAAGATCATATATGAAAACATATCTCTTGTCAAAATGTATTTTTGAGATGTGGGTAAGGTACATATAGACAAGTTTTCCTGCCTCCGTTTTCACTTCCCTTTCATTGAATTTAAAATGCATGTCACAAAAATAATTAGAGATGATGTATAAATACTCCAAATGGCAGATGATCTCTATTAAAACAGTGTATTTGAACACTGAATTCAGTGAGTAGTGAATTTTTCATAGGGAATTGTCTCTATATTTGTCTATGTGATTAGTTTTGGAGAGTCCTGGCGCATTTCACAGTCTAACACTGTAATGTGTGATGAAGAGGAAAGGCAAACATCTATTTAATGAATTGTAAACACTCTGCTAAAAATTGCAAGGTTCATAAATTATGGGGTATTTAAGCATTTTTTATTTTATATTCATATCAAGATCCTTACATGGCATTCCTTGTTCTATATAAGAGTAGAGATTTTGTTTGGTTTCAATTTATTTTTTATTAATATTTGTCACAAATATTGTCAAGGAGACCTGGAAAGTGGTGATACCCAAGAAAGTATTTGGTCATGAGGAATTAGTTTCAAAGGTTAAGGCTATTTCTTTCTCTGGGCTTTAACATTTATTTACATGTTTTTCAAATCTAAACAAAATCAAGTACCTCACACATCCAGGTACAGTTAAAACCTGAATAGATTTTTCTTGTGGTCCTGAAGGGATTCTTTGGTTCATATTTATAAAATATATACTTCTGAATTAAAGCTTCTTGGAAACAACATATTTGCTTAGTAACCTACTGCTGATAGGCTTTCACAGATCCAGGTCTAGGCAAAGAGAAGTGCTGCATTAAATACTGTTTTTAAAGCTATACCTGAACTGTTTGCATGTATGAACATCAGGGCTATCAATTGAATTTGCCCTTAGATTAAAATGAAAAGTATCATCTATAGAACAGGCCAAACATGGCAATCAAATAAACTGGTTTAGTCAGAACACGTCATTTTTATGGCTTCCTATAAAACCAGAGTGTCAGACACGCCGGACATAAGTATGTCAAAGTATTTAAACTGGTATCACAATAAAATACTTGATTAGTTGATGAAAATACAAAGTGGAATAAAACAAGAGAAAACTATTTTCTAAAATGTAGCTTGGGCTATTCTTAATTTCCTCTAGCTGACCAACAGGAATTTTACTGTCAAAGCACTTAAACATAGTTTTGTATTACTTCTCTTTCTACCTTTCATTGTGATTCTGTGTTAGATTCTGCACCAGCACTGCCAGAAAAAAAGTTTGTATTTCTACAGTGTTTCATGGTGGGGTGTTGGTTTTATAGGATTTGCTTTTGAAAGACCAAGGAATTTCTACAGACTTCAGGATTAGAAAAGTTCTTATATTACTAGTAAATGAATTTCAAGAATAGCGGTGGATGGGGTTTGAGTTAATTGAGCTGATGCCTAAACCATTATAGAAATGTGTAAGATATAATCATAATACAATTATCATTTAAAAAGCACTGAAGTAAGGAGGTGTTACAATATTCAGATCCATTTATCAAGTTTGCACTGTGCCAATCTTATTTCCATTTCTTCATTAGTGACTATTCTTGGTACCTTTTAAAATTTATATTACTTGTTAAAATATTTTGTGTGTTTCAGAACTGTGCTTCTCTGCCTCCAGGTTGTAGAGAAAGAGGTCTTTGGGAGTGTCCTTTGAAGAAGCTGTGCATCAAACACACTATGATCTGTGATGGTTTCCCCGACTGCCCTGACATGATGGATGAAAAGAATTGCTGTAAGGACTCATGCAGTTTGTTACTCACTTAAAAGGCTGATCACATTTTTGGGGTGTTGGGGTGCAAAATAAAGTAAAAATGCTTTATGCTTTCTATAGACAGAAAGATTTCATCATTTCAGCTCATCTATGGCACCAGTTTCTCTCTTTCCTTATCTTGTGTCCTTTGTTGTTCACATCCTTGGATCCTTGCTGTGTGGTCACTCTCTTTCCTCTTTTACTTTTTTTTTTCTTTTCTCTTTCTTCTTCCTTGTTCTTGTGGCTTTGTACGTTTATTGCTTGTAGATTTTTGACTTCTTTTCCGAAGTTCCCTCAGCTTCATTCCTTACAGGCATAGCTGCTCACTGCTCATTTTTTCCTTGATTTCTACTTGATTTTACTTCTCTGTTTTTTGGTAAATGTCATATGTCTGTCTTCCTTATTTCATTTCTTTCCTGACTGCTATTTCTTAGATTCTGTCTCCCTACTTGGCTCCACTGATTTCTCCTTCAGTCCAAACTGTGCTAACAGTCAAGACACAAAACTTATTATGGCACACGGGTGCTACAGTCCATGTGCACAGTGTATGTCTGCTCAAAGTGCTGGCAGTGTGCAGCAGGCCCCCTGGTCCCCTGGGGGCTGCCCTCAGTTCTGTTTCCACTGTTCCCATCTGAGAGTGGGATGGGAAGGGGTGGAACATCTGCAAACAGCAGCTGCTTTGCAGGCTCCCACCCTGCAAACTAAGCTGGGAGCGAGTGCCCTGAGATGTTAGCTCCACTTTCATTAATATACTGGTGGTACTCTGAATTTTCTCCTCTTGAGAAAACCTGGTGTGTGGGCATGTTCCCAAGAAAAGGACGCAGAAAAGATACTGGGAGAAAGTCTGCACAAGAAAGGAGGGATCATTGGCTGGTGAAGTTGGTTGACTGACATTTTTCATTCTCTGAGTAAACCTGGTATTTTGTCATTTTTGCTGGGATGTTGGATGTAATTTTGTGATTTAAAAGCAGTTGCTCCTAAGTCTCTGGAGTTCTGTTGGTAGGACCAGAATGGCAGGCACATTTTATGTGCTAAATGAAGCCTATGAATATGTTTGCCAAAATGAACAGCAGCCTGCATGTATCGCTAGATCCAGCTTTGTTTCTTTTGGAGAAGCTGAAGCTCACAACACATTACTTAATCTGCTTTTCATTGTAAAGATTATACCATTTAACTTCCAAGTACTGTGCTGTAATCTAAAGAGTAGAGGTGGTATTAAAGTGATTTACTTGTGATCACACATTAAGATCATGACAGAGGAAAGATTACCAAAGGGCTAAGGTTAAGCTAGTTTATAATGATCAGAGTGTATTTCAAGTATAAATGCTTGGATTGTACAGCAGTATAGATGCTGTACTGCAGCCAAACAGGCACAGCTGAATGCAGCTCCCTTCCATGCATTCACTCCCTCTCTGCCCTCCCCTAGGTCTCAGAATTCCCTAATAATGGGGTTTATAGAAGCTGGAAGTGTGTTAGTGAGGAAGGTACTGTGCTTATACACACCTGCCTCTTGGAAGGGAGGTTGTTGGGGGAAAACTAAAAGTCATTTGCAAATGGAAGCTCTTGTGGTTCCCATACTGAACAGACTCTGAAAATCCATATGTAAGGATACCAGCTGTGAACTGGAAAGTGTCTATCAGTACAGCAGTTCTCTACCTCTAAAGTGGAGATAAAAATAAATATAGAATTGTCAAAGGCAATGTCAAATTCAAAAATTAATATATAATTGCTGTGGATGAGAGGAAGTGGATATTTATTGTGGTAAAATAATTTTTTCAAAACCCATGAAGAATTAAACAAATTTGAATCAGTTGGCTAAAAAGCACAGAACAGTATTTTCTCTTACAGCTTCTGAGGGGCTTAGACAGGTTTCATGTAGCAAAACCACAAATGATACTAAGTAATTACAGATCTTGCATTTGTAGACACTCTTCCCTCTGAATTGCAGTGCCCTCTGTCACTGCATGGCAGAAACCACCTTCTGCATCAGTGGTATCCATGCTGAATTTGTTTGCAAATCTGTCACTTCTTCCATAAATCTTATCTGTAACTACCTTCACCCTCCTCAATTTTTCTTCTCAATGTGAATTTCATTTTGATCAGGAGGAAGCATGTTTTTGTCTTTGCAGCATTTTGTGAAGAGACTGAACTTGAGTGTGCCAACCATGAATGTGTGCCACGTGAACTGTGGTGTGATGGGCAGGCAGACTGTAGTGACAGCTCAGATGAATGGGACTGTGGTAAGTTTGTACTCAAAGTGGTGTTTGGGTGATGGTAGTAATCCCTGGTGATTTAATTCAGAATATACTGCTTCTCTATTAGCACAGGGGAGACTGGGGTGAGGTTGGGAAAGCATGCAAGGGAGTGGGCAGAAGAGAAAGCAAAAGCTCAGTGTGAAGTGTCACAGTGCAAAGGTATGAGAAAAGTGATACAGCAAGAAAATGTGTAGATGAGGGATGTAATCTGGAAAGTGTTGCAGATAGAGGAGAGAAAGAAGACATTGAGATTTGGAAGGACCTTTTGTGAATCTTTTTTTGCATGTGATAAAAGCAGTTCCTGAACTTTTATATACAGATTAAGAGAGAAGAAATGGTGATGGTCTTTCTATCTAGATTATCTAACTAGATTAAGGCTGTAAAATTAAGGCTATCAGCAACCCATGTGAATCTGTGCTTGTGAATTAGAAGTATTCAGGTTTATTCTTACCCTCTCAATGCCTTTGCTGTTGAGTGTCTCAAGCTGTTCACTCTTAGCAAGGTTCTGCTAACCACACTTGCCTTGGTTTTAAACTGCATAGCTATTCAGCATGTAAAGCTAGGAAGAGTCAAGAAAAAAGCCAGCAGCTTGGAAGACTCTTGAATGTAGTTGTATGTTTTCAGTTTTCCGTCTATAAAACTGCTTGAAATAACACTGAAGTTTTCTTCCTTTTTTCTTTCCAGTTACACTGTCTAAAAACACAAATTCCTTGATGCTCCTGACCGTTCACAGGTCAGCTGTGGATAACCATGTTTGTGCTGATGAGTGGCAAGAAAACTTAAGCCAACTGGCCTGCAATCAGATGGGTTTAGGGTAAGGTCAGTAGTTTGTAGCTTTGATGAATTTCTTAGGACAATTGGAGTGCTGGAGTTAGATGTGAATGATCATCGATCACTGCAATGTTAGACCTACTGTGAAAATGGTTCACAGAGAAAAGAGGTAACAAAATTTTGTGAACAAGAAAATGACAAGAACAGAATTTCACTAAAATCTAGGCACTTTCACCACTTTATAAACATTGCATGATAGTTATTAAAAGAGTGTTTTGAAAAGATAATGGTGTTTTGCCAAGTCTCAGTACTTCAACTTACAGTTATTGCTGAGGCTAAGAACTGTTTGGCAATGTAATACTCTGTTTCTTCCTAAAGAATTACAGTAGGCTTAGGAAATACAGGAAAAATCATCTTCCTTTATTGTATTCTGCAATAAATACTGTAGTTAGACAAGTGGATGTAGTTAACTTGGGCACCTGTGAACAGCAAATTGTTAAAGAGAGTGTTTCTGTGTGGATCTCAGAAAAAGAAATAGCCTCTAAGTGTCTTATTCCATGCACACTAAATGGTGGAATAATTGATGCAAAATATAACTGCTGGATAAAACCCAAGTTCAACTGCTCTGGTATTCACAGCTCTCTCTTACTAGGAAGAGGCAAGTCTGATGGTATATAAGGCTATCTTTTGCCAGTGTCTGATCCCCAAACTGAATTAAGAAATGCCTTTTCTGTTTGCTTTTCTCCATTACACGCACTGACATGCATGTTCTTTGTACCTTTCTGGAGGCACACAGGAGGACAAAGACCCTTTTGCAGGTTAAGGAGCCTGCACTTGATCTACTCTCTTGCACTGCAGGAGTACTTGACATCCATTCTAACAGATGCCCTGAATTGAGGGCCACCTGTGAATGGACTGCCTGCCATTCTAACACACAGCAGTTTTATGCTCCTCTATCTAGTTTAGTGTATCTAAATAACATTTGCATTATCTTTATGCTTTAGCTTTATATAGCATCCTAATAAAGCTTGACAAAATCATGGAATGTACTGAGTTGGCAGGGGCCCATCAGTGTCATTGAGTCCAACTTGTGGCCCTACACAGGACACCCCAACAATCACACCCTGTGCCTGAGAGCATTGTCCAAATGCTTCTTGAACTCAGGCAGGCTTGATGCTGTGACCACTTCCCTGGGGAGCCTGTTCCAATGCTCAACCATTTCTGGGTGAAAAACTTTTCCCTATTACCTAACCTAAACTTGCCCTGGCACTTCATACCATTCCCTTGAGTCCTGCCTCTGGTCACGAGATTGAGGAGATCAGTGTCTGCCCCTCTGCTTACCCTCCTGAGGTAACTGAGTGACCTCTGACACTCCTCATACAGCTCTCTTCCAGTCCCTTCACCATCCTCATGGCCATCTTTTGGATGCTCTCTAATAGTTTAATGTCTTTCTTGTACTGTGGCTCCCAAACCTGCACACAGGACTTGAGGTGAGGCTGCCCCAGGTCAGAGCAGAGCAGGACAATCCCTTCCCTTGCCTGGCTGGTGATGCTGTGCCTGATGCACCCCAGGACAGGGTTGGCCCTCCTGGCTGCCAGGGCACTGCTGGCTCAAGTTCAACTTTGGTCCTAACATAAAAGTTGCTTCTCTTTCCCATGATGTTTGCTGCTGAGCAAATGAAAAGGTGTTAAATTATCTCAACACCTCTGGTTCCCTCCTTTTTTTCAGAGGTGTGCCTAGGCTGAAATCAGCATGAATAGAAACCTACACCTTCCTGCTTCTTCACTGATGCTTGCTAAAAGGTGTTATCAATCCTACACTTTAAAGAAATGTAAAAATTACTCTTAAATCTCACAACTTCATTTTCTAACAGGGTGACATATTATACAAATCAATTTTCCTACAAGATCCTTTTATTAGTGACAGGTAATTGTGTCAAGGGCAGTGGGAAATTAAAATCTGAAGTCTACAACTTCACTTTGACTCCAATACTAATTTCTGATTCTTTCTTGTGGTACTTCAGAAAACCAGACTAGTGTTTGTCTTTCCTTTCTTAATGCCTGACATTGTGAATCACCTGAAGCTTGATTTTCTTAGCTGTTCTCCAGGTTTGTGTGGAATGGCACTGCCAAAAGTACAGTAAATAAGCTTTGAAAAGCGGTAAGAAAAACAAAGATTATAATGTGTCACCAGAATTGATTTCCAAAAGCAGTAATATAGTTATTTAATTATTTTGTTAACATTGTATAGGAATTCACTGAAAATGTCGCAGAGGTTAATGTTTTCTCTATGGTGGAATGGAAGACTGAATAATTGGAGTTGCATGCAACTGTGAAAACTGATCTTAAGCCATGAACTTCATCTCTTGGCATTTATGTCCTGTATACATTATTTAATTGACTTGTAACAAGAATGACTGAATGTGAGGTTGATAACATTGATGTTTTTAACAAGCTCTTTCTACTCACCATTGAGGGTGCAGGTAAATTAAACTTTATATTGCACAGAACTCAAATAATCATAAAAGTTCTACTTTTTACATTTTTTTAAAAAATTAATAAATAAATATAAAATGTCTTATGCAGTGCTTTTCTGCAAGTAGTCCCAATGGAAACAACTTCATTTTACTCCTTCAGAAGTTTAAAGCTGTGTGCACATTAGAGAACACTGCAGAGCTACCTAGTTTTGTGGCTGTGCAGATTTCTTTAATAATTACTTACAGCAACATGTGATTTTGTTTTAATAACTCTCTTGTTTATTCTTAGAGAAAAATAATGCATGTGAGATATCAAATTCATGACTTATTAATGCCTTAGACCAGGAATTGCAACAAATGGTAGCATTTGGAATTTTTTTTTTCTGTAAAGCTCTGCAAACTATTTTTTGTAACCGTCTGGTTCTTTGCCAAATAAAAACTCCCAATTGCTATATAATGTGGTAGTGTTTAAATTACAAAGGCAATGTCTTTCTACCAGCTTTTGGATATTTTAGTTATTTAAAAATAACAGATATTTTCATACTTTAAAAATCTAAAAACCTGGAAAAAAAAGAAGATAATTAAATAATAGTGGTTAAAGTTAGGTTAACTTAACTGAGAGTGGTAACATTTTACAGAATTGCACTCTGTCTGTTTGGAACATATAAACCTTGAGTCTGAAGCAACAGTAAACTTAATTCTATTCTGCCCATTTCATAAAATGCAAGCAATTTTCCTGGCTGCTTGCCAATTCAAATTCCACAGACGATGTGGTTTTCCAGTTTTTCATAGCACAACTCATGGAATGTGTTGTGTGATGCATGGTGCACCAAGTTCCAAGCATTGGAAAGGCTTTGGGCTAATGATGGCTGGTGCTCAAGTTATGCAACATGCAGCAGTTCCTATGTTTTCCTCTAGTTCAAAAAACGTTAAATTTGTTTGTTTGTAGTGCTAAGAGCTTAATGGGAATTCTCAAGTCTTAGGTTTCACAGTTTACAACCAGATGGGACTATCATGTCACCTAATCTGGCTGCCTCATGATGTCAGGACATAAAAGTTTATTCTGAGACTCCTGACTGAGTCCCAGAGTTCCTTACAGTGAATTTAAATGCAGTCTCTGGTGATTAGTTTTTCTGTTAACACAGCAGAGGACAGAACAGCAGTCAGTCTCACATCTGTCCTGGTGTGTGCTAGAGGCTCTGATGCTGAGGATGGGTGTACTGTGTAGGCTCAGAACATTCTGTTGGAAAAATGTATTTTGTCATGATGTTCAATCGAAGAAACCCACTCTCATATATTTGGAAGTCCACATTCTTTGTTGATGAAATGGTGATCATAAAAGCATGGTCTGCTCAGCTCTGAAATTTCATAAAGGCAGTAGTGGAGTTGTTCTGTCATTCTGTGAAAATACAGTGGAATAATTTGACTTTTCTAGCTTCACTAGGATGATATAGCAAATATAATAAACTTTAGGAGCTTGTACTAAGCAGAGTACAGTGGAATTTTACTTCACCTGCTAGTTCTGGTCCAGTGTAAAATCAGTAAATCCCAGCTGTCTACCAAGTTACTTGTTTTTAGAAATCTACTGTTATCTCTTCCTGTGACTGCTGTTCCTTTTCTTGGCTGTGTCACTGGTGGTCCACTGAAACCAGTAGCTCCTTTTCCTTCTTTCCTTTGCTGTAGCATCTGCTATGTGTGTATTTGTGAAAGGGATGGGCAAGTCTGTTGCTGCTGCCTGGCTTTTTGTCTTTCCTGGTATTTTTTCACTCAGTGTCTTTGGTATAAAGATCTTGAATATTTGACAACTGAGCAGTAAAGCTGCTGGATGAACAGTCTATTGTTTTTACATGATCTAATTTGGGGTTTTTTATTACTGTATAACTATTTTTGCAAGAGGAACAATGGAAGCTCAGCTTAATGTTTTATTTGCTTAAAGAACATAACAGAAACAAATCCCAGGACCCTTCTGTCATACCCACATAATGAATTCTAACTTCTGAATGAAACTTCATTTTCTCCAAGAATAAACATGACATTTAGTGTAACAAATTGCTTGCCAAAGAGGAAGTATTTGAACTCATTAATTCAATCTAGATTTCTAGACCCATTCAACAGAATGTAACATACTTTTAACCTACTTTGAATCTATTCATGTTTTCCATGGCCATAGTGTTCTATTAATCCTGTAGATGATGCAGAAAGATAGCAAAATTTTCACATTTCATTGAATTTTTCAAGAATGGCAACTAATAACTCATTCCTGAAATTTACTAAAAATAGAGCTATGGTAGATGTGGAAGGCTTTTCTAGTAAATTGGAGCAATAATGAACCAATGTTAAAATATGTAGGCGTTATTCAGTGTATTAGAGTTGTACTAGATTAATATCTGATAGATTATGTCTTGTCTTTCATGTGCATTTGTAGTTTAAAATATAATTATTTGGATAAGGCTATTTTTGAAGAAATTCCAACCTTTTAATACCTGACAAATTGTGACAATTTCTTCCAACAGTCATTAAGCGTGTGGTCAGTCCCCTCATATAACACTTTCTAGGTCCATGATTTTCTCTTTTTAAAAAGTAAAATGATAATTCTTATTCCTAATTTTATTATTTCAAACAGCCTTAGAGCTGTCTGAATGTGCTTCTGGGTAATTGATCATAGGTGGCCATACTTGACCTCCAGAGGTCCTCTCCAAGCCTAACCATTCTGTGATTGACTGAAAGATACATGAATACAACCAAAGAAGGAAATGTTCTTATTCTAATGATTGGTCACAAATCCTCTTTCAAACTATTTTATGCTGTAACTTGTACGTTATAAACCTACTCCCCCCTTTTTTCTTTTTTTAAATCCAGAGCCTTCCAGATTCAAATTTGCTCCATTTAACAATAAACAAATATTAAATCTCTCTGCATTGAAAATTTATTCTGAAATCTGCAAGTTGAAGTGTTTTGGGTTTTTTTTTTCCCACTTATATATTGAAACTAAAATAGTGTAGATTTAGACTACATATAATGAATAAATCTTTCACAATGAGGATGGTGAAGCACTGGAACAGGTTACCCAGAGAAATGGTACCCCATTCCTAGAAATATTCAAGGTCAGGTTGGATGGGACTCTGAGCAATCTATTCTGTAATTTAATGGGGTGACTTAAGACTTTGAGAGGGGCAAGGACTGCAAGAAACACAGCATCTTTTATCAGACAAGCTTTCAGGCAAATAGATCTTCCTTCAGTTCTGTTCTTTCTGCTGTGTAATTCAGGAAAGTCTTATTTGACCTCCACAGCCTCTCCTCNCAAACAGCCTTAGAGCTGTCTGAATGTGCTTCTGGGTAATTGATCATAGGTGGCCATACTTGACCTCCAGAGGTCCTCTCCAAGCCTAACCATTCTGTGATTGACTGAAAGATACATGAATACAACCAAAGAAGGAAATGTTCTTATTCTAATGATTGGTCACAAATCCTCTTTCAAACTATTTTATGCTGTAACTTGTACGTTATAAACCTACTCCCCCCTTTTTTCTTTTTTTAAATCCAGAGCCTTCCAGATTCAAATTTGCTCCATTTAACAATAAACAAATATTAAATCTCTCTGCATTGAAAATTTATTCTGAAATCTGCAAGTTGAAGTGTTTTGGGTTTTTTTTTTCCCACTTATATATTGAAACTAAAATAGTGTAGATTTAGACTACATATAATGAATAAATCTTTCACAATGAGGATGGTGAAGCACTGGAACAGGTTACCCAGAGAAATGGTACCCCATTCCTAGAAATATTCAAGGTCAGGTTGGATGGGACTCTGAGCAATCTATTCTGTAATTTAATGGGTTGACTTAAGACTTTGAGAGGGGCAAGGACTGCAAGAAACACAGCATCTTTTATCAGACAAGCTTTCAGGCAAATAGATCTTCCTTCAGTTCTGTTCTTTCTGCTGTGTAATTCAGGAAAGTCTTATTTGACCTCCACAGCCTCTCCTCAACTCTCACCAAGCATCCTAATGAAAGATGTCCTCTGCATATAAACCCTGCATCATTAAACAGACAGGTGGCCTTTCAAAGGTAATCTTAGCTCATGAAATGATGTCAGTGTTAGCTTTAGATGCAAAAAGTAAGCTCAAAAATGGAAAAATGCCTATGAGAATATGGCTCTCAAGTTCTGTTACAGATGAGAGAAGAAATCAGTAATAAAAGAATAAATATGTTACACGTCTTGAAAAAACAAGCATGAATTACACTATGAAGAGATTTCTTAGTGAATAGTAATTCTGTAAAGGACAATGTTGAACAAAGAAACAAGAGAATTTTGTTCAAATTTAATGAATAGTTTCATTACAGGGGAAAAAAGGCTGAAAAATCAAGTATATATATAATCAAGAAATATATCAAGATATATTTCTCTGAAATATATCCTTTGTATATTTAAAATGAAAAGCTAATTGGCTTTCAGTGAAGGACTTTATGTTTAGTTTGAAGTTGAATTAATACTTCCAGCTACGAAAATCTAGATTTTATTTGAAGCTTTAACTTTAGATGCTCCCAATGGTCTTTTTTTTTAAGTTTAGCTACAAAGTGGTACTTTATGACACCTATAATTTACAGACTCTGTTTACAGAGAACAGTGTTGTGGTTTCATGCCAGCCAGCAGCTCAGCCCTGCACAGCTGCCTGCTCTCTTCTGGTGGGAGGGGAAAGACAATCCAGAGGAGTGGAAGTAAGAAGGCTCATGGGTTGAGATAAAGAGAATTTGATAGGTAAAGCAAAAGCCATGCACACAAGCACAGCAAAACAAGGAATTCATTCACCGCTTCCCACGGGCAGGCAGCTGTTCAGCCATCTCCAGGGAAACGGGATCCTTCACCTGGGATGATGACTTGGGAAGGCAAATGCCATCACTCCAAACATCTCCCCCAGCTTGCCTCTCCTTCCTGGCCCTTTGCACACTGAACATGAAGCCTGTGATGGGGAATGTCCCTCTGGAGTGGTGGGGTCAGCTGTCCTGGCTGCGGCCCCGTCGCTGCTTGGGTGGGGGGAGAGGCACAAACTGGACTGTGGGTAAGCCCAGCTCAGCAGGAAGAAAATCAGCCCTCTGTTACCAACACTTTCCAACTCAAATCTGAAATGCAGCCCCATACTAGCTGTGAAGAAAATTAACTCTATCCCAGCCAAAACCAGCATGCAGACAAAGCAAGCAAGTATTTTTCTTTTTTTTTTCAGTATGTTAACTCATTCTTCATAGGTTTGACCAGTTTATCAACTAGGAGATAGGACTGAGGGATTTTCAAACCTGAAAATATCACGGTAATTACCAACTTTCTACCAAAGAAATTTAAGAATAATTTATTGAATCGTGTTTATTTTTTTTCTATCAATGCAGTGAATACTTTTAATTTCTGTTTTCTCTGTTTCAAAATGTTTTCACTTGAAAATTTCAGATATCTCTGATTTTGATGCAGTTAAAATCAGGGTTTTGATCTTTTACTCTGTATTTTATGGCACAGCTGTGGCTTTAGAGAATTCTGCTCAAGATCAAGAAACATTTTAACCAAAATGTACAGACAGAAAACAGATGCTGTTCCAGCTCTGAAATAGGCCCAATTTGTTTCAAATTAGTGCCCACATGTGTGTAATCCATCACCTTCTGGCCTAACTCAAGGCTTCCTTTCTCAAACCTGCTGTCACATGAGGCCTAAAAGAATGGAATTACAGAAACTAAACTGAGGCATGTCACTGTTACTTGGAAGCAAGAAGTAATCCAGTTTATGGGTTATACTTTTTTCTAAACTTGCAATTTGATACATTTGAATGAGTTTTTCTGGATGGAGTAGGTATGGAATAGGAATACAGAAGCATCCCAGATGTGTTACAAACAGAATGATGAACTTCATTACCTAAAATTAGTCCCTGCCTTCTAGTTTGTTTTCTTTGTTTTCCATAATTTAGTATGCAAGTCATAATGCTTATTTTTCACTGTAAACTTTGACTGTTGTGCACAGTGGTCAGCAAGTAGCAGATTCAAATGCTCTGAAAACTTTTTATTAAATATTTCCATTGTACAGCTTATCTAATGAAACATTACTTTTCCCCAGTAAGAGCACATTTTTAATGTAGAACACAGACTAGGTTCCCTTTTTCTCTCTTTATTCTAAAAATTCCTCTCTTAAACACTCACAAGGGAATCCATAGCTTGACATTAAATTTCTTAAAGGAATATTTTAAGTTGAAATTGAAAAATTAGTAAAATTTAAGTTAGAAATTCCTACTTGTGTTATGTAAGTGCTACTGCAAATTGAAATGTTTTGCCTGATTTTACAAATAACTGATTCTATAGGTTATTAAAAATTTTTTAAATTGACTTAGATTAAAGGAAATTTTTAGACTAAAGGAATTAGATATGTTAGAATTCTGTGTGGCCTGTGATGTTCATTAGATCTAGCAGACATCTTTCTGTGAAGGTTCAAGACTAACTCGGCTAAGACACAAGCTGTAGGGTGACCTGAAATGGAAAGTGAAATTCTGGAGAGAGTTAACATGCAGATCAAACCTACAAGAAATTTTATAGAACCATAAGTGTCGGGAGAAAGAATGAGAAAAGTCAGGAATATTATACAGGTTAAAAAAAAAACAAGCAAAGCAAGAAAAACCCCAAAACAAAACCACAAAGAAACCTTAGTAAATCATATTATGTTACTAAGATAGCAAAGACTTAAGAAAGAAGGTTAGAGTAAGAAATTAACAGGTAATACACTGTTCTTCAAAGTAGCTAGTTTTGCTGAAATTATCTAAGAGCATTTAATATTTATGGCTCTGGTGGGTCTCAGTTGGGGCTGACAGTAGTGGCAGCCATAGGTTTGAGAAGTTGTAGAGAATGGAGGAAACTGGTATGTCAACTTTAGTTAAACAGGATAAAAGAACGAGACACAAACATTTACAAACTACTTGCCTAGCTTGAATTGCCAACAAATTACAGAAGTATAGGGTCTTAATGACAGGTAGAATGTATTTATCAGTAACAAGTCATGTCAGAGTCCCTTAATTTATTCCTTGAAATACCAGAGACACTGTGGATGGGGAAAAAACTGTAGTGTAGATACACTTTTAACTTTCACACTATGTAAATGACTTTTGAAATAAGTAAGAATCTATGAACAGAGATGAAATGATGTGGGAATGTTGAAGATTCATTGTCAAACCATGAAGTTGTATTGGTGGGGGGCTAGAGCATGCCAGTGTGTCTGGGAGGATACAATGGTATTGTGATGATTCAGATGATAGAGTGGAGAGCAGGCCTGATATTTCTGATACAGCATCAAGCTGGGAAGATCTGAAAGCATTTTGGAGGACAGGATTAGAATTTAAAAACTTTTTGAAAGGCTGGTGAAATGGCTTGAATTAACCAAGAATGTTTACATGTAATCTCTTTGTGGTATTCAGTTTGTGTTAGATTTGGACTAAGTGAGAACTGGTCAGCAGAAATGACCAGAGACCTAGAAAGCATGATCTGTGAAGAATGGTTGGAAACTCTGCTTGGTCAGTCAGGGGGAAGGAGGTATAGGAGCCTTGAAATGCATAGAATGTTAGGAATAAACTGCTCTTCATTTCCGATGGAAAAAAGAGTAATAGGCTTAAATGACAAGTAGAAAAATTCAGAATAAACATAATTTTAAAAATTGCTGGAGTATATTGACTGGAAATGTTGAAGATTCTTCATCATTAAAATTGTGTGTGAACAGGGGACACAAAAATCTGCCAGAGGAAAATTTAAATATGATTGATCTTACTTTGAATTAGAGGAGTGGATTACAGGCCTTATAAGATTTCTTTTGGTTGAATTTCTGATAGTTAACTTTTTAGTGAAAAAAGTCTCGTGGAAGAATTTTTTTATAGGTCTGAATCCCATTTCATTCTTGAAAGCAGTGCAGAGGACCTAGTGAAAATCTGTGTGAAAGTCACACTTGTCTTATACCACTAAATCTGGTATTTCTATCACCTCAAGTGTACAGGAGAAAAAAGTCATAAAACATTGCTGTTTGTTATGCATCTATTGTAAACTTACTTTAATACGGAACTCTCCATAATCTTGGAGAAACCCATAGACTGAGGCTACAGGAACCCAAAAATTTGTTCATTGAGTGTTATGTTTGAGCACTTTGAGCTCAGAAGGCCTAGTGCAGCTCTTCTGGTTACAAAGATTTACTGCAGACATTAGATGCATGAGAAAATTAAAATGTTATCGTCTGTTCAGACTTTTAGAACCACATGGGTTTTAAAATAATATTTGAGTGTGCAAATAATTTCATCCAAATAGCACTATGAGATGTTATAAAGTCTTATGGTGCAGGTAGAATTATTTTGAAAGTCTGATGAAGGATGTGGTCAAAAAATCACCACTCAAAAGGCATGAATTATTGTTACCATGGCATGAATATCTTAAGTTTGCAGAAATCATTAATAAACCTCCTGAGGTAATGTAGGTATTTCAGATATCAGCATCTATGCATTGGTTGGACTTGATGATCTTGGAGCTCTTTCCAGCCTAATTATTTCTGTGATTCTGTGATTCAGTGACTGTTCTGTAATGTTACATTATGCTCTGGCATGTGAAAAGTCTGTTCTAGTAACTTTAAGATTCTTTAAGATTCAGCTCTTCATCATGGGCTCTGGTCACTGCAGTGTGTTTGTGCTGTGCAAAAGAATCATCACATCCTTGCTGAAACAGGCATCTGGAGAACATCTAGTCCTTCTCCCACTTGAAGCAGATCTGTTGCCAAATGGGATCAGTTCAACCACTGCTCTGTTTAGCCAAGTCTTGGAAACTTTGATGAATAGGGCTCTCTGTTCCAGGGCTGCTTCACCTTCCTAATGAAAAGGTATTTCCTTTTCATGTGCTGTGAGTCCCCAAAGCTGTAGGTCTAGGCCATTTCCCCATGTTTTACCATGCATAACTATTGAGGAAAAAATAGTTTGTCACATTTTAACTCCTCTTCAAGTAGTTGCAGGTTGCTATTGAATTGTCCCTTAGCTTCCTCTTCACAAGAGTAAGCAAGTTCAGTACCCTCAACTCCTCCTTATAAGTCAGTGCCAGAGGCCCCTCAAAAATTTTAAAGCCATTTACCTGATTCTTTCCAGTTTCTAAATATCATCTTAAACTGATGTAGCTCAGAACTGCACACTGTCTTCCAGTATGTATGGTTTCAGTCAACAAATACTGTTTCAATTTTGCTTTTTGCCAGTACAGGTAGTAACTAAAAGCACTAATTTAAAATTCACATGAAGCTTCTGAGCTAAGTGGTTAAGTGGTATATTCAAATCAAAGGGGAAAACAGAAAACTACAGAGAAGTGAAAGAGCCTTCTGAAAGCATTTAATAAAAGAAGTTTTTATTTGTTTGGTCTGAAATCTTGAAAGATACTGCAATTTCAGCAGGCCACTAAACTAAAAAACTGGCAGGAGAGCTATATTTGAACTTGGAGATGTAGCTTGATGTCTAGAAGTAATTAGCAGTATAACTTTGTTGTCTTAGAAACTCAGAAGAAAATGTGTGCTACAGCTCCAGGAGGGACCAAGTAGAAGCTGCTTCCTGCTGTGTTTCTGGAGCACAGGATGGGGCTGGCTAAAAGGGGCACCCATTGTTCCACCTCCCTCCTTTTCTCTGAGTGATTTACAGTCCCTGGTGTAATGTGTACTCCTGGTCCAGCAGCCCCACTGAAAGTCTTGCACTTAGAAACTCTCACCAGCCTGACTCTTTACTCCTAAGATTTTTAGCTCATGTTCTCTCATTCTCTAGCAATTCTGAGAATTCTGGTCTCTACACAAATGCTAACCATTGTCTCCAGCTTTCTTCATCTCGAAATGAGGCTGTTTCCCTTCATTCTGGCTATTTCTCATTAAATAGGTGAAAAGAGACAAGTGGCAGCCCTTGCCTATCTAAAAGAAAATCTTTTATAAGCAGCACCAAGGGGGGAACATGAATGTTTATAGAAGCCATTCCAAAAATATAAATTAAGGTTTCAAGTGTTTTATATCAAGCTGCGACTACCAAAGAAAAAAGGTATAGGTATGATCTGACTATTGCTAAGTAAAATAATTTAAAAATTTCATGCAGGTGTAAGTGTTTTGTAGGTTGTTACCTTGATTTAGAAGTACATATCTCCTTAATTCTGATTGTGGCATCACTGTAATTTGTAATTCAGAACTGCAGGTTTCATCAAAACAATCTGATATTTGGTATAATACAGATTTGGGTTCATCAAATGGCATGATATTCACACCTTTTTGCACATCTTTGAGTTACATGTTTTATAGATCAGACACTGTTTACAAGTTCAAATTATATCACTCTACACAGTTATGAAATGGTGAACATCATTGTTCAGAGGAGATCATAAGGCAGAATGTCATTGTAAGAAAAAGGTTTGCAAAAAGGTTTGTTGGAAAAAGGGTGAGAAATATGGAAGAGAGGAGATCTTTCTGTGTATGCTAAAAGCAGGCACTAAGAAAGAAAACTCCTTTTGCAGCAAACATATGCCTGCATGTTCTGGTTATTAGATCATGGAATTATATTTGTTTAATATGCTCAGAGAAGGTTCTGAAAAATAAGTCATGTAACAGGCAGGGGCCCGGGCTGTGACCTCAAACTTTGGTTTATTCTGCCAGCTGTGTTGATAATATTTCCATATGGTTACACTGACAACTCTACCATAAAACAGAATTCTCTGATCTCTGTTAGTTTATGCAATCAAGTGGGTAAAGAGTGTTGGTGTTTCGTAAAGATTTTTTAAAAAAGAAATATAGTCAGTATTGAGCATTGGACTTAATGTCAAACTAATATCCTGGCTGGCATTACCAGGTACTATGAGAGACTGGGTTCAGAGGCCAACTTAAGGACACGTCACAGTTCTTCTGAAATTCTCTCATTCTCTTTTCCCTTAATTAGGATTTAGAATTTGGCCTTTGACTGGTGTTTAGGAGAGCACTGTTTGAAAGTCCTTGTGATTGATACGGCTAATCATGAATGGTTCTGTGCTGGGAAGCTGCATGACAAGTAAAGTAATTTAGAAATGTGCTGTTTTTTTCCATTTGGCAGTCAAGATTTAATAAAACAGCAAATTTTTGAGTCTATCAAGCAATAACTAGACTGAGAAAGTAGATATATGAAAATATGTCTTGGTGAACCATTCTAACCCTCCCATACTTTTGAAGAAGAAAGGGTTTGACATTGTCGCCGGTGATTTGTTCTGTTTCACAAAGCAGGCAGCTTGGACCTAGAGATACTGTCAAGTTTTACTAACAAGACCTAGACTGCTCTTTACTGTTAAATTTTCATGGATTTCCAATGACAGAAATGTAAGAAAATATTTTTTCTGTTACCTCTTTTACATACAATGATGGTTTTTTTTTCGCATTTAGGGAGGCCAGGGAAGTGTTGACACAGTATCAGTGTGTGCATTGCAGTAAATGCCACCATAAGGTTCTTGCTGTTCCTGATTCCAATTCTGCATCTTGTTGGGAAATACAATGTTGGCCCGCCTGGCTTCTCGGGGTGATTTCATTCTCCTTACTTTGTATCTGCTACTTGTGGCTTTGCCATATTATCCAGATTTGTGTCTTTAGAATAAACAGATATGTTAGGGCCTCTTCACCTTCACAACTGTAACACAGAAACCTACCAGATGTTCTATCAATGTCTTTTATTTATTTCAGAGGACCATCCAAAACAGAAATTGTAATAGAGAATGAGCAAATGCAGGACCAGAAATGGCTGAATCTGCACTCAGACTGGAAGAATAAAAATGCATCCACTTTACAAGCACTTCTAGTGAATGGGTAAGTAACAGATAAAAAAAAGACCTGTTTCACTGCAATGGGGGGTCACTTACCAATGCAGGATGACAAACTCTTTGGTAAGCTCTTTCTTCCCATGGTATCCGTGTATAAATCCCAGCACATACTCATGTAAGTTGTTAAGATGCAGGCTACAATTATTTTAGTGTCTGCAACTGTAGGCTCTTTTGAGACTGTTTTGTGAATCCTCACGGGCCCATTCTGGTGGAGTAAGAGTAATTGAGTGATGCAGAGATGATGCCCTTGAAGCACCAGGACTAAAAACCTTTGTTAAAACCCTGCTGAGCAAGAAAGTCCAGCAAGTACTATATAGAAAAATCTGCAGCAGCATATTACCATCCTCTGCAGCCCATGTAGCCTGGATTCATTCATTTGGAGCAACCACAGCTTCTCCATTGAGGCTATATCCACTTACAGTAGATTTCCTTAGATGATGGTATATTCCTTTTAATTAACCCAACTAAGCAGGTAGTTATTAATGAGAAGTGAGGATCTTGTGGTTGAGACATTCAAAGCATGACTTTGAAGAGCCAGTGAACTAGAAATCCAGGGCAAAACTGGGAGAGCCACCTAATCCCCCTTGGCAACTGCATTCTTCAAAAAGCAGATTCATGGTTTCCCTATTCTCTTTGAAATGCCCAGGAGCTTTCAGAACATCCTTATTCCATAGAAAATCCTTCTGTTTCACAAGAAAAGATTGTCTTGGGTAACTGCAGAGATATAATATGTGTGAAGACAAAAATCTGAGGAAGAAATCTCCTTTTCTTTCGCTTGACTCCATTATTTTCTATACTCAAAGTTTTCCCAAGAGGCATAATACTACAAAGATTGTGTCTGCAAGGACTTAATTTTGCTTTCTTACATCTCAATTTTGTACCTTTTTTGTTTTACATTAGTATTTTCCCCATCCTTTTAAGTTAATTTATGATTTTTCATCTAGAAGGGCCATTACTGAACAGTGCCTGATACTTGAAAGTTGTACTCTAGACTCTTTGATTTTCCTTTCTCACTGTCTTTTTCCTCTAGCCTAACAGTATCTAAATGCTTTTCTCCAGAATAATACAAGAATAAACACACTGGGTTGTAACCAGATGCAAAGGCAGATCCACAATCTTATTCTGTTCAGTCACTAAAGTGCAAAGCAGAAATTTCAAGGTTCTTTTTGACATTTTTGCAAGAGCTCTGCTAGGAAACATATGAAGTAATGGATCTGGAGCCTCCGAGTTACAAATTCTAGTTGCAAAAGATTTAGTTTTGCCCAAAGTGTAAGTTAAAGAGGGAAAACATCAGTAATGAGGATTATTGTTAAATCTATTGCATAAATGAAAGTTACATGTAGGAAACAGATGTTCCAGTCCCCCTGAATTCAGAAGATGGATAACAAGGAGTGAGAAGCTAAGGGGGAAGGGTGCGTGAAGGGTGAGGCTGTTTTTGTTTTGGCTGCATCAGGCATCCAGTCCAGATGACCTGGAAGTGCTCCTGAGCCCTGCAGTCCAGGTGTGTTCATCTGGATCAATTGCAGCATGTAGAGTGTTTGTGCTGTGGAGTATGTTCTATGTTTAAAGGAGTTGCTAGGCTTCTGGACTAATGGGAACTTGGCCAAGAACTAACAAATACATCACTACATCATAAAATTTTGATAGGAGGGAACAGCACAGTGCAGGGAATGCACACATAAAAGTTTTAAGTTTTCTCTTTAGAGCTGGCTGTATGGTAAGTCAAAGAAACAAGTGTAAAACATGAGCATAGCTGGTCTCACTTATATTCTGTATATTTTCTTTGCCTGTCAAAGTTGTGCACAAAATTTTATTTCCTGAAATTGGTTGTCTATCTCTACTATCTCTAGAAAAATAATTTTACTAACCAGGTATTCAGGAAGAGAAATAGACTGATTTTCACAGTGTAGGAATGAGGTATATGAGGAAATGTAAGGGTTTGGTTAAACTCCAGATTCAGGGTAATCTGTGGGCTGGCTGACACTGTTGTTTTGCCCACATTAGTGTTTATGACTTAACATGAAATGCAGCCTCTTTTTATGTGGTTGTAGTTTTAAAGATACTACCTACCTACTGGGATCAAAGTCTGCAAAGAATTGCCTGGCAAATAAATGACTTGTGTATCCAGTCCAGAGTAGCTCTGCACCTGCCTCAGAAAAGCATGGACACAGTAGGAATGAGAAAACTGTGAACATAAAAAGGCAGTCAGCTCATTGTGCAACAGTGCTTGCTGATTTAACTGTGATTTCTCCTCCCTTGATAAAAATAATAATACTTCTCTCTTACCTGAAGATTTTCAACAGAAATTATAAGTTTTTGTTGTTCTAATACCTACTTATGCAGACTTCCTGGATTCTTTTAAAATAGCCAGACTCTTAGGGCATGAAAGATCATGTTATCCAAGCATTGCAAAGAAAATTCTGTCCTTTGACTGTAAGGAAGAGGAAACTGGCAATCTGTGCTTTCAGGTGCTGTAAATAAGAACTTGACAGACTGTGCATCCCAGCTGACCTCAGAGCTAGATCCATGCCCAGGGACCAAGGTAGTCTGCAAAATATGTAACACCTACGCATGAAATGTATTGTAAAGCTGAACTAATATTTTGCATTATCTTTAGGCAGATTCTAGAAACCGTGGATGATCTGGCATAAGAAGCTCCTTGAGTTTCTTTTTACAGTTTGAGGGATGTTTTAACATTACAGCAGTGAATGCAATACCTGTGCTGATTTTCAAATTACCAAGATGAATCAATTAATGAGATTTCCATCATGTTTTGTTTCAATATTTAGACAGACGTGTCAAAGCAGAAGCAAAGTGGCTCTCTTTTGCACTAAAGAAGGTAAGAAAGAAGTGCTTATAAAATAGGTATTTTTCAAAATGTGCTAAATCCCTTTAAAAATGCAGAAGTTTAGTGTGGATTCATTCTGAAATTTTTACTAGACCTCTGCAACATCCAATTTTGCACGGGGTTTATTTTTCCCTACTCTACTCAGTTTCATCAGCTTTTTTTATATTTTGACTAGGATGCTGTGTGTTAAGGTAGCCCATTCCTGATACCACAAAAGGAGTTTTGTCAGCAGTTAGGTTTTGAAAAGTAATTAGATAAAACTTCCTGCTGAAAATATCCTTAACCAGCAGCGTGGTTAGCAGACTGTCTGCCTGGGAGTTGAAGCTGTGATCTGTTTGTTAAGTTCAAGGGGACAAAATAACCTGAAGTAGAAAGTTATGGACCAAGTCTGTTGGTGCAGCAGCTTGTGCAATTTTAAGTGGTTTGAAAATGCAGAAATTCTTCATCTGTGATGGAACCATGTTCTACTGACAAGGAGAGCTTTGCTGAAGAACACTTGAACTATGAAGTAGCTTGAGTCGGAAAAGGAATTACAGGACAGGAGCTAAATTTGGGAAACTAATCAAAACATTTGCTACTCATCAGAGAAAGGAAAAAGCTGAAAGGAGCTTTCAAAAAGCTTGTTGAAGGTATTTTTTTCTGACATATGTTGCTTACTCTCTGAAGTTAAATGAACACAGTAAGAATTATAAGGTACAAATAACCATTGCTCCAGTTTATTTCTTCAGCACTGAATTCCCAGATACATGCAATGGCAGCATATCCTCCCTTGGGATGCTAGTTGCAGAAATGGGTGTTCCTTTGTTCTCTGAGTTAGACTGAGTATAAACAGGATAAGCAACAAGCCTGGCATCTTTCAAATCCAGAAAATAAAGTGAAACAAAAGTGAAGGATTATTTTAGAGTAGTAACTGGCAGGTGATAATCTGGTGTAACTTCTTGTGGAAGTGGCTTGTAAAGTGTAATGGACAAAGTACTAGAATGTCTTCAGATCTTTAAATATTCTCCCTTAGTAATTTCTGCAGGCAAAGTGAGTTTTCTGCTGTGTAGCTGAGTAAATGGCGTGACATTAACTTCACACCTGACTTAAGAAAAACGTTATTATTGCTGAGCAGATTTTCCAAAAGCAATTCTTCTGGATAATACAAATTAAGCCAAACATGTTGCTAGCTAGAAGGAAAAAGACATGAGGAAACCTCCTGAGTGAAAGAAAGTCAAGATTCCGAACTTAGCTTGGCTTAATATTTCAGGCTGATCCGGGCAAAATCAATGAGCGGAGAGCAAACCCTTTGATGCAGAGGAATGCAGGAGGCGGCTGGGGTTTGACAGTGCTGCGTGCTTGGTGATTGCCTGATTTTCTGATTTTCTGTGCTGTTTGGGGTAACTTCACGCGTGTTAGTGCCACTGTGTGCCGACTAACGCTGCTGGTCCCCGCAGACTGCGGCCGCCGGCCCGCCGCCCGCATGAGCAAGAGGATCCTCGGCGGCAGGACCAGCCGGCCGGGCCGCTGGCCATGGCAGTGCTCCCTGCAGAGCGAGCCCAGCGGACACATCTGCGGCTGCGTCCTCATTGCGAGGAGATGGGTCCTGACAGTGGCACACTGCTTCGAAGGGTGAGAGGGCTCAGGCATTTTACTGCTCACACGGGCTCGCACCGTGAATTACCGAGTGCTTTCCCCTCCACCAAACGCGTGGGGCGTAGGCAAAGACCTTTGCAGAACGGCCAGTCACAGAGACCTGGTTTTAGGAGACTAAAAAAGAAAGTAAAAAGGTACAAACCAGCATCAGCTGAGGTTTTCACATGTTTTATTATTCATTGCTGGCATCTCTACTGATGAAAGCCAAATGAAGATGCCCTGACTTTCAGCAGCAAACAGGAAAAGGAAGAAGACCAAAGCACTAATTCTATAGCTGTCATACAGCTGCCATGGGTTAAAAAGTCATCCTCTGTACCAGCATAGAAAAGACCCTGAAAAAATGCTGTGGCCACTGGTAAAAAGAAAAACTGAGTATTTACTCACAGTGCAAATGACATTTCGAAGTTGCTGCCTTTTCTTTTTATACAGCCCACTCTTCTATTAAGATTGCAATCATAAACAAGCCAGTATTAACAATTAAGTGCCTCCTGATACCAGAGGCCATGGTGGTGGAGTCATGGTCTGGAGTGCAGAGGATGTTTACATGTCTGAGCAATTGTTTTGATCATTGCCAGCTTTTTGGTGCTAACCAATACTTCTTTTTGATGAACCACAGATTTCAGAGGGAGGTTTATTACCTCATTTCTTTTGTCTTTTTTAATTTGGTTTCTAAAGAAAATTTACACAAATGTTTTCTGCTGTAGTTAGCAAGTACTTTGGCATATGCTTAATCTTGCATTAAACTGGTACTTGCTCACTGGAAATCATTTTAAACTGCACCAACACTTCCTTTGTGTTTAAGCCAGCAGAAATTCTATGTTAAGCAAGGTTCTCTTGAACTGATATTTCTTTATAGTGTCAGTCATTCCCTTTTCCAGTAAAAACTTACATTTTGTCTTTTTATTTCTGAAAAACTGAGTTCTTTGGTGTTTGTCCTTCTAAACTAACAGTGTGTTAAACCTGTGTAATACAAACAAAAGTACTGTATTTTATCAGATTTTGGGTCCAGAAGGAATTTCTCTTCTTTCTCCATCTATTTTTAAATATACTGCTGGAATATTTCCTATCCTTTGGAAGAACACTTTCTGGTGATCTAAAATAAAGGGTGAGACAGAGGCTGATCCTTCAGCAGTATTGACTGCTTTTGAATTTCCTGGGTAAGATTCCTCTCATTACTGAAAGATAAGCAAAGCAGTGGTCACATTACAAAGGAAAAATTCTCCCAGTTTTGTCAGATGCAGAAAAAAGTGCCACTACATTTTGGAGCTGTTCATTTACCCCTCATGTAGAGCTGCATAATATCCCTGTGAGCTCAGAGTATAACTTGTTAAAAGTTTCTTTCATGTTTATATTCTAAAGACCTTAAAGTACTAAGATATTCTGGTATAATTATTGATTAAGAAGTTTTATGAACTATTTTCTCTTTTGCCTTTCTGAATAGACTGGGGGAGATGTACCCAGAAGCCTGAAATCTTGAAATTCTTCATTTGCAAAAAGAACTTTTTTTTGTAAGCTTCGTATATTATCAGCAAGACCATTCTTGATGTCACATCTTTTTTCTGACATAAAGTATTTAAAAAATTTTCCAAACCAACCAGATAAAACAACAATATAAAGAGATTTTAAAGTGCTCTGATCCTTTATATACAATGTTCCATTTTGTGAAACTCATGTGAAGTTTGGAATACAAAACATGAGGACTATATTAAAAATAATGCAAATAGCCATGGATACTTGTAGAGAGCATAAATAGAAAGAGCTGCATTAAACACTGTGTCCTTTGTGAGTTTTCTTATAGCCCCCAGAGTTTTGTCACGACCATTTTGAAATGGTTTACATTAAAGCATCCAAAACATTTAAAGATTTCTTTTGTGTATAGGACAATGCATTCTGGCTGACTGCCTATTTCTCTAGGCAATGCTATTTTATAATGATCATAAACACATAGTATATGAATATTCTCAGCACTTAATTTCTGTAACTTTATGGAACAAATCACAAAATGATCGTGATGATAAAATGATCATTTTAGTCTTAAATGCCAGGATTTTCATCCAGCTCTTAAGATAAATGTGGATAATCTCTTTACAAATTACAGGAATTAAAATCCGGATGAGCACATATGAAAAAGTAGTGTTGAGCACTATGAAAAAGCTGAAATTTTGCCTGCATTTACTTAAACTGCTTTGAATAAGCTTCATTCCTGTCAAAGGTGCTTAGTTACATGGAGTTGCCTTTCAGCAATTGTGAAAAATGGTGACTTCTTTGAGAGCTTTTAACATCACAGACTAATTAGAAACCATGAAGAACATCCTGCGACCAGTTAGGATCAAGAGATTACAGCCTCGAAGCCTTTCATAAAATCTAGGCTTTTCTGATGTGCCTCAACAGACAACAGTTCACTGTTCCCCCCTGTATCATTTGTATCATTGCTTTGTGGTTTTGTCTGTTTACAAAGAGAGTCTCAAAAAAATTTAAGAGTCAAAGTAACTTTTGATCTTAGGCATAGAAAGTATACTTGGCACAGACTGAATGCTGAATAAGTAAGGGACTTTTCCCCACGGCCATCACAAAATATTCAATTTACATAATAGAATTGCTTCTTTGAGACTCCTTAGGGATTTCAGCGAGACAACTGCTGTCAGCAGCAGATTACTGAACAATATTGTCACCCCAGTGAAATTATATGTGCCCACCACTGAGCATGAGAGCAACTAATGCTGCGAAGGATCCGAGGGATGACTTAGACAGCCTTTAATAGAGCAACTAAAATATGGTTACATATCTTCAGATGGAGTGAGCTTTAATGTGTTTGATTATAGGCAGGAGGGAAATGGAAAGCACTGACTTCTGTTGCTCAGGTCTTTGCTGTAAGGGACTGTGCATAAATATTTGTTTTCTTCTTGGAGTATTTGTATGCTTTGCAAAGTGCAGTGTGCAAAAAGGGAGAAAAAAGAACTATCTTGGGTATTTCAGCTTAAAAGAAAGACCTTGACTGAAATGTCACCTTTTCACCTTT
>VYXF01004776.1:721031-786573 GCA_013397295.1 Polioptila caerulea
CACTGGCTTTCCTCCCCCCTTTGTATAATGAGTTCATACAAAGCATGCACTGACCATCTCCAGCCCTCTAGATAAAAGTGGCAATACCACTGGAATGGTTTTCCCTCCTAGAGCCAGCTAGTTTGGACATCATGTGAGAGATGGAAAATGCAGATTTAAAATGCAAAAGATGCAGTGTGGGCACTGTACCAAATATTAGGGAACTGGATCATTTTTTATAGGTCTTTTGTACTTTGCATTTAAAGTTTAATTTTGACTAGCAAGATAAAATATTTGAGAAAAAGAAAAAAGCAGAAAGAAAATGAGTGACAGAAGGCTTGGGATTTCAGCTGCTGTTCAAATGAGTGTTAGAAATACAAGAAGCAAAGTACAACAGCTGCTTCAGCAAAGGCTCAAGAAGCCCAGCTCAGGTGCTTGGTAGCCAGATGTGGAATGCTCTGTGCAGTAGTAAGACACTAAGCCTTAACTTCCAGAGAAATCTGGTTGGAAAAGATTCTGATGGTGGGTGGCACCTTTTTATGGTGCTAGAGGGAAACTGTGTCCTGTCAACTGCTGTAGATGATGTCCTGCACAGCTATCAGCTTTTAGGAGTCCAGGACAGGATGAGTCAGGAATCTGAGGATTACAGGATACATTCCACTGGGGAATAACACATTTAAAATTAGTGTTTTCAGTGCTGTGCCTAGTCCCCTGTGAATCCAGCCTAAGGCACATAATAACCCTCTCTTCTACCTCTGGCACAGACCCATGACAGCATGGCAGGGCCTTGTCAATAGCATGACTGCTGCATGTGGAAACATGCATTTAAGGACCTAACCCATGGACATTTCAGGTACTATTAATCATGTTATAACTCATCTACATAGATCTATTGCTTTCATGAAGGTTTATCTCTTATCTCCATATCTTTTCCTTAAACATTGCTAACATTAGAACATTAGTCACACTAGACTGCACTGTAGACATGAATATTAATAAATACCCAATATTTATGTTATGGATTCTGAAACTATTTAAGTGATTACTGAATCACTGTTTCATGCTCAGAAAGAAAACTCTTGGAGGCTTTGCTAGGTTTGATTGTTGGGGGTTTTTTTAACTTTTAATATCTTAAGGATATAACACTTAAATACTCTTCTTCCCTCAGCTATAAATAAGAGAAAGCAGCTGTGACCATGTTTATCTAGTGCAAGTAGATTACAGCTGAAGCAGGTTATTGATGCCCTTGCCTCAAGGGTGTGGACGCTGGAGCTCTCAGTCCTTGCTTCAGCTTTCCTCTGGGGTTGGGATCTCTGTGGCTGTAGGGCAGAAAAGCTCTGAGTCCTGGAGCTGGTTATCAAGAGTTCCCTGATGAGAAGGTGGCCCCTGGTTGTTAGAACCAGCTGACTGGTGTCAGACAGGGTCTAGCCAGGTCTGTTTTCCAAAGAGGTGCTGTTGCGGAGTGAACAACCCAGCTTCTCTCCACCAGATACAGTGGTTAGCAGCTTTGAATTTTTGTAAAGCACTGGAGTACATAAAATCATTCATGTAGATGTTAGCATTAACAAATGATAACATGTAACTACACATTTTAATTAACTGGATTTGGCCTACCACCAGTTTCCAAGCAGTCCCTCCCAGGAAATGAGGGAGAGTCCTGCTTAAGTGTAAGGTCCAGCCCTGTCCTATATGAGATCAGTCTGAAGAAATTCCAGGCTGAACCCATCCCAAATGGCTTTAGGAGGGAGCACTTGGGTCTTACCCTTTCCCACTGCTGTGTCTGACACAACATTCCATGTAAAGAGGAAAGCTGTAATTTTAAAAATGTATTTTTATACTGTTTTTTTAATATGTGCACATGAAATAGGCATACATGCTCCTCCTTCCACTGTATCAAGCCTTTTCCTGTGTGCTGACATAATGGCTATGGTCACAATTATGCTGTTTGTCTCACAGGTGTAGTCTCCTTGTAAATTAACAATTTTTGGTTTTGCTTCTACCACAACCGTATCTCCAAATGGAAGCAATGCCACTCAGTCAAGCCAATGTGTTTCTTTCTAGTTGTACTAATAAAAATTTACAATCATTTTCCAAATAAATTTCTGTTGAAAATGTGTTTTAATCTTTAGAGACTAAATGATAACATGGAGGTATTAAATTATAACTTTAGCAATAATGCCTAAAAATAGCCTTCAAAAGGCATTTTTGAATCCTTAGCTGACTTTTTTTAGCAGCCCTGTTATCACTGCAATACTTGTGGAGATTCTGGCACTACGACCACTGCACAACTTTTAGTTTCTTCTGTGTATGTGCTTCCAATACAGAATATAACCATGAATACTGCTGCCAACAAATGCGCTGGACTTAGAAATATGAAAAACTAAAGCTGCAATCAAATCTGCAATCTGAATGCATTTTGTTCTACGATTTTGGTCTGGAATGCAATTAGTTTTAAATAACAAATCCCAGTTTAACTTGTACATAGAATTTCAACAACATGTACATATGCTGAAATCAAAATAATAAGTAGACAGAAGCTTTAAACAGTTAAAATTTACCTTTCGGCTGCAATAAAGAAGCCAGGACCATGAGGGCAAGCATAACATAACAAGAATAAAACAGGAACAAATAATACAAAACTCACACTGAAATTCAGCTATGGGAACATTGTTAAGACAGTCACATTTGGAAATTGCCCATTAGCCTCAGCCAGGAGCAAGGGCTGCAGGGAGCAATGAGTTCTTTGCATTAGCTGGTCCTCAGCCAGTCCTCAGCCTTGTGCTGCGGCCAGTGCGGAGGTGGAAAAACCAGCTCGGGCTAAACATCAGCTCAGACTATGCCCCAGGTACACACCAAAGCTCACTGTGCTGTCACAATCCTCAGCAAAGGCTGTGGCTGACTGCCACCTGCAAATGTTTAGCACACATGTGTATGGTTGCTCTGAAAGAAAAACTTTTAAAACATGTACTTTCTTCTGTAAATCAAACACTACACATCAGAATCAGAGTTAAGGCTGTTCTAGATGTAACTACAAAGTTTGGGGCAATTGATGGTGGTTGTTTTGGTTTGTTTTAAAATAAAAGAAGTGTAATGCTGTGCTTCCTTTCATGACACATGGAAGGCACCTGTGAGATGCTCTTAAAAAGCTTATTTTCAAAATGGAAAAGTCAAATCATGCTGTGCCTAAGTGCAGGAGTGCAGAAGCAAGTGATTGTGACATTTGCAGTGCTAAAAAAATAATAAAAGGGACACGGAACTGTTGAGAAGGATAGGGAGCACAATTTGTTTCTGCCCTTCATTTACTACTTTACTTATGGCCAATTAATATTTTGAAGCTTTTATTAAAGACTCACTACCATCATCTCCTCTTCAGTAAAAGACAGCAAGTAATCACAGCAAATGCTCTCAGGTATTTCTGCTGTTTGTTCACCACAAAAAAGCCCAACAAACTCAACCCCAAAACCACCACACCAAAAAAACTAACAATCAAACAAAAAAAACCCCAGCCAACCCCTAAAGCAAGTTTTACCCAAGAGACTATGACCCAAACTGCTTGTTGAAATCCTCTAATAAAACACAGCCTGTAGAGGACAGTTTTAAGCAATATGGAGTACCAATATGCAATACACACACACACAAACACACACACAAATGTCATTTAGCACCACTTCTGGTGGTACAAAAGCACTTATAATCTCAGCAGAGAGGAACAGTGTCCTGAAAGCCTCACCACATGAAGTTGTAATGGAGAGTAATGGAGTGACAAGGCTTGTAAAGAGTCACATAATAGCAATTTAAATATCCCAGAGGCATCACGCAGCTGGTCTCAGGTCTAATAGCTCACTCCCACTCATGTTTCTTCATGTAGTCACTTTGATGCCATGGCTTAGTCAGGTGGTTTTGAAAGATCTCTGAATACTTAAGAGCTTCTGTATGAAAAAAATGCAAACTCTTGACACTAAATGATCATCTACCTGTCAAATGTGGGCTGGTAGGTTCTGCTTCTGCAGCAGAGGCAACAAGAGAGCAGGTCACAGGCGGGTGTTGTCCCCAAACTCTTTTTCATAGTGACAGCAGGGGACAGAGCTGAGGCCTTCACTCCCTCAGGTCACTGGAAGTGCTGGAGCTCCCCCATGGAAGTTCAGCATACCTCAGTCACAGAGTTAGAGACTTGAAAAACATGGACCAATCTCCTCTCAGTGACCACAAGTGCAGAGAGGCGGTGAATTTAAAGTACAGAAGAAACATTCAGGTCAGACAATGAAAACAAAAACTATTGGACTTTGAGGGTAGGAAAGCACTGCCTGTTTCTCTGGAGCTCTTTACAGTAGGATAACATCTGCTAGGAAGGACAAGGGTGGAGCTGAGCCTGCCTTGGGGCTGTGGAGCAGAGTAGATGATTTCACTTCATCCCAGTAACTCTCTTCCTCTGTGATTCAGCCCCGTACCAGCTTGTCTCCCCACAGAACCTGCTGACTGTTTTGCAACCTTGCAGCTCCCATTTCTTGTCAAGAAAGCTGAGATGCTTCACTTGGGAAACCTGGAGTATGCTCATGGCAAGGTGCCCTTCCACAGCAAGAAGGATGTTACAGACAAACATCTGAAAAAGCACCTCAAACCAACATGATCTCTTAGAATTTGAATGTCTACCATCACTTCAAAGGTCTCCACTAACTTTATGTTACACGTTACCAAAAAAATTTTGTCATATGTTGAACCGAATTAAAAAAAACCCAAAAAAACCAGAAATGGCTGTCATCACTTTCCACTACTTTTCTTTTTCTTCTACAGGCTAAACAAAAAGTATATTTTCTCTTTTTCTCTGCACTAACACTAGGGATAGAGTCAGCCCTCATTAGATTCTAGCTTTTGAACACAGAACTGTTTTAAACATTTGGTAACATGTGCGGACTGGCATTTGAATGAACTCAGCATGCCCTCAATATCTGCCCTGTGTAGCAGCAGCTGTCCAGACCTCACAGCATTTGTTTAAATTCTTTCAGAGATCTTAAAAGATGTGGAATATGTAATGTTGATCATTGATGTGGAAAACTCATGGTTCAGTTAAAAAGCAGAGCCCTTGCCTGAAACATGGTGCCTAAAGATAAACACACAAATCTTGGCAATTTGAAAACAGAAACTTTTAGAAAGTAACAGAACCAAAAAAAAATGGGCTCAACACTAATAATTCATTAGCAGCTACAGTTTGAGGAAACTGTTTATTTCAACAGGTGCTGGTGAATACAAACAGATTTCCTAAGTTCCTCTCTAAATTGTCCATTTAACTTTTTGAGAAGGGAAATAAAAAGGAAGCAGTATTCTAGAGAGTCTGGAATCTAGAAGTTGCCACATGCACGTCAGCCACCTTTTGTGCAGTGTGTGAGCAGTGGGAAACTGGCAGAGGGCAGGACTAATCTATCTTGGAGACAGATGAGCAACAGCAGTCAAATGTGAGACATGCAATGCCCTATGCCTTCTTTTGAGCAGCCTTTAGAGACACTTAAGCTGATTATTACAAAAGCCTGGAGGAATGCAAAAACACCTGAAAGTGAAGAAGAGTGATGTTATCAGCTAGGAGCTGCTATTTGTAAGGGAAGACCTGAAGACAGACTGGAGCTCCCCACTGCTGCTGGCAGACAGTTTTGCAGTACAGGCAGGAGGTAGTTTAGAGAAAAGACAGCCAGCCAACATCTGAATTGGGTGAGGTGGGAAAGAAGTCCATTTGGTGGCAGATAACATGAAAAGGCACATGGAGTCAAAATGGAGTGATACAGCAGGAGGATGAACTGTCATAGAAAACTAAAGGCTGCGCTTAGGATTTGCTCTTCATGTGAAGAGGAAGGTGAGGGAGACATGTTACACAGATCTCATTTGGGCTTCTCTCTTTTGGTTAAAATGGTGTTTGTCCATCAGTGAGATGGCCTAGGCAACAGCCTGGTGAACAAACTGGACCACAGTGGTTATAAAAATTACTGTCTACACACACTACAACATGTAATAAAAGTCTTGAAACAAGCTAACCAGTAACACCACATTCCAGCCCTCTTGCTTACTTCATACTTCAGCAAGTGGTGAATCCCAGGGCATGCTAGGGTTCTAGGGCAGCAGTGCAAGGGAGCAGGCTGACTTACCTGAACTGGATTCTGCAATCCACATTCATGCAATGTCCTGTCCACAACACTATGAGGTGTTATGCAATGTTGCATACAAGAAATAAGCAGTATGCAAAATCTACTGGGTGAAGAAATATAAAAAATAATCCAGACATTTAGACCTTGAACATCTTAATAAATTAAGGGAAATTCTTATAACAAAAAAGCTTTTAAGGAAATGTGTTCATCACCTACCTTGGCTAAAGAAAACAAAACCACAGCATGGCGTAAATCAGCAGTTATTAACTCTTGTGTTTAACCAGCTAGCATTCCAACTATGCAAAATAAAGTATCTTCTCACACAGAACACTAAATTGCTTTGTGTGCTAGAGATACAGCACTGCTGCCCTTCTCAGAAGCACAGAGACTTTGGCACATGAACTATGACCACCAAATGTAAATGCATTAGTTTCCTTTGATAAATTCAGTCTTTTCAGAGTAGAAGTCACTTGTGCTCCCAGACTCATCCTGAGTGTCTGGTAAGAAGGAGGTGTTCTTTACTAACCCATCCCTTGAACAGGTCTGAAAAGGTGTTTTAGATGCTGGCAAAACACTGTCAGTGCTTTCTTCCTCTGATACAGCACCTGCAGCTGAGCTGGAAGGCACAGAAGTAGGCTGGAGCTCCACTCTATCACTCACATTGCACTCATCTTTCCATTTCTTAATTGCTTTCCTCTGCTCCTTGGGGGACAGTCTGACAAGGTATTTGGCTCTCAACACCGGAGACGGAAACAATGTTCCTTGGAGAACTCTTATCAAATATCTACAAAATAAACACAGTTAAAATAAGCTGTTTAAAAGAAAACTCAAAACTTTTTCCAATGACTAAAGAAAACCAAACACAATTCACATAACCCTGAAGCCTAGTTCCTGGACTGGAACTCGATGATCTTTAAGGTCTCTTCCAACCCAGGCCATTCTATAATTCTGTGATATTAGAACTGACTTATCTGGCAACTTAGGTTGGATTTAATTACAGATTTTTGCAGTGAATTTTCAGTCAACAGGACATCCAATGTCTGTTTCTCCATAAGAGAACACCTTTAAACCTCCAGTGAAAGCCCCAATCTCACTCCCTCATGCTAGAAGCTGCAGAGGACCCCCTGGCTTCACAAAGCCCCTGAGTGGGGGCATTTCAGCACCATACAAAGGATCATATCAGAAATAAACATGGAGAAAAACACACGTGTGAAAGCAGTAGTCCAATAATAGGCACTTCTGCTTCAAATCACTAAAGTAGAAAAGCTGAAATCAGCCACAACAGCTATAAATCTTCTGAGGTATTGACACAGGGAGAGTATATATGACTTAAGGAGTTTCTAAATAGTTTGCCTTTAATTCACCAAGAAAACCATCTTCAAAACTGAACAGCCACACATCGGAACTAGTCACCAAGCTAAAACCTTTATCCTGTCTTGGCTCTCTACAGCTCTACCAAAAAGTCCCAGAACAGCCTTTATCCATTCATTTGTCATGTAGGGGAGATTTACTGTGTGTGAAAGCAAAGGCTCTACTGTCACCACCTGAACCAAGCTGAGGGCAGGGACGGAAAGGGAAGAGGCCATGTGTTTCTTGCACCTCGCAGTTTGTCATTCTGCTGAAGTGTGAACCAAGTGTGAACCAAAGGCATCAGTCAGATCAGATCAGTCATAATCCCCAGTGAGTGCAGGAAAACTCTTGATAACATGCTTAAGACACAGATCAGACATGTTCAAATGGGACTTAATACTTGGCAGCCATTGCAGGCATCTGCAGGCATCTACAGGCGTGGCTCTGCCAGCTTTCCTGCTGGTGGGACTGGTAACTTATGCAGCCTGTACTACAGTACTTGATCCAGAAAGTGTGCTCAGATTGTGTCTAATAATATAAAATTACATCAGGTGAGCAGGAAACCACTTATTCTCCTCAACTCTTCTCAGTATCTGGCTGTGCAATTCAATTTCAAGTCTCATTCATTCTGAAATGATGTAAGAGGGAAACAAAGAGACGTAACACAGAATAATGAATAATTAGCACTGGAGGCATTTCACTAGTAGGCTACAGACTTGAGTTCACACTCAGTCAGTGAAATGAAGATAGCTGTGGCTACTAAAGAAAGCTAAACAGAGGGTTTGATGAAGTCTAGCTCACTGGTTTTCACATGGTTTGTTTTGCTCTGTTAGCTTGCTCAGGTGTCTCCTTGCTCAGCATACTGGAGTCTTCCACCTCCATCCAATACTACTGCCTGTCCAGGATGAATGAATTACTGAACTTGAACTTCAGTGAGACAAAAAAATACCAAGACCCCTTGTGAATCTAGTCAGCATGTTTCCACCCCACAAAGAAGCCTGTACAAGCATTCTTCATCCTAAATACTCTTGTACATATTCATGACATACATTTCAAACAGAAAATCATTTCACAAACTAACACAGACTAAGCATGGTATTTCTTTGTCTATATATAGAACATGTCCAACTTTGGTCACTAATTTAACTGTTTTGTTTATCAATTATGAACTCCGTGATTACAAAAATTACTGTTTGTTTACCCTCCAAAAACAATATTTAATATATAAATAATGAAAGATTTTTTTTTATTACTGAAATTTACTTGGAGAACTAAATGGTACTAAAACGTTCTCACATAGCTTGGTCTAGAAGAGTCATGACATTTTCATTTTTATTGGGGGATGCAAGGGGTAAAGACCTCTAGCCAGAGAGACTCATCACTGACTCACAGAAACTAATTTTGGTAACAGCAGCAATCTACAATTATGAAACAGAAACTCACCTGGGTAGCAGAGCAATGCAAGTAGTCAGAAGGCAAACTAAGTAAAATACTGGGTCTGTCATGTGCTTTTCCATGATCCAGTAAAAATCTGATCGTGGGTTGTGGGTTTTGCAGGTTGCTCCAACAGCCAGAGTGAACACAAAATAAAACAGGATGCTGCCAACTATAACTACTGTATGTATCCACGTCTGCAATTCAGAAAAGGAAAGAAATAAGATTTAAGCTGTAAAACAGAAAGACTGTTACATCTGTATTTGCATGAAAATGCACACTTCCAAGGGCAGCTGCTGAATGTAACAGAGGATATATCTGTTCAGCTAATATTCCTAATTTCATACAAAACAATCCAGAAAGACTGGAGCCTTCTTTCTACAGTATATAGGTGTTCCAGACATTTAATTTTTTAAATTATCATAAATTCATAGCTTTTCATTCTTTTGTGAAAAACATTTTAATTGCAGCTGTCATAATCCCAAAAGAACAAAGAAAAGAGTCACAATTTGATATTTCATTCATTATAAAACAATCCTAAAAATACTTTTTAAAAGTCAAAGAAAAAACAAAACCCATTAATAAGTGTTCTTCTACTCATTATTGTATTTTCTTTAAAATTAAGCCAAAACCTCAAGTATTACCCTTATAAGGGCTCTAAATTTATCCAAGCTAAGACAGATGCTTTAGCTTGTGCACACTTAAAAACTGAAATAATGTTTCTTAGCGTATCAGTTTTCCAGTTCTGGCAGCAAAATACACCTCTGGCCACCTTATCCTGGCCACAGAGAAGATCATCAATTCCAAGCATTCAAAATCAGAAATTTACACTGTTGTCTTTGAGATGCAAACTTTGTGAACTAAGGAAGTTTCAGCAGATCACTGGTGGATTTTACGATTTGCAAAACTGAACCAACATCCCCCAAACTACCCTACCTTAAAAAGAAGCAGGATCATTTCACTGTTTAAAAATAATTCTGAGACCAAATTTAGTTAATTTTACTCATATTTCTATTGGTTCCAATGACAGGTGTGTTAAGAAAGCTCACTTGATCACATAAACATAATATTTAGGTTTTGACCCTTTTATACTTAATATTCTGTTTTATATATGAAAATATTCTTCCGTTTAATTTTACTGAAAGCTGTATGCACAAACTCTGTAAGGAATATACTCTTTGGGAAACAAAGTACTCACCACAGACTTGCACTCAATGAGAAGGTGAAACAGCATTATGAAGAGTGCTGCTGTGTTTATGGGGTTTCCAAAAGAAAAAATGTCTATGTCTGAGCCACGGTAAGTCTGTAAAGGAAGACAGTGGTCAGCATCAGATGCTCTTTATGTATAGTCCTAATACAATATGGAATTAATAATTTCAATACCATAAATACTGGCACACACACAGTTCAGTTCTGTTCCAATGATGATCTTGTTAGTATACATTCATATACAAAGAAGTAAAAATCAAATACTTCACTCTATTCTCTAATTTGCTTAGGTTTTAAGTAAGTCAAAATGTATAAATGTATTTTATATCCAGCACTTACAAAGTAAGGCACAAAAAAGCAAACGAGACTTTGGTAAAAAGCATCCAGCAAGGTTATCCAGAAAGTTGAAGGCAAGTAATCCTGTAAGAGAAAAACATAATAGCATTGCAACAAATTGAAGAAATGGCTGCATCCTTAGCTAGCATTAATTTGGATCTGGGGAGAAAGATTATCAGCAGAAATAATTCCAGTTAGTTTCCAAGTGAAAAAGGCATCTTTTGTGTTATAGTTATTAGAACAATGATCCCCCTCCACACTTATAGTAGCTGTTAGTATTTAAATCAGCAGCCAGCTCTGGAAACTCTGATCTTGCAGCTGCTCCTATCCAAAGGGATGTACCAGAGCCTCAGCTGAGTCCTAAGGAGGGGAGGGGGCTGATGGACAGGGAAGTACCTGCAGCTTACCATCACTGAATAGCAAGTCCCACCTTCTTCTATCTCCATCCCTTTTTGTTACATGTGCTGTTTGACTCCTCTGTGGGATGGGACACCTCTGTGAGCTAATTTAACTCATTAGATGGGAGAAATCAACTCACTTTTCTGCTGGAATAACACACGGCTCTTTTAGTGAGTTAAATCAGCCCCTGGGAGGACCTGATGGGATAACTGAGCTGGCAGAAGGGCAATAGTTTAACTATATGGATGAAGAGGGAACAGGAAGAAAAGAAGGGAGAAGGGAGTAAGACTTCCTCCCTCAGTAGCAGCAAACTGCTATGACAGTTCAGCCACCTAGGAAACCACAGTTGCCTTTGCTCTGGCTCAGCTACATCCCATTCCTTCAGGCACTGAAGTGAGACACAGAGCTGAGAAGTCAAATCATCCAGGATGTCCTCTAAGATAAGTGGAAAGATGTGTTTTTCCAAAGAGCTGTTCAGCCCTTTCAAGAACTGAACTGCTGTCTGGAGGTGATGTGAGAAACTTATCTGCCTTTCAGGAAACGAAAGATGAAGATGAATCCCATTCACTGTTACATTATTTTTTACAGTTTATACAAAGCTGACACTTGTGATGTCATGGTGCAATATTGTGATATTGCATCTTATTACATCTTTTAAAGCATTCCTCTTTTTTCTATACTGTATTTAATTCCAAGCAATTATTTCCATGCAAGAGAGGAAATGATAACAACTCCAACCATAGCGCAAGGAATGATGGGATGGACAAAAGACAAAAATATTAACAGAAGATAAGGGAATAAAAAGGGAAAGAAAAAAAATATGTAATGTAGTAATTCTGATTATATTGCTTCAAAACCTTCATCTCATCTCAGATCACTGTATTGTACATATCCTGAAGATCAAAACAAATAATGAGGCCTTGCAACATTTACTTAACCAAAATTCTTTGACAAAGCACAGACCTGCTCAAGTCAATCTACAGAGGTTTGGATTGGTACCAAAAGACTATTTTGTTTTTCAAAAATACTGTAAACCAAGCAACATAAAATATTTAAGGGTATGTAAAAAGAAATTTAGAAGTCCACAAACAAGCAAAAAAAAATTGTTACAATAGAGTCGTATAGAACAGAATGAAATATTTCAGTTGGAAGGGATTATCTGGTCCAACTGCCTGACCACTTCAGGTCTGACCAAAAGTTCAAGCATGTTATTAAGGGCTTTGTCTTAATGCCTCCTTAACACTGACAGACTTGGGACACTGACTACACTTCTAAGAAGTCTGCTCCAGTGTATGACCATCCTCTTGGTAAAGAAATGCCTGCTAATTATATTGTAGGATCTGATCATAAAGAAAATGTTGAGTTTTAGGCTGACTATATGACTGACTCATACAGGTGCTATAGTCTCTGGACTATTAGCACCTATTTTGTCTCAGGTGCAATATGTCACTGCTTTCAATTGTTATAATAAAGATATTATTTTAATTATTAGGTTTTTTTTTAAATATAAATTTAAAATTATGCTAGAAGTCATGCTAAACAAAGCAGGAACCAGGAGAACTCCCACTGTTTTATATAACTTTGATTTAGTATCTACTTCCCCACTCCCTTTGGTTTTCTGTGCCAAATGTTTGGACAGAGTTTACTGATAGACCAGGTATGATGTACAGCATTTTCAGGTGGGAAGGCAAATTTTAGAACATACTTGTAAGGTGAAAAGTACCCTGAGTGACAGAGGTTCTTTGAGGATTAATTGAAATTAATCTGCTCTGGTTCTTTGGCAGTTGACACCCTTATATGACAAAGAAAAAAATAAAGGGTATATAGAGTGCCCTTATCTTGCTCAAACAAATCACAGTTTGAGGAAGCATGTTGACAGCTGACACAATGAATGAAATAAATGTGCTGGTAACAATGTTTGTATAGTACATTGCTTTACCTGAAGTTCTTAATTTCTTTTATCATCCAAATGTCTGATAAGATTGGGTCTGTGACTAAAAAGAGCCTTAAAAAATCTGAAAAACAAGTTTTTATTTGTGCACTTATTGCACAGGCCTAGACACTTCATAATAGAGAAAGTAATTTAAAACAATGTTTGTCTGAGATGAAACATAAAAGACACACATAGTTCAAATGCTGACCATTTCAATTTGCTTCAGGACAAGCACACTGTAACCTACCACAGATTTCTGGCTCATTGTGTAAAGCTGTGGAAGTTCCATGAGTAACTCTGCAGATACATCTTTGTCCAAGACACCATAAATGATGGGTGGCACCGATGTAAAAAGGAGATTGAAGAGAATCAAGATCCAGTAGTTCGTCATTGATGTGCCTGAAAACCCGCAGAAAAACTGGTACCAGAACAGGAGGTTCACGTAGGTCTGAAAAGCCAAAGATGTCATGATGAAATTTTAGCCATTGACAAACGTTTTAAAAACAAGAGAAAAACAGGTAGGTCTTAGGTCTGGTTAAAGTAATTTGTGGAAACATTTCAAAATCAGACATGACTTGCTGAAACAGTCAAGCTGCCACCATATTAGTAATGTCTGTCATCCACTGTTTAATCAAGTCAAACAATGGCTTTGATTGGTAAATTTAGTCCAAGAAATAAAAGCCTCTGGTCTCTGCAGGCAAATGGGAAATTAAATTGTTTGACACATGCTTTTTGAAATCATTCACAATAGCAAGAGGAAAAAGAAAATAAAGCCTCACTAAACCTTTCTGTGGTCAAAAATGCATAAACTGTGATTTCCCTGGAATGGGACAGCCACATACCACATTCTTGTAGAAGAAGTAAAGCACCATGTTGGTAAGTCTGGTATAACACCAGTGACCATGGACAAGCAGCAGCTTCCTGAGGTGTCTAAACTGAGAGATTGCAAAGTCACTTGCCATCACAGCCTGCAACAAACACAAAGAAAAGGATATGCTATAACCAATTGTTAAAGATAAGCTTCAGATACTGCCAACCAAGCAACTTACCCACTGCTGGAAATTCTTATTTTATAATTTTTTATATATAGTGCTTGCCAGGTTATTCTCACTCAGCTATCCCCTTCCATACAAGACTTTACAGACTAACACACAGAGCTCAGTCCAGCACAGCACAGGAATTATGGCTGTCATCATTATGACCACACACAAGAAATCACTGCACAGAAATCACTGACACTTAGGCTGCTCATTTCCCTGCATGACATGAGTAATATGGAGCTCAGTGACAGGCAGCAAACTGTCAACTGCCTTGTTTGGAGCTTGACCTGCAGCATTCAGCTTCTGATTGCTCCTGGTGGAGTGCTGAGGCCTGGGTGTGAGGCTCAGGCTGCTTGCCCATGTAAGGGAACAGACTGTGGAGCTATTGGGTCTCCAGGGTATACTCTGAACTGATTTTAAATGAAACTTGACATCATTTGCAGCTGTCTTTGGATACACTACCTGCATGCCTTCCTGGCCAGATATTCCCACACCAATGTCAGCCACTTGGATCATACTGACATCATTGGCACCATCACCTACAGAAAAAAGAGGAAAAATCAAAACTAGCTTTGCTGGCTACAGAGGTGGCAGGAAAAGACAAATAGCAAACACCAGGGAGTTCAGCGAAATAAATTTTTATAGTCAACACTGGAAAACACTGAGTAAAACAGGATTAGTAAGTGAAAGGCCGGACCAAACTGAGCTATGTTCTCCAAATAGACAATAGCTGTTCCTTTTGTCAGAATTTAGCTGGCATGCTGTACCAGAAAATAAGGGTGCCTTAAATCATAGCCAGTCATCTCCCCTCTGCCTCCTTATTTTAGGGGGTTGTGATGGGAATAAAAATGCTCTTGCTGCTTTGCATGTTACATAACAATGGTACAACTGATGCTGTTCTTACTGCTTTATTCTGACATAAGTTTATGGACTAAATTTGTTACTTCAGAAGACAATCATCTTATGTCAGAGACAACTACAATTCAAAGGATTATCTTAATCATAAAATAAATTTTGTGACAGACATTAACAAAATATATGAGAGAAGAAACTGGCTTCTACTTCTTTTCAGAGCAAGGATAACCACAAGACTCACCTACAGCTAATGTCATGGCCTTTAGCTTACTTCGCACCAGTTTGACCAGGACACTCTTCTGCAGTGGTGTGGCTTGGCAACAGACTACAGCCCGACATTTTTCAGTGAGTTCCAAGAAAATATTCTGTAGGCTGTCATGAAGGACAAGTTCCAAAGTCCTCCCATCAATAACCAGGCCTGCATTGAACCCTTGAGCTTGGGAGGAGGGACTTGCAGAGACATTTCCAAGTTTCTTACAGTTCTTTTTCTTGACAGAAGCATTCTTCTGGATGCCTTCTAAAATTCTGCTCATTACCAAGGCACAGGCATCCTAATTAAAGACAAGAGAAAGGCATCTTATGAAATACTGTTTGTACTCTGCCCCCCTTTTCAATTCATAAAATACATACGGGGAAAAGGTCCTGTGCTGTCCTTCCATAGTGTTTATCTGGAAAGGCTCACACATGAGGCTGAAATACCACTTTAAAATTCAAAAGGATGCAGACTGCTGCAAATAAAAGTGTCTGTGATAAACTTCGCTTGAGCAGATTTGCTTGGGTATCGCATTAAGAGAGAAAACCTATGCAAGCCAGAAAACCTTCATTACTAGCAGGAAATGCAACCATTAAGGATTCTATAATATAAATACAGCTTTGATTCAACTTTTGCCCTCTGTGTTTCTTTTGTCTGGCATGCAAAGCCAAAAGTGAACTTCATATCACATTACAGGTGAGCTGCCATGAATTACTGAAGAACTGGCCCTGTGGAATATTTTACCTTATCAGAATCAATATAAGATGCTCAAAAAGTTTGTGGTATGGTTATAGGTAAAGCACATGCAACACAGAAGAAAACACATCTTCTTAAATCTTCTCATCATTTTACTTTGAAATGCAACAGTGTCAAATCCTGGTTTTTATTTCTAAGACCAGTTAGAGGGAGGAATTCTGTAAAAGGGGCTTAGTTCTCACTGTCAAGTAAGACGCTAATTTCTCAGCACAGTAAAAGTGTTGACACAAATCAAACTCCAAGCTTTCCTCAAACACAACTGCACTAAAAATTCTTTTTTTTTTCACTTTATGTTCCCCACAGTTACTTCTTACTACACTATCTTTTATGGCATATACAAATCTTAAGACACATATAAGTAGAGAAAAAAAGAAAAATTAAAGGTCTTAGAACAATCCTCTAAACCTGAGGCCATGTCATCTCCTTAGCATAGCACAAAGAGAAACTAAGAAGTTTATTCAATTAAAATAATTAATCATAATGTAGGGACTGTATATAAAGAAACAGATGTTACATACACAGAAAGGATTTGATATTTTACCCACGAGGAAGAACAAGACAGAAAAGCAAATGTTCTTTGGTTTCCCAAACAAACAACATTTGCTCTTCTGTATTGTCCTGTGGAATAGCCTTATTGAGTTTTTAAGCAGAGAAGAAAATCTACTTTTCTACTCACCCTACTCTGTGATTTAAGAGTGAAGATTCTGTCCTCTGGTTCCAGCAGTTTACAAGCATAGGCAATGTTGACAGCTGTCTCTCTCTTGTCACCTGTCAACATCCATATTTTTATTCCAGCTTTCCGTAATGCCTGTATTGTGTCTGGAACACCATCCTGCAAGCGATCTTCAATGCCAGTGGCACCTTAATTTAGACAAGCAGAAAGATTAGTGCTGCTGTATTTCCAAATGCAAAATGCTCCAAGAGTGACTGGATGAGCTGGTTCTCTGTCTATACCCACATGCCAAAAGAGACATGCTACCATGACATGCTTGGAAATTCCTGAAAGTAAGCACCTTGGCAGTATGAAGTCATTTAAGCTCCTTATTTTCACTTCCATGTAATGTCAGGGCCAACCCATATTGCTTATTGTCACACCAGAGACATGAGCCTGCAAGAAAGCAGGTCTCCAAAGCAACTTGACATCTCTCTGTTGGCTTTAGTTGGCAAAGTGCACCTGTATATCCTTTAAAAAGAATCAGTTTGCAGCACTGCTCTGGCTTCTCTCCAGAAACTGAAACCAGTAATCCCAGAATTCCTTTAGTATCAAGGTTTATGGCATTTGCACTAAGAAGATAGGACACAAAATGAGGGAAGGAATACCCTTTACACAATAGGATCTGTCTCTCTTCAGTTTCTAGCATGAGTTGCCTTTACCACCATAGTCAGATCTTTGCACTTGGTTTTCCAAATGTTTCTTGCTGGGCAGTTCTCTAGAATTATTATTACAGACTGCCTGCAACCATTCACCCACCTACAGCAAACATTTTTTGTTTCATTTCTGCACAGCTGAATGACCTTCAGAGGAATGGTTCCTGCAGAAGCATGCTCGACTACTTTTCTCCATGTTATTACAGGAGAACAAAGCACAAGTACACCTGCTGTGTCATGAGTGCAACACTGACAGACAATATGCCCAGAAGTGGGGTATTTCTGATTATTTGCACAGGCAGGCCTGTGACTTGCTACTATCATTTCATGTGCTTGTTTTAATGACATTTAAAAACTCTAGTGAAGACAGAAAAATACTCAATAACAATGAAAAAAACCCAATGAACAACAACAACAATAAAACAACAGTAGATTTTTACAAACAACAGGAGAGCACCATCTGTCTTCAGTGTGCTTTACAACTAGTACAAACTTACCAGTGACATTTGTGAAAACTCAGGAGTGAGGATCAATTCTATGTCTGTAGAAAGCTATGTGTTACACAGGTTGAGATTAGCACAGCTCTCTGCAAGCAAATTCCAATTACAAACATCATTGGCATTTTCCTGGGAGTAACAGTATTTTCTACCTACCAAGCAAAGTTAGTTTGGTCTCAAGCCTCATGGCAGATTCAAGCAGTAGGTCCTCCCTATTGTCAATGCTGGTTTCTGCTAAAAAACGATGATTTAACCACTCTGCATATTCTGCATCACTCATCACCTACATAGGGAGGGAAAACACATGGCACGTATCTATACTGGGTTTTCAACAGTGCATCCAAAGTGTTCCTGTGGTTACCTCTGCTGTCCACATCCCAAACCTACAAGTGCAGCCCCTGGCAGCGCATTGCTTACACACTCCAGGATGTCCATGGATGTAGTACAATCCAGAGTGTTAGATTACTTTGCCAGGCTACTCCTTGGCACCCAGCAAGTTCCTGGGGCTGCCTGTAAGATTTCCATTTGGATAGAAGACAGGCACTCTCCCAACTGCTGCTCACCTGCAGCGCTGCCACTGCCACAGAACCCCTGCAGAGCTGGGTACAGCTCGATGGCTGTACAGCTACACAGGCTGCTCTTTCACTATGCATAAAGCCCTGTAAAGAGGCTTCTTGCCTGTTTCAATCCCTATGGGATTTTACTTCCAAGCAGCTTTGAATTTAAAATGGAATCTCAAAACATCAGTTTTGCATCCACAGCTTGTAACACTGCAAACTGTTCGTGAAACCCAACAAAACAGGTGTGACTTAAGCTGTTTTCTCTGTCTGGAATTCCACCCAGGGTAAGATTCACACAAGGAGACCTGCTTATGACTCCTAAAGAAAAATCTGGCTATTTGACAATCCCTATTTTAAAATTAGGATGCTAAGAAGCTTGGCATCCTAAACTGACAATAATGGCAATCAAACAGATGTCAAGAATTGATCTGGGATTTCTTAAAAATGCCTCCTAAAAGAACATCAGGATAAACAAAATGTGGCAACAGAATCAGTTTAGAAGACATGATGTTTGCACCATTGGTGATACCACTGAGGCTAGTCACAGACAGCAAACATTCTCCAAAATATGTATTAAAAGAAATACCTTCTTAGCAATACACAGAGTGCGCAGTCCTCTTCTGGCATAGTCATCCAAATGCTGCTGAGTTCTCTCTTTAATCTTCTCTTCAATTTCAGAATTATTAGTATGTACTATCACAAAAAAAGAAGAGAAAGCAAATTAAACATGCATGTTTAGGCTAAATTTAGCAGAAAATTTTGAAGGTCTAAATACATTCTTAAAGTGGCAAAATGTTAAAACTTATTGTTAAAGAATGGTAAGGGCAAGGAAAGAATTATAAGCTCTATAGATACCTTCAGATGCAGTTCTCAACAAATCCATCATGACTGAGTCTGCCCCTTTTGTGTACACCACCACTTTGTTGGAGACTGGATGCCGAACCACCACTGACATCCTTTTCCGCAGTGAATCAAAAGGCAGGATATGCAAAAGCTGAAACGTTAAAGACCCCAGACTTGCAAAGTTCACAGTTACTTGATCTGGAGTCCTAGACTGTAAAACACATTTATAAGCCCTAGCAGCATGAACCAAGGCAGCTTCATCTGGACTCTCAGCTTCGTAACATAGTTTTGGTATGGGAGATAATTCAGTACATGACACAGCATGGTTGGGTTCACCACCAGCAGCTACATTCACTGGATGCAGCTCAACAGGCACTTCAGAATTTTCTGGGCTGTCAGTATTGTGAGGTTCAGAAACCCTTTGAGCAGCTCCATCCAAAGTTGGTGAAGCCAGTTTCATTCTAAAAATAGACAGTTTTCTCACAAAACTATTGGGGCTTTCAGATGATGACTCCTTTGCACTTGGAAGAGGGGAAGAACTTAGTCTCCAGACTGAAAATCTCTGGAACATTTGCCTGATTTCCTCAAGTGATTTAATTGGCATCCTACTCAGCGCAGAGAGTCTCATCTGGAATAGAATAGTTAGAGACAGTATTTATTAAAGAAGGACACCTTACAAAGTAGATATGTTTCATAATGAAAGTAGTATTTTAAAATTTACCATGGGTTTGACTGTTTGTTTTAAAGATGGCCAGCTCAAGTAAAAATGAAATCAGATTGAGTACAGTAAACAGCCTCTATAAGCTGTGAAAGTACTTCAGGTCTGAAAACTGGATGTGTTTCAAGTTTAATTCATGACTCCATGCAACACTTTGCAGAACTTTCAGTAATGAACAGTTAGTATGACATTGTAACTTTTAGAAGTTGTGGCAAATTGAACTAAACACTAATCCTTGCTCTGAATTAGCAAAATACTTGTGAAGAATAAACCAACCCTCCTCACACTTAGTAGTAACAAGAACGGCTAAACATACAATACCTTATCAACAGTTTTTAGTGTTTTAAATTAAAAGACAGTTGCCTGGTAATCCATGTTATTAAATAATTGGCTTCCTGTTACTCTGAACAGCTAGGGAGGTAACAGCTTACAAAAATAAGCCTTACAAGGCTGACAGTCCTTTCTCATTGCTAGTAAGGATGTAAGAATGAGTTACCAGGAAGCATGCTCTCTTTTGCCACTGAAAAGGAAAAAGTAAGGACAATCTGTGGCTCAGTTCCTCCACAGTTCCAGCAAGTTGCAATGTGTCTCCATTCAACATCACGGAAACAGAGACAAGGAACATCCTTTCATTGCCTCTTCCTTTGTCAACACTGAAATCTCCCATTACCTTGAGTTCTTTCCTGTCATTCCCTAATCATGAACTCAGAAACCTCCTTCCACATTGCTCCTCCCAATCTACCTACTAGTGACCTGGAGATCTTCTCCCCTGCTGGGAGGTTATTCAGACATATTACTCTCAAAAAAACAAGACTCTCACCTGCATATTTTTCTCCATTCCATTTAAGGAATAGGTAACTATTGACTATGAACTCATCTGCCTCATCCACACGTGAATCTCTAGGCTGCCTGCTACACTTTCTGGGAATGCTTGGAAGCACACTAAAATACCAGGCTTATTTACACATAGGAAGTACTTCATACCTCACAGGATACGTTTTGTGACTGTCTCCATCTATGGTTGTAAGTTTACTACCTAGACGGGCACCACAATCTAGTTCTGCACATGTCACTGATTTTTTTTCCAAAAACAAAGCCAGTGAACATAATAATGAGGTAATGAGGGAAAGAAATCAAAGCTGAACTTAGGAATTACCCTGCAACAGAGTCAAAACCGGCAAAAAATGGGGTTATGAAACTCCCACACTGAAAAACTCAAAATATTTGAAAAAAATCCAGTACCATTTTTTAAAAAAAGTCAGGTTGTGTCCACTGAAAACAAGAAGCAGTCGCTCCAAACTACTAAACCAGGGCAGCCTAGCAAATGCACTGTTAATTTGTGGTGAGACAACTTTACGCCATACTGAAAAGCAATTTTTCTTCAGACTAATATACATATAAAACTTCATCTCCCATACTTTTGCTGAATATCTATTTGAATAGTCAGGGAACAGGTAAGGGAATTCTCAGCTTCAATATTCTGTGAATCTTCAGCGATTTTTCTTATTTTTCAGCCAACAATAACGAATTTGTGAAGGCAACCTGAGTGTTAATGTATTCTTACAAGAAGTTATACCCATATTTAAAAACTCCATAACTAGAATATGGAAAAATTACAACTGCAATTTAAACACCAAATTTGTCCTGTAAAAGTTACAAATGGCCACAGAAACAAAATGATTGAAGTCAATGTATCAGCATTATTTTATTAATTAACTCATTGCACTGCATGGTTTTACAGTAATTCCCTTCTTTCTAATAGGACAAACGAGCAGAGGTGAAAAGGATAATTTTTAAAACATCAGTTAATTGTATTTTTCTTTTTGTAATTAAACCACCAAAAGAAGATCAGCTACTAGCAAATATGGCCAAATAGCCAAAAGCAAGGCCTTCTTACCTTCTGACGTGGCTGATTGGGGCCTGAAACTACAACAGTATTACAGATTGCCAGGGCAAGAAAGAAGTCGGTGATATACATTGTCTCCAAAGACAACTTGCTGCTAGCTTCTTCTGATTGTTGACAGGAATTAAAAGAAATTTGACTGAACTTCTCCAGCAGCTGTGTGTCTGGTACAACATCTGTTTCCTATGAAGAAATGAACAAAACTGTCCATCAGGTCATAAACTTAGTCTCTGGAGGTTAAATCAGTTACAGATGATTGAAGTGTAGAAGGTCATACAACTTCCCTCCTGTGCTGAGCTGGTTATACCAGGAAACAGAGGAACAGTGGTAATCTTCACTGCCTTGTGCTAGTCTATTGAAAATAGCAAACTTCCTACCCAAAGAGGTAAACACTAAAGGCTTGGTTCATAGCCTTAGACTCTTCAACGGAGAATAAGTATGATGGATGATATTTAGATATCTTCAGGTACAGAAGCAGAGTTTTTCCTCTCATAACCTCAAATAAGTATTGGCCATATAGATATTTCCTATTAAAACAAAACAAAATGCTAGAAACCCCTTAAAATAAAAGAACAAACTGTTATTAAGATTGAGCTGTTAATTTCATTTGAAGTGATCATGGATGCAGAGCAGCAAGAGTCAAGTACACACCTCCATGAACCAACATGCATCTGCAATGTCAGTTGTAAATAGCATGCAACGAAGTCATCACGAGACTCTGATTTAGGTGGAAGAGAGAAAGGATTTCTTAAATGACAACCAATCTGATCAAATGAGAGTAAAAAGAATTAATTAATTCAGAAATTTAGCATCAAAGCCAACAGCTTCTACTTACAATGGGACTGCTGAAAGCCATGTGTCCTGAGTGGGGAATATCTTCTGCTTCATCTTGCCTTATGAATGCAGAGTAACTACCAGACAACTGATTCAAAGACTTTCTGTTCAAAGGTTCATACACAGCTCTGCATTTGTGCCCCTGACAGTTTGATGTAGGGGTTGAAGAGCCACACTGACACTCAGCTGAATCCTCATCCTCTGAATCCATCTCTTGATAGGATTCCAACCTCTTTGCTAAGGAAAGGGAAACAAAATTATTTTTCCATGAGCAAAAAGAAACATGTCCAAAATACTGCCTGAAGTAAGGGATTAGTTATATAGTTAAGAATAATCCACCATTTATGAAAAATTAAACCTGTAACAAGTCACCACATTGTCTTCCTGTTTGAGTAGCATTCTAGTGGATTGAACCCAGAAGAGGGAACAAGAATGATCAGAGTTCTACATAACATGAATCACATGGATACAGTAAAATAAGCTGGAGTTACACAACCTCCAGAAGGCCACACTGATGGGAGTCAAATGTGTGTTCAAGAGGAGGGAAATTGCACAGAGATAGGAAATAGCCTGTTATCTGTGAACACTGTGGCTACCAGAAGATATAATGGCTCCACATATTGTGGCAAGATGGACTCAGGCTAGATATCAACAAAACCTTGTCAGAGACAATGGTACATAGAATGGAATGCCTGAGAAAGCAGTGAATAGGACTTTACTGGATGTCCCGAAGAAACAAAACAAAGAATTTCATAAAGAATAATAGCAACAATTCTGCTTTAGGCCAGAAAAGTGGGAACAGACTTCCTGATGAGTTTTCTAGCCATTAAGTTATGATGGATCAGGATTGTATGTCAGGGGTTTGCTAAATACAGCTGCTAGCAGGAACTCATTCAAACTGTGTTTATTGTTTCAGTGCTGGATACCCCCTCACAAAAAGATATATATTTTCTGCATTTTTTATTGAAAAACAAGTTTCAATAATCAAACTTTGTCTGGACATGTGTAACACCTGCCAGAGATGTAAATGCAGTTCTGTTCTTCCCCAAAAATCAATGGTGTAAAGAACCTCTGTAGCAAATGGAATCACTCCTATGCTATCTTCTTTATTAAGAACATATCCAAGTGTTTGCACTGGAGTTCTGAGAGTGTTTGACCACATGCCAGAAGTTGAAATATCTGGAAAACACTGGAACTATGCACACTATTCAGCTTTCAAGTTTTACCTCTCACTGTGAAAACAGGATTCTATGAGCATACACTAGCACTTCAGTGCCTAAAATCCACAGAGAGCATGGAAAAACTGTTCTGAGAGCTGTGCATTGCCTATTTATTTCATTAAAGCCTGAACACAAACGATGGCATCCTAGTAAAAAACCAACATTAGCATACACTGCAGACATGATCAGCAACGCCACTAATTGCCTATTTCTTTATTTCAGGTGGTACCAACTGTACAGGAAAGAAGTGAAAAGCAGGATATCATTCTGTTTTATGCAAACAGAAAACCTATCCACAGGCCAGTCCCCAGGTCTGTTGCTCTAAATGAGATGGAAACAGGTTTATTATGCCATCTGTGAGTCCTGTATTTTCTACTGTCTTCTCTTTCTGCAACACAAATGAAAGAATCCTGTCCCCCATCCTGCTATTCTGACGAGTCCAAGGAAACAGAGAGACCAGAGCTTACACCCTCCTTGGCAGGCCATCTTCCTGATATCAAGACGGAATTAGTAACATAGCTCTTTTAGAAAACAGGTAAGGGGGAACTTAAGCAACTGTGGCTCTCCACAACTAGCAAATACAAAATCACCTTTTCCTGGAAAGTAACACCAATGACTTAATATGTGTTTGTAGAGGCAGGTTTGGACAACACATGCCCACTCTGCTCTGCTTCCAGGCTGTTGAGAAGCTGCATGCTCTGTCTGAAGTAACATGGGGCATCTTTTACAACACCACGCTGCTCTACTGCCACGGTCCAAGAAGCACAGGTCACTTTAGACAGAACACTGCCTGAGGGCATCTCTGTGGAGGATTATACTGAATCAAAGGTGTCTCTTTACCCTGGGAAATACAGATATAAACACAGAAATACATGTTCGGATTAGGCGGCTTCTATGCAAAAGACTGTACTGTGTTGCACTGCAACTTTTACCATATGTAGTAGAAGCCTTGCAAAGAGCAGCTCTATGCATCTAAACAAATATAAACCAGGACTAAAAAACAGGACCACCAATGTTTTTCAAACTGATTTTCAGGGCTCATATAATTTCTAATTTGTTAGGAAGAAATGCATGTTCACCCTCCAGGGAAAAGACAGGGCACAGGAGGAAGTAATTATGTACATAATTAAAACATTAATAATTTTGGAAGATAACTTTATGTGAACTACTAGCAGAAGCATGTGGAGGCATACTTCTCTTGGCACACTGAGACCTGAATCAGACACAGCTGCATCACTCACATTACTCTTTGGTTTCTTTTCCAAAAGTTTTCCTTGCTTCAGGAAATGCTCTGAGAATATAATGTGCTTTTTATTGAAATTGTTCATTCATCAAGTTCAAAACTTAAACATTTTTTCTCACTTTGCTGTTGTCGTCCTTCTCAGTACAATTATGCAAAGCCAAAGAAGCATCTGGGAACCCTCATCATAACACTTCCAAAACATGTGCAGAAATTGCTGTAAAATTTTTCTGTAAAATCCAGTCCTGTGACACAACCAAAGAAGGGCTGAACTGATTCATTGCTGCGGCCAGCAGGGTGTGCCTTTTGCTTGTAGTTGTGAGCAGTTTTATCTGGCAGCAAACCCATCAAAATCACAGAGAGGGTTTACTACACAGCTGTGCCTCAGGCATCAGCACCTCACCTTTGATCTCAGATGGAATATTTGCATTGTCCACCAGCAAAAGAGCAAGTATCTGCAGGCACTAGTACATACACATGGTAATTGTAATAAATACTTTGTGGTCTTACATGATTAATAAAATGGCTAATTAAATATTCATGTCACTCTGCCCAATTTTCTCTTGTGTCTGGAGCTGTATCTCCTCCCAACTCCCAGAAGACTTCAAGTTGCCTCTCATGAAATACATATTGAAAGATCCTCCACTTTTAGACAGTAAGACAGCAACTATCCATTAACACTGCTTCTTGACTTTTTTGCTAATAATAAGCAGCTGTGTAAGATCTAAGTAAGAATACAACAATCATTTTCAATGAAGGTACTTACTTTGCAGCATTAACACACACACACGGACACACATCTGATTGACTTGTACCTTAAAATTACTGTTAAATAATGTATTTAATTTAGGTTACTATATCCTCAAGAGCAGAACTATGCCAACGTGGAGTTTTAACATGTATTACATAAAGGTGGTACACTGGTAGGACAGTCAACAGGATATTTAAACCCTAAAATGCTAGGCAAGCATTGGCACTCTAGTTGGAGAAAAAAAAAAAAGACAGGAAAGAGTAGATGGGCAGTTTTCCAATGTTCTGCATTCTGAATATTCCATGGAGAGAAACAAAACAGAGTAGGCATGACTTCTTCCATAACGAGGAAAGAATATTTAGTCCATGCTCTCAAATATGTTGGAAAAATGGCCTAGGTGAACAAAGGTTTAGTGTCTTACCATTTTCCTCATGGCAATACTCCTGTCCTGCAATGCTGCATCTCCGAAAAACCATCTTATTTTCAGTGAGGGTTCCAGTCTTGTCAGAGAAAATATACTGAATCTGCCCAAGGTCTTCAGCAATATTTAGTGCTCGACACTGAATAGTTGAGTCTGTTTTTTCATGGTAAAAATCAATGTCATTCTGTATTAAATATATTTGTCCCAATTTGACAATTTCAATTGAAACATAGAGAGAAACAGGGATCAAGACCTAGCAAAATAAAACACAGGGATTAAATAAAACCAAAGTCTTTGGCCAGTTACAAACACCAAGCAGCTCTACTGAAGCTGAAGAGTACAAATGAGATCAGAATATGACCCATGTTCAAAGCAGACCAGTTACCTGTAATAAAATTATCATAGTCCAGAACATATAGAAGCCTGCTAATGTTGGAGGACTCGATTTCCCATCTGGCCTGGGGATGTTAAAAAAAGGTATTTCCAAATATCTGCTTAACCAAATTCCATGACCTTGAAAACAAGAACAAGATGAAGTCAATCACTTTTATGTAAAGTGTATTACAGCTCAGGGTTACTGTGTTAGCTGTTATACTCTGCAGTTCTTTCTAAGCTTTTAAACTACGATTTTATCTCTTGGGTTTTTTACCCAACAGGAGTCCCAAGTATCAGTTCATACATGAATAAACACCTTACATGCATTCTAGCAACAGAAATAAAGAAATATTAACTACACTTCCCAAACAGCTTTTTCCCTCCAAAAAGACCCTCTGGCAATTTTGTTATGCTTGCTTGTACAGGTTTCAGTCTACCAGTGAACACATCATCATGTTATAGTTTTTAAATGTAATCTGAACAAGTTTTATTAAACATGTTTTTAACCTATTTCAAACACCTTTAAGATCTGTCAGAAACATCAGTCTGTTTAGACTTACTCAAGCTAATCATTAAATCAACCCCTAAAATATCGAGTCAGTACAACTCTAGTCACACTAGGTCTCTCACCTCAATGTGTACATGCATCTCATGTTACTTGAAAAATACTAAGAGAAAGCAGAAGTTTGCAGAACAACTAGTGAGAAAAAAGATAAACTGAATGGGGAAACAGGCTCCAGATCCAAAAACTCACATCAGGAGCAGACTTTTTAACCACACTTCACATCAAACATGACAACATGAACTTAAACCTCACAGCACTCCCAACTTTCAGGAAATTACATAAGGATGAAGACTGACAAAATCAATCAGCCCCAAAATAAAACACTAACCACTGTAGACTGAGAGAGGAAAACAGCAAGAATCTAATCAATTCCTACTTACCTACTGCACCAGTTAAACACATCAAAAGTAGAAGCAGAACACACCAAAGAATATCAGTGTTCACTCTTTTTTCCAATTTACTGCGCTTGTAATGAGGGCCACTGTTATTCAGCATAGCTTTGGTTTCATGACCTGCAACCAAAAAAGAGGTTGAAATTCTCTAATAACAGCTCCAAGTGCTTTATATTTCTAAAGCTTTGGGAAAGAGAACATTTCTATTAACTAATGTTTGAACAGCCATTATAAATATGAGCAAATTAGATTCTCTGACAATACACGAACTCTGTCCTAAAGAAAACTGAACAAGTAAAATCAAAATCTGTCATGTATATGTTAACTTTTATTAGCTTACATTCAGTGTCACTAATATTCTTTCCTATAGACATAACATCATTCTTGACCCTTCCATATTATTTCAAATGTTTTCTACAAAATCCTACACCTGTGTAACAACTATCTGGCTGGGTACATCATATTGATTAGTGTAAAAACCTCTGTACTTTCTACAAATTGTAGAACAGAACTAGAAGAACAGCACCAGGTTCAGTTTTGTTCAAGAAAAAAGTCCTAAGCAAGTCATGCATTTCCACGTCCATTTCAAAATCTCAGTTTACCATTGCAACTAACAAGTTGCAAGAGGAAAACAAGAGGTAAACAAGTAACAAGAGGACAACGATCTGTTCACACACAACAGATCTGCCCTTCCAGGAAAAATCAGGAGTATCAGTTTTTTACTGTTAAAACAGAAAAACACTTAAGCCAGATATTCATTCTAAACACTTCTAGCTATGCCTGCCTTCTGCTGGATTCAAGCTTTTACTCCTCCAATTCTCCTTTGTACAATACTGTTTCTTATGGCACACAACTATCTTGTTTGCAAGGCAGTCTGTGAAAGCCAGGGCAGTTCACTAACCTGCATATACCACTATGCCTACCACAGCTTCTGTGTTTCTTACTGTGCATCCTCGAAGCAGTAAATTTTCCTTGCTGAGACCCACTCGATCCATGTTTGAATGCTCACTGCAAAGAAAACACCTCATGTCAACTGTAGGACTCCAGCAATTATCAATCAGGCTTTGCAAAACCATTAGGAACAGATTTCCCAAAGAAGCTGCAAGTCACTGACTGCCATCCTGACATCTCTGACTGGACTTTAGAAATGAGTAACACGAAAGCAGACCATCCTTGGAAATCTGAGGATGTGGGCACTCCATTACAGTTTTTTTTGCATTTAAAAGCCTAGCATTTGCCATCTGGCATATGAGAAGTAGGCAACACTACTGAAAAGAGATCCAAGACAAATTCTGGAAATCTGAAACCCTATCCTATTTGGATTATCAGCAACAGAAAATATTTGAGCAAAAATACAAAATCTCATCCTAAATATACTGTGAGCATCATCACTCCTGTGGTATAGTTTAAGTGCAGCTAGGCCCACTCTTTGTCAGGATGCTTCCTCAGACACTAAGATTTGTACGTATTAATTTTTATTCTCAAATACCTAATGTGTTGGTGTGTAAAGGGAAGAATTCTAACTCTCAAAATCTGAAAAGAGGTCATCTAATAAAACCTTATTTTGTTTTCCTATTATCTATAGAAAGTCCTAAACCTGTAAGAAACACAGAATCATAGAATGGTTGGGCTTGGAAGGGACCTTTATGATCATCTAGTCCCTTAAGATCCCTTCCAATCCTAGCCATGAAGGAAACCCATAACATAAACCCTGTCTGAAGCAAAGACACCAACAGACACACTGGTCAAAAGGAGTTTGATCAGCTGACTGAAGGTTACACAAATCAGAGCAGGAAAGGAAGCCAGCCCTTCCGATTTCTAATTCTAAGCTATGTAGCCTGCTCAGTCAGGCTGTGATCCAGACCAAATACTGTAGATACTGTATGTTATAAAGAGCAGATTTAAAACAGCTATTTCAAGTATGAAATACACATTTGCAAAACGGCCTGAACTAAGATGCTGAAAATATTTAATACAAAATAAAAAGCATCAGTGCCCCATCTGCTGCTTAGAAAACCCTTCTGGAGCTCTGTCTGTTGCGCTCCACTCAGGAATTGAGTGGTGCAAACTGACCTCTATCCATACTGTTATTCCTTAAAGCACACATTACAAGATCTCCAAAAATCAGTAAGAATGCCAAAGAAAATGACAATAGTTTAAAGAGCCACCAAGCCTACTTACACAAAGCCTCGGAAACGACTGAGGTCATTGTTAGGACTTTCACACTCTATTCTACTGGAAAACTCTTCTGGATCAATTTCAGAGACCTAAAGCCATGGGAAGGAAAAAAACCTCAGAGAACTCAGAAAAAAATGTGATAGAACTTAACATCGTAATTTCAGAGGTTCAGATACTACTATATAAAAATGAAGGGTCTAAACTGAAGGCTGCTGGTGGTCTTGATGGTCTCCTACCCACCATAAATCAGACTCACACGCCATAGGACTTCCTAGTAAATATTAAACACTATCAAAGATCACTTCAATTGATGGTATTTTGAGAACACTGGAGAGAAAAAAAATGGGTGGAAGGATGAGGAGGAAGAAAAAAATGCAAAAGCAGTAAGAACATCTGAAAGGCAGAGATTTCCCATAGATTTTTTTCATTACATGGAAAAAAGAAAAACAAAAAAAAAGAGACATTGTCTTCTCTGTAAGCAGAATTTCTTGCAAACAGATGTTTTTCTCCAATACTATGGCCAGGATGGTTTCTGTGCTAACACAAAGAATGCAGGTAGAACTTCACAATGATGTTTGAGACTTACAAGTACCAAAGAAAGGGCTGTTATAAAAGACCAGAAGCACACCTTGCCAACAAAGAGCAGGTGAGCTCTTCAGAGAAAAGTCAAGTGAAACAAATCTCCTGTATTAGTAAGAATGAAACATGACAAGAAGTAAGAGAAAAGCCAAAAGGCCTTATCTTTGGAAAGACCTGCTACTGCGATTTAATTTCAATTAATGGATTATGAGTATGCTTCTAGTCTCTAGTATAACAAAGGCTTGCCTCTGGTATAACTGAGTCATTTCCAAGTTGAGTACCTGTCACTAACTCTTTGGAAAGTCATTTGTTCTACTCTTTAAAAAAAACCCCAATGACCAATTTAAGGTTTCAAATTCCCAAGCAAAATTCTCTAATTCACAGGTGTTACTTAATGTATCTTCGACATAATTACAGGTCTCTGAGAAGTATAAAAAAGAGGTTACAATAACTATGTCCAAAAGCAGATACCTTGATATGGACACTCAGCTCTTCCTGGATGATACGTTTATTTTCTGTATTTTTCCATTATAATTTTAATTTTGGCAAAGCAAATACTGAGATTAGAAGCCTTTGTATGTTATTTCTTGAGAAGTTTTCCTATGTTTACAGCACAGAAGATTTAAATTTTGGCAGAATTAGAATTACTTGGATTTTGTGTAAAGGTCCCTGAAGAAAGGAGACAGTAAAGATGGAAACTGAGTAAGGGAGCTGGGAATGATAGGCCCTGCATCAGACACTCACCAAAATGGGGAGATGCAGATTCCCAAGGCCAAGCCCTCTTGCTTTGGCTGTGCTGTGTTCCTGACACATAAATCATTTGAAAACATAGCATGGGAATGGAGTGGATGTATGGCCAAGGCGGAAGATGAGAGCTAGGAATGCCTTTGATCAGCTTGGCTTAGGCTTCCAGAAGAAAAGAACAGCACCTTCCACTAGCTTTGAGGATGCTGCAGCCAGGACTGGATTCAGCCACTGACCATGCAGGCTGAGAAGGAACCAACTGGTGCAGTTCTTTGTCATCTCTTATAATCTAATAGGAAATATTCACTGTTCACAGTGTTTTAGTGCTAATGGCATATTACCTTCTCCACCCCTGTGAACCTGTGCACAGTTCAGCTAACCACATGAGGGGTAGAAGGAAAAGGAAATGAAACCCTTGCTAAGAGGAAGCAACATTTGAGTATCTTGAAAGCAGCAGAGCAAAGTCATTTTGTTCACAAAATAGTTCACAATCCTCAAGAAGTTGGTCCTCATCTGTTTTGTTAATCTCTCTTTGAATGCCAAGATGGTTGGAGACACTGTGTTTTATGTTTCATTACCCACTGCTGTTTAAGAAGCCTCGAGTTATTTTCCCAATTTCTTTCCTGTTGTCACTTAAGCATTGAAAAAATAATTTAAAAATCACTATGAGAGTTTCAGCTCCTTCCTCTTGCTTTCATTTTGCCTTGCCTTCTCTTAAAGGAATCCCACATGCATGAGCAGGTGCCCCATCAATAAACTTTTTCATTGTGTTTCTACTTTCTCAGTCACAAAGAAGTAGGACATAACAGTCTTGGAAACAGATTAAGACTCTGTAGTTTTTGTCTTCATATGTTCTTTGATTTGGTGTTGTTTATTCCTTTTCTTCTGAGGTTAAGAAGTGGGAGAGATCAACCCCCCTTACATGGCACTGCCAGTTTTACTCAGCCTGAGTTTACAAGGACAAATTCCCAGGCTGGAGCTCAGCTGGAGGGGCACTTGAGGTCTGTGTGGCTGTAGATTCAGAAACCAAACAATCCTGACAAGAAGACTCTACAGTACCTACGAATTTTTTTTCCCTATTTGATGACAAAAATGAGCAGTCTTGAACGGTGAAGGAATTGAGACTTTTTTTGGACTGTATGACTCTTCCTAAAATTTTGGTACAAGTTTTCAGATAATAAAAGAATCAGTCTCTTTATTGAGTGGGACTCAAATCAGACCTTGTTAGCAGGATCTGATATGAAAACTGGGCCACCTCAGTATGCTGTACGCCTGAAGAAATATTGGAATTTTGCTTTGTGTAATAATATGTATATACAAAAGGATCAAACAGTCCTTCCTGCCTTGCAGTTTTAAAATTAAATCTAGAAATAAAAATAAAAACAGAAGTAAAAATAAAAGTAAGCATGTGACTGTTAGAGGATAAGAAACAGCTTTGTTCATGGATAGCACATCACACCTTTGGCATTACCATACCCACAAAGTAATGGCACTTAGAGACAACTTCTCCTCACTTTCTCAGTACTGCTGTAAATTTAAAGGCAGTTCAGGTAATTTTATCTCCAGAGGACTAAACAGTCTGTCATTATGGACAACACTGAAACTCCCTGCTGTTGTCTGAAGCATGGTGCTTCAGCAGCAGAACTGAAGACCACAGAAATGTTAGGATTCTTTATTCTTTTAATATTGTTTTTTGTTTGTTTGTTTGTTTGTTTGTTTTGTTTTTTTGATTGTTTGGATTGATTTTCTTCCAATTCACACNCAAAAAATTTTTGGGTTTTTTTTTTTTTTTAATTTTTTTTTTTTTTTTTTTTTTTTTTTTTTTTTGCCAGCCTCCAGCATTTTGGCTGCTAAGATATAATAATAAAGTACTGTATGGGAATAACAAAGTGTTTGCAATGTGAAGAAACAGTGAAAAAGATAGTATCTGCTCTTCTCTCTAGGTCTTTATGCAGCACAGAAGTCCCTTCTAAAAAACTCCCATTTCTTACCCATGACATGTTATGCACCATAAGTAACTACTTGAGGTTTACCTGCATTGTTAATTTTGCTGTTTTTCATTACTTGAAATAGATCTGTCCTTCTCTGGGTTATGTGAACATGCAAAGATTTGCTCCAAAACCACTCAAGCAACAGATTAGAATTGTTACCTAGTGCCCCGATTTTCAGATGGGGATTGCTGAGCTACCATCAATTAGGCAGCCTAGAGGGCTGAGTTGTTTGGGGTTTTTAGTTCACCCCCTGTCATGTCAGCTTTCTTACACTGCTAAGCACTCTAATTGTGCTAGAAAAGCACAATTCTCACCTGCTCTGAATATCCTCTCACCACTTGTCTCTGCTTTAGATTGGTTTCTCCATCAAGGCCTGCAGTTTCAATATAACAGATCCCATCTGGGTCACTAGAATATAACAGCACCATGTCAGCAGGAATGATTTCATTACGTGAAAGCCGGACAAAGTCCCCAACATTGATATTTTTCCAGCACTCATCTATGTATTTCTTCTCTTTCCTGGAATACATAGAAGAACAGTGGTTTTTTACAAATGCATGAGCTGAAACTGAGCAAAACCTACCGGTGCTATTTGTGATGGCTACTACAACACACCAAAAGTGACATTTTCCAAAATACTTGTTCCACATGGAAAAAGAGCATGCAGGAAAGAAAAAAAAAAAAAACAAACCAAACCCATTTACTATGCTTCTTTTATCTTTGCATTTTACATCTTGGAATATCCTTTTATGACAGGTATAAAAGAAAAATAATTGTGTGGGCAGCACTGATACACACTTAGAGAAGTTTTTTGATGGTTAATTTAGAACATGATCAGTTTGCACTCCTGTCTTTTTACTACCCACAGTAATAACAGCCTGGCAGACTTGGCACCAGCAGACTCCCTGCCTGACTTGCACCCACAGGGTGTAACTGCAGTCCTGCATAGTGGAACACAGATGCTGGCACTTGTACTGAACTGCAGGAGAAACCACCCTGTTCTGTTTGGGGAAACAGCATCACACCAAGTACAACAACATGCCATCAATGAGCCATACACTAGCAGCCTTTCAATTTCCATGAAGCCATTTTAGATTTAAAAATACACCTTTCAAAACAAATGCTACATACAACAATGCTTAACTAGTCAAAGTACCTTGGTTGATACAGTACAAATACATGCATGAACTCACTTGCCTCAAAGCAAAAATTTTTCTTGCAGATTTTACACTAATTTGATAACCATTAAACAAAACTGGTGATTGAGTCTCAACCAGTCTGTGAGTGAAATGATCTAAACATCCCTGCTTTGAGCATGGGGTTAAGACTAAATGACTTTCAGAGACCTTTTCCAAATTTCATTATTTTATGCTTCTATAAGTATCCAGAAGGTAACCAAAAGTGTTATCACCAACTTTTTCACATGATAGTCATAATCAAATAATAACAATAAACCACAAAGACTGTTGTCTCTTACCTGCTATATACTTTGGTTACTAAATTGTTCATCTGTTTATCCATTTTGTACCTTGAGTAATCTTCCAGACCATCCTTCACTGCAATAATTGTCAGAACCCCTACCAGAGGAAGCATTGTAATTTCTTTTTGGAAAGCTTCAACCAGAGGAATCCAATTTAGGACAACTAGAAATAGGAAATACAAATTGGCAACTCTGAAACAAAGAGAAAACACAGGATTTAGCTGTGCTAGCAAACAATGATCCTTATTTTCCCACTCCATGCTATTCAGATATTTAAGTTATCAGTAACTTATCTTTACTTCACCTGCATTTAAGGAATAACTATCTAGAACTCTGTTTTCTCTCTCCAGTCAATAGATTACTTAGCAACACAGTTGCTTAACATACACAATCAGGTAATGCAGAATTCTCCTGTATTTTAAAAACCATCCTCCAGAGGACAGTTGGGCATGTTTTCCAGAGTGAGGCACTGGTGAATTTGCACTCTCAAATTTCCAGGTCCTTTAAACTTAATTTTATCATCTCTCAGGGAAGATGACATGTTTTAAAAAGGAAGCCATCCTGTAACCTCCCTGTGTAGCTTGACAGATCAGCAGTCCTCCAAGCAGAAGGAAGATGAGAAAAATTGGCAAGAGAGAAAGACATGAGGGAAGGAGAAAAAGAGATTTGCAGGAAATAAACTGAAAATCCTACTGCTGATCAGTTTGTGGCAGTGCTCCAAGAGCAAGGAACAGTTCAATGGTCCAAAGAACAGAACAAGCAGAAAGTATATAAGCTAAGGAGAAAAGGATTAGCTCAACAATGATGACACTCATGAAATTTTGGCCATATAACATGCATTTCACATCCAAGTGATAGGCCAGTGGGAGGAATAATTTTTTAATATATAGAAACAAACACAAATATTTAAATAGAAGGGTTCAACTTTGGAAGAATTACCACAATCAAAAAGGAGTTCCTTACCTGTGAAATTGTTCAAATAAATTCCGTGGTAAAAAATTCAATAAGGTATACCTAGTAGTCTGTATTTTGTTGTTCATGTACAGTTTTGATACTTTTTCATACTCTTCTTTGAAGTGTCCCAAACAGGGTATCACTATCCTATGTTTGCCAGTAGTTTTTGAGGATTGACAGGACTTGCTGCTTGCATTGTTGCTGCTGCGTTCTCTGCCCTCTGTCGATATCGGTCGCTGCCAGCGGTACCGGGCCCAGCGGATGGGATCTGCCATTGCACCTGAAACCCCTTAGAGTCCAAGGAGTGTCATCTCTCTAGAAACGTTTGAAAATAAATCAAATTACACTACAATTCTGTAAAGGCTTTCCAACAAAAAGTCAGAGCTACAGTTTTGAACAAGCCTAGGATAAAAAGTAATTTTCATAATGAACCCAACCCAGACTGTTAGTAGGTTATGTAAGGTCAGGAACTTCTGCTTCAAAAATTGAATTTATCTGAATTTCATCAAACCTTTCAGGATCCTATAATTTGACTACTCTGTTTAAAATGCACAATATTTTTGTAATAGCAGTCCACCCACCAGTTTCTCATGCTGTAGCATGGTGCAGAAAGGCAGACAAGCTGCTTATTCTGCAGAGAACAGCCTTTGGAATGGAATCCTCATCTCAGACACTGCAGTCCGTGCTGATGGCTAAAAAACCTTCTTAAACCCAGACGTCAAGAATCTAGCAACATGCTTCTGAATACAGCCTTAGACATGAATGGGAAATTGCCAGTGAAAGGCACTCAGCAGCTATCATCAACAAAACTTCTTCCAGTAAATCAAAAAGAGGTTTGAGAACTTTTAACTGACAGTGGATTAATAAATTTCAGGCCAATGCTTCTCCTTTATCCATCTAACTAAGCTCTAGAATTCTACCCAGGAATTTGTTTTCCTATAGAAAGCCAAAGTTCACAGCTACAGGTGATACTTACAGCTACATGTGTTGCTCACTTTATCAAATCATCCAATGCAGTCAGAAATGGCCTCTTGCACAAATCATGCTTTTGAGAAGCTCAAAAGTGCTGGTTTCTATAATTTTTTTACAATTTGAAAGTTTTAACTAATGGTTAGTACACTTCTTGTATTACTTCTTCCATAGAACAGTTCATTGTGTACTTGTTTAAAACTATAAATTTCATGAGCCCAAAATCATCAGTACTTCTCACTTCAGGTTACTTTCCTTCCATCTGGTATCTTACTATCTGCAGACATTCTAGTAAAATTTTTTTACTAAATCCTCTTCCTAAATTCCCCCACAAAATCTGCTTCTAAAACTTGCTTGATCTTCCTAAATGAAATCTCTTTACAACAGACTCTCCTGTGTGGTTATCAAACTAATCCTGACTTTGGTTTCTACCAATTCATGCTTTTGTTCATGTGGTATCTTTCTCTTCCACTGACAAATGCCACTCTATCCTGCTCAGATTCCACTGAAATGTTGCTTTAAATAGTAATTTTCCAAAATATCAACTTGACTATTTTATCCAGACTACCTTCTCTTACATATCTTCCTTGATTCTTCTATTACAACTGCAGAATTCTTGACAGATGAGCACAATGCCCTCACCAGGTCTTCCAAAAAATTGGGTACTATTCATATCTCCACATCAACCCATTCTGTTCTGAAAAAGAAGATTCTCCAAACTTCCTTAAAAGCCTGGACATCTGAGTCACTATCCCAAAGCTAGAAAGCTTTTCTCTAATGTTTATCTGGCCTCTTCATCTCATCGAATCACAATGAGACATTTTTGTCCTATCACCATGAGATGTGGACAGCTATTGACTGTCACAGTGTCTTGGAAGACTGTAACCACGTAAATGAAAGTCATGCTCTTTAGAAACCATGACCTGCACACAAAGGAGAGAGAAAAAAAGCCCAAAACCCTCTATAGAGCATTTCCTCTCAGGATCCCCTGGCTGTACCCCACTGTTCTTCCCAGGCTCTTCTACAGTGCTCCCCTGACAACATAAGGGACCAGCCTGAGGAAAAGGCTTTCCCTTTTTCTCAGTCCTAAATGCTGTAGCCCCAGTAATGTTCGGACTACCAAAGGCTGCAAGGGAATGCAGCTATGTCTGGGACTTCTTAGAGAGGCAAGAAACAAGAGGTTGCAAAGATTTTCTAAAATACATGGCATCCTCCTTTTTTCACAGAATGTGGCATCTTCTATCTTTGCTTCCTCTAATCCTTCTGCCTGGGAGACAGTTCCCAGAGGGACTGCCCTCTGCACAGAGGTTACTATCCCATTTTAGTCAGGGTCAGCCTTTCCTCCAGAAATGAGAACTGACATTTAGAAGCAGCTACTTCACACTAATGAATCCCTTTATATGTATGGCTACCATACAGTCATACATATGAACACTGATCTGTACAAACGTGAAAGAGATGCTTCAGTTAATTTACATTGAGCCTGAGGAAAAGACTAAAGCTTGAAAGGTCTCCAAAAATGTTTAGGGACTGCAGAACGTACTGCAAGTGGAGTCCATACACGACTATGCAGATTTCAATACACCTAGAGCTCCCAAATCCCCAAATTAACATGGACCCATCTACAAAAGTCAGGACTGAATTAAAGAACAAAGTACTGGAAATCAAAGAATTTTAAAAGATGACTGGCTGAAAAAAGGTAGGTTTGAGTTTTTTTCCTGCAATCACAAATTTTGGCAGTTCAACAATTAAAAAAACCCAAAATTTCTGGATTTTGAATGGCATCCTAAAGGCTTGGCCATTTTGAGGAAACAACAATTCTCTTTAACTGTCTCTGCTGTGACAAATCAGTAATTGTACAAACAGATTTTTATACAATGAAAGGCCTTTTCAAATAAATGTTTGCTTATGTTTGTTTGTCTAAAAATATGCATTGGGATGAGGGAGAGTTTTAACATGATTTCTTCTGTTAAATTTATGAGACTCCTTCAAGCTTTTATCTTTAGCATGAATCATACAGGGTGTGTCAATTAACCACACTTTTACCCAATAATCTGACATCTCTACACAGTTACAGTGTACAATGACCTAGTAGCAAACTTAAGTTAAATAAATGCCAGGAAATTTAACAAGATGCCACCAGCCATATATTTCAGGGCAGGTTATAGTTGTAGTAAAAATCATGTTTGTTTTTATCAGACCAGGCAAACGAACATCTGATACTGATGAAGAAGGAAGGAACCCCCTTGATCTCCCAGAGCTAATGGGAATGCAAAAAGCTTTAAATAGGAGATCCTGTTTATTCAGTGAAAATTATACAGGCAAAATAACTTATAGAGCTAAAATACACCTCACAAATTTCAAAACTTTCTAAATTCAAAGTTTTTGGTTTACTTCGTCTTTTATCTTTTCTAGCATTTGAAACCTAGTGACCACTATTTATAAAAAATAAGGCAATTGGGAGGAAGAGCACTGGACATTTTAACATGACAGCAGGTTAAGATGGAATTCTTCACCACTGGATGAGGAGCTAATAGTTTAAACTGCATATGCAATGTTGCTGAAGAGCAGTCACCCCTCACCACATAAATATCTGGACTCCTGACACAACTCCAAAACCTCTGCTCCACCCTTCCTCGGAGAAGCAGAGCCTAAAAAAGGAACAGGAAACATCAGATTCAGTTCTGTGCACTGCATATTTTGTTGGTGTCTCCAGTATTCTAATGTAACTACTTCTAACAAAACTGAAGATTGTAGGGATGAGAAATAACTACACAAACTCAGCACATCAGAAACACTGTATGAGAAATAACAAGTAATCTATGATCAGAGGTGAATCAGACAATTAACAGTCATCTAGAGAAAAAAAGGATCTGGATCTCATACCCTGCCATAATGCCCTCTGATTTACCTGGGATTTGACTGAGCTACTATTTTGCAACTGATTTCTTTTTCTTTTTTTCAAATCATTTGCATCACCATTTTAAAATAGCACTTTTGAGGTTTCAAACTTCAGAAACCTCTTTTGCATTTCTTAACCCTTCTGAGCAATTTTATTCTTCGTCCTCATTAAATTTGGTTCATAAAGTATTGAACACATTTTCTGTGGTCAGAAGGAGTTTCATCAGCTTCACATTAGGTATCTTAAAGGATTACGTCACCAAAGATCAAATAAAAATTTAAAAAAAAAAATTTCCTAAGAATCCATTTTCTTAAAACATTATTTGACCCTCTTGTCATGTTATTTTTCATTGAGTTCCCCAGCTAATGTGAACTTAAAATAGTAATAAAAACCAGCAGATATTTCTTGAAACACATTCTGGCAAATGATCCACAAGATGAGTTACTTTGAAGCACTATTTTTGGAAGCCTTGCTAAATGGAACAGCTGATATAGAGACAATTCAGGCATGTCTTACACTGAAGTTCTTGTAGTAAGCTTAGTAATTGTTACTAACATAATGATAATGATGAAATGTGGAAGGGAATTATATGACACTGGATTTATTTGCTTTCTTGGTTTTTTTCTACACTAGTTCCATCATGCCCTCTGATTCTTTCCTCTTCTTATAAAGCACTTTCTGATACAAAAACTGGAGGGACTAGATATGGTTAACAGGAAATAACTGGCTGTCAGACCTCTGTTAAAGCAAAGCACAACAGCATTATTTTTACCACAGGACAGATCAACACTATACATGCTCCATGTTTGACCATCCTGTATCAAAATACAAACAGGCTTTGAGGACCCTCTGCTAGTGGTAATGCTGAGAAATGCTGCTTTTAAATGGTCTGTACCCTGGAAGAAGCAACTTGCATCATAAAGCCCTGTGTAAGCATTCTCTTGTATGTGTATTCCATGTCCATAAGTTGTTTTCTTTTCCCATCACTTCCCTTTCACTGTCAGCTTCCAATTCTATGAACTACAACTGTACATACAACTCTACATACAAGCCTTTGCTCCAAGCTTTCCTGGTGGGGGATGGAGCTGACACTAAAAATACCTTAGTTCCAGTTATATTATTGGTAGCCTTTGGCAAATCACTTAGCAATCACTCATGTCTCTCATACTAGATAATTTCTTAAGGTCATCAGCAAAACAGATGTGTAGATAATTTAGCCTATGTTTATCCTGCTCTGGAATTGCACCTTAATATTATGCTGTGGTCATTTGCTCACATGTCATGTAAAGTGCCTTACCATTTACCCTGGCTTCTCCTAACCACTTCCTCCCTTCTGACAACATCCTTCTCTTTTGCTGTGATCGCCAAATAATTAGTCCTCATTTTTCTTTCAGAAAATTCTATGTTAAATGCACTTGGTAGATGACATAGTTGACAAGAATGTCCCCCAGACCTTTGACACATGCATACTTATGGTGTGTGTCTCTATCCCATTCCTTCTCAGGCAGTGTACAGTAGGCCTTCATCTGGGCAAGCTTCCAGTAGGAAGTAATAAATCAATTCTTGGCATACACAAATGCAATTTAAAAAAAAAATCCTTATCTTACCTGAAAAATTTCTACAGCACCTAAAAGGGAAGCAACTCAGACAATGAATCTCCCCAACAACAAGCCTTTTTCTTTCCTCTCCACATATATATATATATATCAGGATGTTCTGCAGGTCTGAGGTTCTGGGTGACAAGGGAATATAAAAAATGCTATCCTAGATGGAGGTCACACTACACAATGCTATGAAGTGTGGATCATCCCCAAGCCACACAACAGTCCCATTGAAACCTCTTAGCAAGTGTTAACTGCACAGGGTCACTAGCACTTTTGTCCCTACATTGACAGAACTATACAGGCTAAATGCTAAAAACTCCTTAGTTTGGTTCAATCATCTCCTTAGATGGTTTAATCATCTTTTAAAATCCAGAAGCTAGCAGAAAATCAAGAAGCTTCAGAGAACCAGGGCCTGAAGATTAATTTACACTCTGAAGAACAAATACTTCTTTTCTCCTAAGGTTTGTTACTTTCTCTGTGAGATGCAATTTCACAAATTCGTCACACATGTTTGCAAGCCAATATGAAATCTGCTGAGACATTCTAAAATGCCAAACAGATCTGGATATGAGACTTTTGTTGTCAATTTATGGGACAAACAGACAAAAATCTGCAGGAATCAAAACCTCAATTTGAGAAAACAATGCAGTCATTTGTAGCCATGTATTCTGAAATGTATTTATAAAAGAGATGTAAGAATTCTTGAATTAAGAGTGGAAGGCAGGTGTCAGTATGAAAAATCAATTGCTGTGGCACTATTTTGCCATGCACTCCTACCTACAAAGTCTAATTTAGCATGGGAAACACTGAAAACTTGCCAGCCTTGAAAAGCCTTGGATCTTAGAAAGAAAATTTCTTGGTTATGAGCACATTAAGCCAGCCATTAACAGTTCCTCACAAATGAAAAACAACCAGCAGGATGCATTTAAAATCCAAAAAGTGCCAAGACCCTGACACAAGGATGGATACAAGATAATTTAATAGTAAACCAGGCAGTAATACTGGTTAACATACTACAGTGTGGGAGCAGTAGCATATAAAAGTAGAAAATTTCCTCCATCTTGGATAAAGCTATTTAGGATACCAATCATACCTTGTATCTTCAGACACAAGCAAACCATACATTAGCAACTTTTACGTTTAAATTTCAGATGGAATAATTTAAAAATAAAACCGAAGACTGCTGGAGAGTAATCATCTGTAAAAATATTTTACATTTTTTTCTCCATAAAAGAAGTCCTGCTTTATGCCCTGTTCTCATGTGCCACATTGGTCTTAAAATTGTAAACCAAAACCTTACAGTTTAAATCTTGCTCTTTTATAACTGTCTTTCCACACAGGTGTATCTTTAGTTTATGGTCAGGCAGCATTTAGTCACTATAGGTGCTCTGTGTGAAATTCACATTTATTTCACAGTAAGACTAAGGCGTGGGCCATGGTAAAATTTATACTGGTGCTCATGTAATGCAGAAGAATGTGATTTTTTTTTTCTTGTAGCCAAGTACACTCCCTATGCTACCATAAATACTTTTAAGAGAAATGGATCCATACTGGCAGTATTGCTGGTTTTTAAAGAGTCAAAACTCTACTGTGTAGATAAGGTCTAGCATACTCATTGAAATTTATACTGAAAGTACCTGTTACAGCAAGAAACTGTACTTGAGTCCCTAAAATCCTAGGTCTCTGACTTGTTTTTTCTACTCTTCTGGTTTTCTAAGACATCTACATTATCAGAAGTAGCTACTCAAAAGTTCCATAAATTCCCAAGGCATCCACTGAGTTTTTCATGTCTAATGCTCTAGGGTTAGTGAATTTTCGACAAAACCAACTCTTGTACAACCTCAGGAAGACAATCAGATTTGCCACAGAGCAATAAAACCTCCCTACTGCTTGGGGATATATTGACAGGAATAACCTGTGAATCCACTTTAACCACTAGAGACTTCCTGTAAGACTATAAAACATGACTCTTGAGATGTTATTTCAAACCTGAAAGTGAGAAGTAATCTACAGCCAACTGAGGGCTCAACTACAAATGTGTATCTTTAAAAGTTTTATTAATAAAAATAAAGCCAAAATATATAGAAGCCTAAAAACAAAATATGCAAGGAGTTAAGAATGGTGAAATTCTGACCCTAGTAACTCCAAAACTGTGTAAGACACTAGAGAATCACTGCTGTGAGTAGCTGAACGTAGTTAAAAGTTAACACTGAACAGAATTGTTCTCACTTCTACCTTCCACTCCTGGCTTAGTCAACTCCTTCCTAACGAGTCTGGTGCTTACTGAATCTAGTTCTCACTGATCCTTTTACTAAGGCAAAGACAGTAACATCACTGGATTTCCCAATCCATCACTACAGCTGTGAAAGTGCTGATGTTGGCACAAACAAAGTGGAACAGAAATGTCTGATTAGAGAGTATCTTTGAGTTCTCATGCAGAGCCCTTGGTCCCAATCTCAGTCTAGTTTTCATTAAAAACATGTATCAGCTCTGGCTATTGCCTCTGAAACTCAGATCATCCAGGGCAGTGGCAATTAACAAAAGAATGTGATCCTGGCCTGTCAGTCCTACCTTTTGCTCCTGTACACAGTAAGTGCCCACACACTAACTGTAAAAAGGCAGTGTAAAACACTGGCTTCAGACCAGCTTTGGAGTCACACAGAGGAACCAAGAGAATGAAATTCCACTCCAATCCTAGGTAAACCATTTAGTGCCCTCTCTGCTGCAAACCATCACTAATGAAAACAAGAATAATTCTGTTAACTTTTGGTGATGATATGAAGACAAGTATATTTTTAAACAAGAGGTTTCTCAACACTATGTTCATTGGTGAGACGTGAATGCCCTGAAAGTATTGCTTAGTAAGTATTAAAATAATAGCAATTTTGATTTTAGAAGTACATTTTTCTTCAGTTGTAGTGGTAAAAACCCGGATTATTCTTTCCCATCTTTGTGAATACTTTTCATCATTAAGCCCACTAACTATTGCTGTGAGTGAACATGTGCATTCTGCACCCCTCCGTACTTTCCTGGTTTCAGGAAATTTCCCTGCGACTTGAATGGATTTAAGTCTACTTTTTTGGGCATGAATCTGTAAAGTATTAAAAAGCTGACACGTCGGTCACGACCGTGAACTATTAAAGACTGTTTTTTACGGAGTCAAAGTCGAGGAGATTAACATACGCAGTGGCGGGGTGGGGGGGGAGAGCTCGGTCGTGGCCCAGGGGACATTTGAAAACATAAACCCACAAAAGGTCCTGTTCCACCGCCCACGACGCTGCAGCCACCGCCGAGTTTGGCAGGGGCCGCTCCGGTGCCGGCGGCGCTCCCCGGGCCGGGGGCCGGCAGGGCGCCACCGGCGGGCGGGCTGAGGGGACCGCGGCCGCCGCTTNGGCCGCCTTCGCCTGACCGCCCCTCACCGCCCCTCACGGGCCCTTGGCCGCCCGTTCCTTTCGCCCCGTTCCCGCTCTGCTCCTTCTTCCGCGAGGAGTGACCGGGGCGGGAGCCGCCGGCCCGAGCTGCGGCCGGGGGCCCTTCCAAAAGCGGCTCCTCCGCACGCCCCACGGCTCTGGCTGAGGGAGCTTTGCTCGCTGCCATAGGGGCCATGGCGCTTAGTTAGTTATTGTTTAAAGGTTTGTTTTTTCTTTGCCTTAGGGCCTCGGCAGATGCAGTTTGGGGTAGGAGTGTGACTGTCACAGAACCTGACACCCTTGACAGCTCGTAAGGGAAACTGATGTTCCTAATCTTTTACAGTCATTTACAACACTGAAGGCAGCTTGGCCTGTCTAAGCATCCGGTTTTCTAGTCACTGGGCTAATCAAGGTTAGCGAACACTTCCTCTTGTTTTCTAGGAAGTTACCCTCTGGCTATTGAGAAACTGCCCAAATTGCCGTAAACAAATCACTGACATCAGGAACGTCCTTGAGTTTTTTCATCAATAACCCTTGTGAAGTCCTGCCCTCTCCTTTTTTGATCTTACGGCCTTCCAGGGCACCCTTGAAGGCCGCCTCTTGCAATGAAATCACATGGCCTTTTACATGAAAGTGAGAGGATGCCTGATTCAAGACCATCTTCTGCTGAAAAAGAAAGAAGAAAAAAAATCCACCCGGAAATGTTATTTGCAAATTTCTTGGTCGTATTGAAATAGACTGGGGTTACCTGTACTTGTCCAGCATCAACAATGAATTCCTAACAGAGAGCAGGGAGGGCTGTGCTGGGCAGTGGTACTTGGTTGTGCTCTCCTTCCCATGTATATGCAAGATGTTGTTTTACACTGTTTCCTGCATTCTAGCATGCCCTGCACCCCTGACCACACACTAAAAACATTTTAGTTGTGTTCAGTGAACAGCTGCTGATGGTGTGTTCTTTGGAGTGCCCATGTGGCTGGTGGAAATTTCAAAATATATTAGCATGTCAGATGGAAAAAAAATTCAACACCAAGGAGGTCTGTAACTACTGCCTTGAAATTACATAGGTTCTTCTTCTTGGCAGAAAAAGATGTGGAGCTCTGTTTCTTTGCAGAATCTACCACCTCTGCTGGCTCCAGTGCTGTAGGAAAGAGTAATCAAATCTGGGGAGGGCAGAGCAAGCTGCTGCAAGACACAACGTGATAGCAGGCTTTGCCAAAACCTAGTTACTTTAAAATGATTTAATTGGTTAACATTGATTTTTTTGAACATTCAAGTTGGCAGAGATGTTTGACAAAGAAGAAAATATCACACAGCTTATCATCAACCACAGCTACTGTAATCCCATTGCAGCTGTAAATAATTCATGTCCAGAGTCTTACATTTCCCATTCATGTTTTTTCATGCATGACAGTCCATTCTGTAAGCCTATGACTGTGAAAGGCATTATTTCATTTCCCTTGTTTGCGCAGCAGTAACAAGTGCCTCAATTAGGCCTCTACATCAGAGCATGCAGAAGCACCTGACCAAACCGTAAATGAGCTACCCTGGCTGCCAGAAGGAGCACAGCTGCCTTAGAGCAGCACTCTGTGCACTTTAATTAGATGTGTTGAAGCAGAGCATGTGAGCTCTTTGGAGAGGTAAGGCTGATCAGGTGAGTGGGAGGCATTGCTGACTCCTGACTTGGCCATTATGTACACATTTTCACTTTTATTCTTCTGAGCAATTGTCCAGTAGTATGAATGGTATTGCATGCAAAGCAATCATCCAGCATGTTTGAAGTGTAAGTAAACTGTCTTCTCCCAGGTATCCTATGGAAGTGTAATTACAAAGATCATAGTCACCAGAGATAATGCTTGATTGAGAAATCTCACTGATAGCTTTTCTGTGTGGAGGTAATAACACTGAACATCCTCCACACAGATATATCCTTTTTTTGTTTCCCCTGAGATCTGCAGGTGTCTTTTATATAATCTCCTGAACCACCACATGAAAAAGGAAAACTTCAAAATTCAGGTCATCCAGGGCAGTGGCAATTAACAAAAGAATGTGATCCTGGCCTGTCAGTCCTACCTTTTGCTCCTGTACACAGTAAGTGCCCACACACTAACTGTAAAAAGGCAGTGTAAAACACTGGCTTCAGACCAGCTTTGGAGTCACACAGAAGAGCTAAGTGAATAAAATTTCTCTCTGATCTTAGTGCCCTCTCTGCTGCAAACCACCACTAATGAAAACAAGAATAATGACAATTCTGTTAACTTTTGGTGATGATATGAAGACAAGTATATTTTTAAACAAGAGGTTTCTCAACACTATGTTCATTGATGAGATGTGAATGCCCTGTAAGTATTGCTTTGTAATTACTAAAAAAAATTTGATATTCAAATTACATTTTTCTTAGTAGCTGTATTTCTGATAAGAACTTGGATTAGTCTTTCCTATCTTTGTGAATACTTTTCATAACTAAATCCAGGAAGTATTATCGTGGTCCAACCCTCTAAGTGACTGACCATGTGTGCTCTGCACCCCTCCACGCTTTTCTGAAGTTTCAGAAATTTCCTTGACTTATATGGACTTAAGTCCAATGACACAAGAGCTGTTGATGACTCCAGAACAGTCACAGAGCTCTCATAGTGTATTTCAAACCCACTGTCTGTTCATGGCTGCAATAACTCTGTAAGTACAAGCATGAACAACTCATCCTGCTGTGCTCCTACTGGCACCATTTGGGACACATGAATGAGAGGAACTCGTGAACTGCCAACTAAACATGTTGGCAGACTGAAAACTTTCCAATGAAGACCTGAAAGGAAGAGGGAAATTTGCCATAGCATGCTATCAAACATTTTCCACAGCACCTTAAGTTATTGGAATTCAAAAACCTGGGTATGATTCTTCTCTGGGAGAATCTCTTTCCCCAGAGGAAAATCATAGCCAGTGATGATTCCAGTGCCAAATCCACATAAACTGCAGTGCCAGTGGGGATTTGGGGTTGTAGACATAGATGGTTATCATTACTGCTGTGTGGAAGCTTCCACATCAGGTTAGTGCATTCATATGAGGTCAGTGGATGTACTTGAGAGAGCCAGTGTGTATTTACAGGTAAATAGTGACATATTATGATATCCACCCTAGTTCAAATACACTTGAAGATGTGGTGGCATATTAATAATAACTTATAGCCAGAAAGGGAATTGATTATTACCCAGTAATTTCATGATGTTTTACTTCCTTAGCTCTGCAGTAAACCCAAATAATTTAACTGGAGCAGAGATTTCACAACCCCCCCCTTGAATTTTAAATAACACTGAATTATTGTTTACCAGATCATTGACTGGTAAATATGTGGTTAGAGTCCCAAGCAATGCTGCCAGTACAAATTAAAGCCCTCTGCTGTGCTTATCACTAAGGTAATTTCTTACAAAATCCTCAGATATATTTCCTGGCAGGACCCTTGGAAGACAGATACACAGTGAGCAAACAGCTTTTTATCTGCTCTAGTTTGTGTGTGGCCATAGCCTTTATTTACCATACACTGTCTAGATCTGTACTGGTTTATTGATTTCCTTATGAGGAGATTTTTTTTATCACTGGAGTGAGCATTTTATAAATATTCATTAATTTTCCTTCACTGCTCCCTATGAGACAAGAAGGTATGACTACTTTCAGGTTACAAATAAAAAATTGGAACAAGGGAGAATAAACATCACAACATGAAAGTCTTTGTTAGTGAGTCTGAATCTACATTTGATTCAATCTGCTCAGTTTGAAAGATTGAGCATTTGTTTTAATATTTCATTGTGCAAAATACATTCTATGTCAATTACGTACATTTTGAAATTCTGAGAGAGGAAGAATTATATGTAAATATTATTGTGGGAACTTTCCTGAAAGGCATTTTCAGGATCATTAAATCCTTGTAATTGCAAGCATGCCATACAATCTGCTTCACAAACTGACTGAATTTTTCTAAAACTAGTTACGTATTTTTGCTCATATTACTGTACTGAAAAAATTGCTCCCAAGTATGTTGCTGTGAGGGTTAAGAATTATCTTGTAGCTTCTAAACTCAATTTCAAACCCATTTGCTCATATACTAGCAGTGACCACTGTTTCCATTAAATAATTCTTTTTGTTCCTGGTGCTTAACAATCCACCTTTGTTTTGCTAAAGTAAACCAGATAAGAATAAATCATATCACACTGATTATAAGTGAAGGCTAACTAAATTTCGAATAAAAGTGTCCAGCCAAAGGTGTAATGCAGTTTAACAATCCATTCAGACCTCAGTTAATGTTGGATAAATTGCTGTGACATAGCTTGTGTAGACAAGTTTTCAGGGAATAACTGACTAATATTCACTCATGTAATCCTCATGCTTTGCCTGTGATTTATACAATCAAGTTCAGGCAACTGCAGAATGGAAGGAATTAGGAAGCTGGCATTAGATGCCAGCTCTGAAGGGAAGTTATTAGCAGCCAGTAGCAGTTGTTATTACTGGTACAGGACTTACTGATTGTCACTCACTGTGGTTTGGCATTGTGTGTATTAGGAACTTCCATCCTGAAAGCCACTAAGATTATGAGACTTTTTGTTCTAGAGATTTTCATTCTGTTATCAATTCCGCAGAGAGTAAATATCAGCTGGAATTTAACAAGGAATCTGAAAGTCTTTTAAGAGGCTCTGAATTAACAAGACAAGCAGAAAATAATTTTAAATGAGATACTGTCAGCTTACTGCATCAGGAATTTAACTCTTATCCTGACATTTTTACTTTATCCAATAGAGAAGCTGAGTTGATAATCTGTGGGGAGACTCCAGCTTTGAACAATCCATATTCACTCCCCCTGAACTACCACAGGCCCATTGAATAAGAAGACACAAAACTAACCCTGAAAAAAGGGAACACCATCTAATGTTGATACCTGGGGACTGATGGAAAAGTGTGTATGATTGGAAAGTAGTTCCAGTGAAGTGGAATTGCACATAGGCAGATGCACTTGGAAAATTGCGTTATTCCTTCTTTTTCTGTTTACTCTGATGTGTCAACTTCCCATGGCTAATCTTCAACCTTATCTGCAGCTGTAAACTTGGCATTAGTTGGTTTACACTGTTACAGTTTCATTGTGTGTCAAAACACTTTTGATATGCACTTATGTGCCCTCCTTTTCATTGTATATAGAAGCAAGTTGACTTGTTGAATTTTTCTGGTCCCCAAATAACCTTAATTCTACACTTTCCTTTTTGTCAAACCACTTAATCAGATAACAAAAGGACCCAAGTCAGTGATATCAAATGAAATATTTAGTAACTGTTGCTTTTTTTTCCCTGTCTTTGCTTGTATAAAGTTATTGTCTGGGTTATAATATTTTGCAAGCGTTTTTTTCCTATTAAATTTTTCGACAGTTTTTCTAACACAATTTCTGCTGGACAGCAACTCCAGCCTGCCAAGCAAATTTTGTCAATACTCTAACTTAGCTAATTATCTCACAATTACTATACCCATTTCTTGAACAAATAAAAATAATCCAGCAGATGGATATGAAGATACGACTGAGACTTTTTGATTCAGGTATTTTTCACAAGGGAAAATCCAAGGCTGGTTTCCCATAAAATGGTTAATTTAAGGACAGGAAACCTAGTATCAGAATAAAAGTGTCCACAAGACACCACACTAAAAAAATCTAATTTTTAATGGTTCATATATATTTAAACATTTTTGAAGGTGAAACTTTGCCCCAGCAGACATTATATCTGATCATTTCACCTTCTAGAGCCAGTGTAAACCAAGATAAAGTATAAACAAAGGTAGACCAAGACTGAGGCAAAGCACAGGTACAGCTTTAGCTAACTTGGAGGAAATGTTACCACATGGGTGTTTCTGATTCACTTGGTGAGCCCAGTGCATCGTGGATCCAAGATGAATTAATGAAAAGCCATTCACACAGTAAAGACAAGAGAGATTTATACTTGTATTGCAGGCCAAGTTCAAATTAAGAAGAAAGCTTAGGGTTTACTTGTAACCTGCACTATGTGACTATATTAAACCAACTGCTCCTTGCTTGAACTTTATGTCATATTCCATTGTAAATAACATAAGGAAAAAACATGTCCCATTTTCAAGTGAACAATTTATATTTTCTCCTTATTTTGCCCCTATAAGTAGAACTATTTAAGAAAAACTAGGAAAATTAACAAAATTGTAAATTTTCTGGTTTAAGTTGTTCAGTATTTGTCTAGAATATTCTCCAAATTGTGAAATAAAAAATTTTTATTATATTCTTTATTGTGTCACCTGGAAGAACAAGTTGGTCATGTTTTCACAATGCAAACAAATTTTCTAGAGTGCTCTTCTCTAGAATTTGCTCCAGAGTGACTCTAAATAAAAGCAAATGTCAGCTACTTTATTGAAAATTAAAAATACCTCTCCTGATGTAATAACATCAACCCATTGAAAACCTGGTGTGAGCAAAATAGTAACCAAAATAGCATTGTCACCCACATTATAAAATTCATTATTTTATTCATTATTCCTATAGCAATTTTTACCATTCATTATTACAATAGCAAACCTTATTTCTATGTAGCATTTTCCTATGTACAAAACTCTTGCACTTGTGCATGCACTAGAGGAATTCCAGACTTTTTCAGATGGCTGGTAGTGTTTTTTTTTTAATAGAACATTTTTTTTTTATTTGTACTGAGAGAAATTACACATGGGCAAGCTGAGATGTTTATATTGGTACAGTGTCTTCTTCATCAGCAGCTAAGCCATGAGAAAATTTCCAGTGCAAAAAAGTGCCTCTCTTTTTGTGTCTTTGGTAATTTGATACACTCTCAAGACAAAGAAAAAAAAAAAGGAAAAAAGGGAATTACAGTAAATATCATTCAAAACACAGTTTGTCCCAGGAGTCATGGAGGTCATGGGTCATGTGGTCATACAACTGCAATGAGAGTTAGCAAAGTTTGAAAAGCTGGTAAATATGCAGAAGCTGTCCAGGACATTGACAACTGCTTCCAAAAATCTAGTTTTCAAATTAATACTTGAATAGTCAGTTAGCTTTGAGAGAAGTTGCCCCTTTCATAGTATTTGTTTTGATATCTTTTGGAGAAGCCTATTAAAATGTTATTTCCATGGAAAAGACAAGAGCGTAGGAAGTAGGGATGTGAAAAGCTGCTCCATAGGTATTATTTACAGACCACAAAGCAGTCCAGAAAATCCAGCTAATACAGTGTGCTGCCAAGCTGGACACAGACCTATGAGACTGAGAAAGACATAAATCACAAGGTCATTTTGGGAGGAATTCCTGGGAGGAAGTTGGCTGGATTTACCCTGGAAGAGATTTAGTCATAAAGCCCTGCTGTGCCTTACTAAGGATGTATCTGTATAAACAAACTGCTTTTTCTTAGTCTGTCATAATTACCTTCTCTTTATATGCCCTAGGTTGAAATAACCTCTGTCAGCAGAACCAAGAGTGCTGCCAGTGTAACTTTCACCAACTGCTGTTTTCATTTCATTTCAAAATATGAGGCGATAAAAATAAAATCCATTGTAGCTGTAATAGTAGCTCTCAACTCAGAGTTATACAATAAATACAGACCATGAAGTCCTTGTGTAGATGAGATGTTTTTAGTGGGGTGTTTATTATTTTAGGAACACTTTCTCCCCACTGCTATTATGACGTGTTGGTACAACTTGCTATGCAGCATATTCCAGCATCTACTAATTGTTGTTTACTAGTAGGGTTAAGAGTCACCATAATCTACCTACTGGGCATTTTTTTTTCTGTTTTATGATGTCCAAAGATTTTTGAAAAACACCAACACATTCTTACCATTCAGCTTTAATACTGAAATCTTAAGATTAGGCTTGGAGAAGCAAGGGGATATTTTGGCTTAGTTTTACTACATCTGCCCTAGAAGGAATTGCTAATTTTCTGTTGTTGTCATTTGGAATTCCAGACATTACAATCATTAGACCTGAACATTGTGAGTAAAATTCCAGCCCTGATGTGTACCTGGTGTTCAGTTCACCTAGAATTACTAAGCATGAAGAAAGAGACATAGAAGGATAGAAATAGATTCTTCCTCATAAGATGGTATCATTAGAGAAGATAAAAATAAACTTTCTGCATGTTCCCTGAGCATGGGATAAGAAATAAAGAAAGGAGAGTTAGGAGAATATTCATAATGTTCTTGCAGGATGGAAGATGAAGACTCCTCCCTCTCCAATCAAAGAAGCTTATGCAAAGAAGTGTGACTTGGGGACAGGAGTGGGGTAGGTCTGTGAGTGCCCAACTGCTTACAAAAGCTGGTGACCAGTGGTACTCCTGAGCAGAGTCCCAGCTACTGACTCCAGTTTGTCTTCTGAGCTATTTTAGTGGATATATGGCTCAAGCCAACTACAGGCTCCTTGGAGTACACAGGATGTCACTTTTCTGGTCTAAGCTATTCCTCTGCCTCTGTCCTGCAGAATACTGGGTGTGATACCAGCTTCTGGCTCTTCTGTTACCTCAGCCAGGCAGGTGTTGAGATGTACATAGTACAGATATTTTACAAACCTCTGATATTAACTGATTTCAAGTAATGTGTACAATATTTTTTTCCATCTTTTACTTCAAAGTATGCTTGGAGTTGCACATCCTCTCTGAAGATCTTACAGTGTAGCAGAGCTCCTTTGAATGATCTCTTGAGTATGCTTTTGTCCATGAAAGGCAGTACAGATTTCAGTGTATAAAATGTGTGACACTAAGGTGGTGTTGAACCACAGGAATGTGCCCCAGAGCTATTGCTAGCTCTTCAGTGCAGTCTGTGGGAAGGACAGAACTGCTACAGAAACCAACAAGATGATTTTGAAATATCAGTGAGAAGTGAATTCAAGAACATTTAAGAAAGTTCCTCTTGTTACATCTCTTACTGGAAAAAGGAGACACGGTAGAGACAAGTGTAAAGCTGTGGACACAGACTGTATCCTATCCACAGTATGCATGACACACTACTCCTCATTTCTCAGAGAGTGAGTACATGAGTATTTTATTTACTGAATAGGGACAGAGGGAAAGAACCAAAACTTCTCATGGTTTTGTATGTTCAAAATTTACAAGTAAAATAATATGAGAAGCAGATTTATCATTCGGATAGAATTATGATTATAGACTATGAAAAGCAAATAGGTGATAAAGTATGTTATTCACATCAGTGTCATGTTCATTCAGGATCACTATGAACATCACTGGCTCATCAGAGTGTAAAAATTAAATAGAGATATGTTATGTCCAATCTCCTTCAGCTGCAGTGTATCACTATGGCCATATTTATATGTAAGCTTCTACAAAAAATTTCAAGATTCCTGGTTTAATAATTAAAGTGGTTAACTGATTGATATTCATGTGTCAACTAGTTTCATCTAAGTATGGGCTACCAGAAGGGGTAATTTTTTCTTACCCCTCAATCTCAACTGCAGTCTCAGTGTTTCCACTGCATTTAAAAAATACATTTACTGTCCCCTGTGTGTTGGTAGAATACCAACTATTTATTTCTATTGACATACCTGTTTAATAGTTCCTTGTGGGACACTTATACTGGTGCTTGGATATTCTCCCCAGCTGGATATACTTAGAGCACTGTAAAACACTATGCTACTTACTATATTATATACACATTATATATAACAAGTATTACAGATGATAAATAATAATATATAATTATTACTATATTGAGGAATTGTTATGATAAAATGTATGTTACTGTAATATTAATTAAATTATTTCTCAATGTTTTAATTATTGCCATTCTTTCAAAACCAAAGGGCAACAAATGGATTGATCTTAAAATGGGTTTAATTACTGTAGTTTAGTTTGTGGGTTGTCTTTATAAGCAAATAAACCCCTCTACAAGTCATCAGCAATGTGGATAACATAATGTAAAGTTCACTCTGCACTTCTCTCTCATAAAATTGCTTCTTTCCTTGCTGCTCTGAAAGCTTTTCCCATATACTCACTGTTCTACAAGTGTCCCTCTCTGATTTTGTGGTTATTTGAGAGCTTAACTTCAAGGGGTGAGGTGGGTTGTTACTGTTGTGGTACAGAAGCATGAAACCAGGTATTTTTAAAGGTTTAAGACTTGATGTCGGATCTAAATAATGCAATTCCAAACAAAGTCCAAACTGCCAAAGGCCAGTTTTAAATCCCCTACTTCACTGCAGTTGAACGTGAGCTCCAAAACTGGATTTAGTTAACCCAGCTATGGTTTCCTTGAACAGTCTGACTTTGCTCCTCATGGGCCAATAGACTGAATCAAAAATATTACTTTTAAACAACATATATGTAAAAAATGAAAAACCAAACTCTTTATTCTTCAGACTGGCAAAAAATTAACTGCTTTGAAAATGTTCACTGGGATAGTGTCACATGGGATGGCAGTTTCCTATCCTCTTCTCTCTGTTCCTGTCTAGACGTGTTAAATCTTTGCTCTCTTCCATTCTTCACTTGTTTGATCCCTTTCCACAGAGAGGGACACACACTATCTTTCTCTTTATTTCGTAAATTATTTCATTCTAAGTCTGGATCACCTTCGGATTTCTCCTATTGTCGCTGAGTTTAAATTGTTTGGAGCAGACGCTCCCCCTGGTGCTCTATTTTGTAGTAGGGCACACAGTACAGTCAAAGTGGGTAAGTTTCAGTTATCTAACAAAGAAAAGTCTAGGGGAACAAAGAAAACTATTACTGAAGTTTTTGTTTAATTTGAAATTTCATCTACTCCTCATTTAAACAGTAGCTTTGAGTAATTTCTCCATAATAAAATTGAATAAATTTTCAAGAAACCTTTCTTAAAAGTGTGATCTACTAGCAGTAGCAAACCCTGAGGAAAATGGGGGAAATTGGAAAGTTTTCAGTCAGCAAAACCTGAAGTCGGTTCTTCCCCGTATTTCTTCTCCAAAACTTCCATGCAGCACATCATTCATACAAGGCCACATGACTGTAAAAAAGTTGTGCTGCAGACTGACTTAATCAGCTTGGGTGTTTTTACAAAGTTGGTTTTTTATCCACCAGGTCCGACTTGTAGCTGCTTTGGTATTCTTACAGCCCAGTGTTTTACCTGAATATGCATAACTGCTTGACTGTAAATCAGCCTTGTGATTTCAGTGAAATAAAATCTGTCTACAGGTATAACAGTCTCTGCAGTTTTGTGACCCGTTGTGGTTTGATTTCTTACAGGTTTTCTCATAAAAGCGATCAGGGCAATTTTGCTTCTTTCCGTTCACATTCAATTAATTCAACACATGTAATGGTTACTGCTAATGTAAAAACCTGCTCCATAAACCTCCTCCACTGCCTGGCTAGGACTGAATTCGCACTTTGATAAAGCATTAAAAAAATGAACTCTTCAGGATAAACACACACAAGCAGCACGGGCTTCTGCAGTCAGTGATTCTCCTAACTTCCTCAATTTGATTTAATATCACAGAAGATGTAGTGGCCCTTGTAAACCTTGAGCTTCTTCTCTTGCCACCAAGTGCAAGTTTAACCTTGTAAGAGCCAAAAAGCAAAGCTGCAAGACAGGCAGAATGCAAAAATAACTTAAGCGTTATTGCTTATAAAGGCTTGGAGACCCGAGGGGGTTCCGGCTTCATTCGCTGTCTGACCGGAGGTCGCACAGAGCACGGGCGGGCCGGGGCCGGGATCGAACCCGGGGCCCGGGGCAGGGGAGGGCGGGGGTTCGCTCGTGCGCACGCGCTCCGCGCGGGGCGGTCACGTGGCGGCCGGGCCGGGCCGGGCTGGGCTGGGCTGCCGCCCTCCGGCACCTGTCAGGGGGGCAGGGCCCGCCGGCGCCGCCGGTCCCGCCAGGCCGCAGTGCCGGCGGACAGGGCTGTGGGACGCTGGAGAGGCCCGCGGGCCCGGAACGAGCAGTTTGGGTTGCGCTGTGCGGCCCGGCGGGCCCGGTGCACGCCGTGAGCAGGACTGTGGTCGTGCAGCCGGCTGTTCACTCCAGGCTGGGTCTGAATCACCTTGTGATTCCTGTGGCCACACCTCGTGAAGTGCCTGTACGGGGAGAAGGGAGGACGGTTCGTATTCAGGGAGTACCTGTTCGCGGCGATCTTTTTGCAGTCTGGAAGCGTTGGGGCAGTTCCCAGTGGAGGGAGGGTTGAATTGTTTGATCAGTCTCATATCAAGTATGGATTAACCGTGAGAGAATTATAAATTATGTGTCACATCGTCTCAGTTCCTTCATAAGGTGGTTGATGGCATCTGTGGCCGTGCGTATCCTCGGTACCAGGATTATGGCACCGTTTGGAGCTTGTCAGAGTGGATGGAGGTTTTAGAAGAAACTATGACATATTTCAAAACTGCAGTTGGCAAAAATATGTCTGATGAAGAGGTAAGGGCTCATCGCTGATTAGCCTTGACTTCACGAGATCATGACTGAAGTGATTAGTTTTGTAGTTTGTTTAATCCTAAAGTAGTTATATAGTGTAGGATTTGAACGATGATGGTTTCAGCCTAAATAGGTAGAAGGTAAGCAGCATTTCGAGATACACTGCCAAGACTTCTACAACAAAAAGTGAAATAGATGCTGATTTTTAAATGTTTTTCTAATATCACAGGATACTTGTTAAAATACTGGTTTAATCACTTAAATTGGTGTTTTGAGAACCACCAGCTTAAATATGTTTATATAATACTCCTCATTAGCAATAAAACCAATTCGCTTTCTTGTTTTGTTTTCTTTATTCACTGGTATTGCATTGAAGTGATATAAAGTATTGACTGTATGTAAATAAATTTTGTAAAAAATCTAATTGTGAATGGAGGACCATGTGGTACAGGAACTGTAATTCAGGACATTCCTATAGGTATGAACTTTGTAAAATCTTGTTCTATTATTAGAAATGTTAATTCTCATCTCTTGCATATTGCTTGTACTTAGCCCACCTGCTACCAGCTGGGTCAAAGACACCTCTGTAGCCTTGGGGACCTCCCTACATCAGGGAGCATTTCTGTTTCAGCTGAGCTGATGTGTTTAGCCTCTGCCCCAATGCTGAGAAACTTGCAGACCTAAGCCTGAGTTGTTTGGGGATGTGATGTTCTTTTGATATTAGGGTGGTATGTAAGCAGGCTTCTATTCTCTAGTGCCTTTTAATTTAAATGATTATTTTTTTCCTCTGTGTGTTAACACTGATGCTTAACTATCAAAGACAGAGAGCAGCCACAAAGGGCAGCTGTCAGCTTAGGTATTTTAGTTATTGCAGGTGGTGCATGGTACTTCTGTGGTTCATAGTGTGAGTAATCACGGGTTTTATTTTTATTTTTATTTTTGTAGGCTGCTCAGCAGATAATTGAGTTAAATTCAGACTATCAAGAAGCAATCACAAAATGTCTGAAAGGTAGAAAGGAAGAAATCAGGAATGCCCTAGTAGAAAGTGTACATGCAATCTCCTCTGCCCAGCTGCAGGATTTTGACTGGCAATTGAAGGTGAGTGTTACCTTAATGTTGTTTAAAAGGAATGTTCTGCAACAGAGAAGTAACTTGATACAGTCCCATTAGGCCTGCTCCCTCTGCAGAATGGTTCAATTTTTTATAGGTATTGCAAAAGCACAGTAATGACTGATGCAAAAACACATCAAAGACTTGCCAGAAATTTATATAAACTGCAAATCTAAATTTTAAAAAATGGTTTTGTTTTTCCTCTCCTTTTAAAGCTGCTCAGGGAGACTTGGTGCTATTCAGGAACACCTGAAAGTTTTGTATGCTGTTACAATTTTGAGGCCTGAATAAACAGTATTTTTTCTCAAAGGAAGAAGTATATGCTTAATTTTAAGATTAGTTGACTGATTCAGGATAAGTTTTCTTGACTTTTTTCAGATATTTATATTTTTGCAATGGACATTAAATAATTAGTTTGAAATAATTTATCATTAGACTTCTTGTTTTGGTAATAAACCAGGGATAATGGTGTTGCTTAAATTAGGATGGTGGTTTGAGGTTATGAAGACATTTTGTTTAAATTAGGCTCGATCAAAGACTTTAAAAGCATTACTTCCACTGTTTATATTTTTGGTTAGACTGTAAGAGCTGTTAAACAGATTTCTAGAGCTGTTGAATAGTTTTCCATGTTTACAAGAGTGGTCAATAATTTCTGCAGCAAACAGCTTTGGAAATCAAAGAGCAATGCCCAAAACAGACAAGTTTTTGCAAGAGCAGGTATGGCATCATAATGTGCTTTAGATGAACTGTTTTGGGCTTGATCTCTTGCTAATTGCATTTACTTCTGACAAAAATATGGACTTGCATGAACTCTTATTTTTTGTTTGTGGCTTCTTTTAAATTTTTTTCTAGAGATTTTTTTTAGTTTCTATTTTGTGATCCAAATTTCTGGTACATGTCTGAACCATTATGTTTCCTAAAACCACTTTTTTCCCCACCATTGAGCTAGTTATGGTTATTTTTCCACTTGCCATGATTGAACCCTATCACATTGTGTTCTCTAAATAAATAAGATGGGTCTGTACAACACCAGTCTATAGTACTGTCAACTGATCTTTAATTTTAATGCATTTTTAAAGCCTTATCTGTGTTAGAGTGAGTATCGTAGTCAATAAAAAAGAAAGCAAATTGGCATGTAAGCAGCAAAAGTGTTTGTCTAATAGGATGTCTGAAAATGTGTTTGATCAGCTGCAGAGTGTTTGAAACCATAAAGGTCCCCTCTTTGTCCCAACAAACGCCTTCTGTAAGACCCTTCTTGTTGATTAGGAGACCTATTTGAATATGGTGATTTCAGAATCTACATAATTCAATAAAAGCCATGATCAAATGTATCCTTTGTTTTCACCTAGCTTACCAAAATGTGGCAGCCCAGAATTTTACAGATGGGTTTTGACAAGTATATATGACAAGTCTGTGAAGGGGGGGGTCTTTATTCAATATATTATTGGTATTAACAAACAGACAAAAACCCCAATAACGGAGGAAAAAACCTTGAAAACAACAGATAGGATTTGTTTGAAGTTAATTTTGTCATGCTGATGTTTGTTCTGGTATTGCAAGTTCAATATGACATACAGATGTGATATTATGAAAGACTAAGAATTTAATGGCTCCACCTTACACTTCATTGTTGTTGTTTCAATCTGCATAGCTTGCTCTCTCCAGTGACAAGATCTCCATGCTGCAAATGCCACTTCTTAATCTTGATTTGGATGTGAGAGAAAATGGTGAAATTAAGCCAATTTCTATAGAGATGAATAAGGAAGAGTTGCAGAGCCTAATAAATACACTGGAAGCTGCTAATAAGGTAACTTTTACTGATTTAATCTTTTGTTCCTGACTTGTATGTACTGATCTATTTTAAGCAGAATTTGTAGAATCATAGCATAGTTTGGGTTGGAAGGGATCTGTAAAGGTTGTCTAGTGTAAGCTCCCTGCAGTGAGCAGGGGCATTGTTGACTAGATAGGTTACTCAGAGCCCTGTCCAGCCTGATCTTGGATATTTCCAGGGCTGGGGCATCTGTGTCCAGTGTTTCACCATACTCATTGTAAAAGATTTCTTCCTAGTATCTAGACCAAATCTAGTTTCTTTAATTTAATATTTTTACCCCTATCCTATGCTGAAGGATTGGCAAGAACTCCCATGTTTCCCTCAGCTTCACAAAATGTCAGTGTCTGGGAGAGTTATTTGGTTCATATTAAGTCCTTTAATTTCCATGGCATAGTAAATCAGGAAGAAAGTTACAAAGATTACAGTATAGTAACCCAAGAAGAGAATTTCAGGTGAAACTATAAGGCTTCTGAGACATTGAAGGATCTCAGATTTCTTAATAGAAAAGAGTAAGGAAAATGAGGATTTGAAGAAAATGGTGTTCCTGTGAAATTACAGCCCTTAAGAGCCTTCACAGCTTGCTTCTGTATAGATTTTCTTCCCTGCAAAACTAAATAAAAATATGTGAGCAAGGATTCTTCTGGGACAGACTTCAGTGTTTGCATGCCCTTTGTTCTGCTTGAGGGTTTATATGGAAGCTTTGGGATATGTTCATGTCCATACTTAGTTCTGTGGGCACACAAGGAGGAATTCCCTTCAGAATTGGTCCCTTGGCTCTGCTTTGTGCACAAGGAATCTCACTGGACCTGGACTTGCTATTCTGCCTTTTGATTACAGGCAGCTGAAGAATGGTTTGAGTGCACCAAAGGGTAAAGAAAGTTAAGTGATGATTGTGTGTGATTGTAAAAGAGAGTTGAGAGAGGAATGGTGTGGTGTCCAGAAGAAAGAAATACTCAGTTGGATATTATACTGAAACAGAAAGCAAAAGGTTTCTTTGGTAGCCTGCTTAAGTTTTGGTCTTAACCAACTTTAATCTCATTCCTTTTCTCCTTTCTGAAGGTTGTCTTACAACTGAAATGATGGAATTCAGATCAACAGTATCTGCTGGTGATGACTCCTGAAATGATTTAGGGAAAAAATGAGTTTACTGCAGACTGAAAAGGTTTTGGTGCTGTAAAATACTGAAGTCAGAAGACTGTTGTGGCTTGTGACCAAATGAACTACTAATCCTTCAATAAAAATGATAAATTCTTGTATCTGTTTGACCAAAAATACGAAAATCTAATGTACAGTTGCTTTTAGTACTAAATATTTATAGACTTTAGAAGAGAATCACTTACAACATGTGCCATATTTGTTTTGGTAAAACTTTGGCAGTGACTACACAGGTGCCTGGTAAAACTAAGGCATCTTACTTGCATTGTACCTTACCAGAAGTGCCATGCTAATAAAGAATGTGAGAGTATTTGTAGCATTAATGTATTTATACTTGTGAATATGGTAAATAAACACCTGACTTTGTGTGTGAATAATTGTAGTAGGTTATTCTTTGATTTATGAATCACTACACTCAATCTTTTTAGATGTGGGGGAAATCACCTTAACAAGCAAACCCAGTGTAGAATAGTTGAGGTTGGATGTGAGCTCTGGGAGTTACCTTGCCCAGCTTCATTTCTCAAACAGGGTAACCTGGAGCAGGCTGCACAGGGCTGTCTCCAGATGTCTTCAGTATTTCCCAGTGATTGAGGCACCATGCTCTAGGCACCCTGTTCAGTGCTCAGAAGTTACAGAAAAAGCTCTGCAGCTTTATTCAGAGTAAAGCTGGAGTTTTTATCTTAGTTTTTGTATTTTAGTTGATAGCTTTTCAATTAAAAATTTTAATGTTTTCAGAAGGAGGTGCAGTGCTGGAGAGGAGCTGACCTATATAGACTATGAGAAAGATATTCCTGGCTCCCTTCCACAGGAGATAATTGGTAAATTCTACTCCTAATTTATTAGACCATTTTTCCATACATAAAGAGCAAATTATCTGTAATGTTTACATCAATACTAATGCGTGGTTCTTGTGTGCATGTGTCTTAGGCAAGTTTTGTATAAATAATAAGGCAAATTATTGATGACTTTCTTCATAGTTTCAAGATCAGGGTCTTGAGTTTATTCCATTGTCTTTTGTTGTGCCATGGGTTTTTGTGTATGCAAAGTTTAATACACAGTATTTATATATAATGGACTTCAGAGTGCTGCACAGAAGAGGAGGACAAGAAGCTCTTTTAGAAAGGTTTCTATAAAAAAGATTTTAATTGGTTTAATGGATAGAAAACCTAAATATATTGTTTCTCTTTTATTTGGTACCAATACATTTAATCAGACATACATGTTCAATGTCAGTAACTGAAGAATGAAAAAGTGTGGAGAAGTGGGTAAAGAGTTGTAAAGGTGAAAGAGTGGAAGATGGATCTTACAGTGAAAGGAGTCCAACCTCTAACAGACATGGCTTGATCATTGTCTTGAATTTCCATAAGCAATAAATTTCATAATGGATCAAATAGCTGATAAAGGCCTCATGTAAATGGTACAAAATTCCAGCTAAAAATCAGGTTGGAATTGATAACTGTTTAATTTTATAAAAAAATCTGAAAAGAGTTACTGCAGGTTGTCCAGTAGCAGTTTAGGAGGATGCTGGTTTTTTGAGTGTAAGGAATAAATTTACCAAGTCTGTTTATTTTATTTATTGGTATTATTGTGTTGACTATGTTTTTTCCTTTCCTCTAGATCTAGTTGTTTTATAGGAGACTGTGGCCTTATATGTTTAAATGCTCCATATATTGTCTGATGTATGTCTGAAGGTGTAACTCTTGACCGTGTGATGGGCATATATTGCTGCAGGGCTTTTCTAGAGAAAAGAGGCTTTTTAAGATTATTATTGTTGCTGTTTTTATCATTTAGGACAAAAGGACTGGAAACTACTTTTATTTATAGTAGCAGATTTAATAACAGCAATTTTTTTCATAAAAGTGTACACTGTCATTTGGGATGTCGTTTGGATAGAAGAAGTGTGCTGATGTATTAATACAATTTATAGATGCACTGTGAAAACTAAAAAAACAAACATGGAAAGTCTGTACTTCAATGAAAGTTGGATATTTAATTTTTAGAGTGTTGCTGAAGTGTACTGTGTTGCTACTTCTTAGTTTTCAAGATCAACCATTCAAAAATACAAAATAGTGGTATTTTCTCAACAATAAAAGGCCACAAATAATAGCTTCCATTTTTATGTACAACCAGTTAAACGTCCATTGCAGAATCTGCTACATCTCTCACTGATGGAAAGCAACTTTTTAAAATGTAGATGTTGCTTTCAGTATTTCTGACTTTTTCTTAATAGTAGACTTGAAGTGTTTACATAGCTTCATTTTAAATATTTTAAATTCTCTAGCAACTTGTGTAATAATGGTTTTCTAGTTAAGGGTATGTGGTGATGTTCAGTCTGTAGTATCATGCTCATTTGTCTATCCTTTACTGCAGCACTGAACAGAAAAGGCTGAAAAATCTTTTTTCAATGGTTTTTTGCTTTAACAAGAAGACAGGTTTCTAATACTGCTGTTAACAGAAATAAATGTGCAATGAGATGATTTTATTTATAGACATTAGACTTTATTGAAAATCTGAGGGGTTTTTAATATAACCATCAAAATTATGCTTCTAATAGGGGACATAACATCTCTATATGAATGGCTGGGGGGGGACAGGAGCACCAGTTAGCTGAGAGCTAGCAGCTAAAACACGGCATTGCATTTGAAATGTCCTGACCTTACACCTTTACAGAGAACTGTAAGGCACATAATGGGCTCCAGCAGATGGAAAAGGACCAAAAAGAATGGAGAGGAGAGCTTGCTCTTCGGACCGTCTGTCAGAAAATGGGTTTTTTCTGTATTTGCTCAGAGAATTAGGTACTTCTGGAACAGGCAAGGCCTCCTGTTGTGACAGATAAGGCATTCGTGGAGACTGTACAGACCAGATTAATGCAAAGAGCTAGAGTTTTCACAGGACCCATTAGACTGGTGTCATCTTCAGCTGCACTTTGCTGAATGCAGGCAGAAGAGAGCGGGTAGCAAAGAGGACAAACCTACACAGGACAGAAACAGGACAGAAGCATCTGAAACAAGCTGGTGGCCAGCAGCACGTCTGTCAAGTGTCCCCAGCCACACTCCCTCCTGGCTGAGGAACAGCAGGATGGCCAAAGATGTTGGCATTGCACTGCCACACAGATTTCACAGAGTGGGAAGCTCTGCTGTGCCTGTCACAGCCCCTGGAGGAACTGAGTGCTGCAACCAGGGTTAAATAAAACTGCACCAGTAACAAAATCTGAGGAGAGTTCATGGTAAGAGAAAGTCACAAAGAAACCTGTGCCTGTGACTAAGAACTAGGCCAAAGGTGTGAGAGTTTAAGGAGTCCTCATTAGCATTAAAGAACTGAATTTTGTTCTTGCTTATCTACTTTATTTGTCTCTATCTGTATTTTCCTACATTCAATGTGTGAGCTCATTCTAATTAACTGGCTACAGCATGTGGAGTAGCTTTGGAGTTTGCACATCCCACCACACTAACTGGTAAATATTGTTCCCAGGAGATGCTGCCCCCTTGGCCCAATTCAAGAGCATGGGTTCTTGAATTCTGTTCAATTCTATTCTGGGTTCTATTGTCCCAGTCTTTACCTGGCAGAGCAGTTCACTTCTGGGCATGGGCAAAAAACCCCCCAACTAACCATCAGAAATGTGTTCAAGAAATCTCCCTGGTTTTGCAGGTACTAAGGAGAGCCTCTGGAGTATGTAATTTACACCAGAAACAAAACTTTGCACAGGAGGCTTTTTGAACCAAAAGCTGATGAAATCAGTACCTACAAGATAATAGACACATTGTAGGAAGTTTTAGTTTCACCACGTAAAAAGCACCTACAGAAATTCACATTGCATAAACAGACCTGCAATTTGAATCAGAAAATCAGCATATCTTAATACAAAATATAAAAGTGAACCATAAAAATAATGTTACTTGCCCTCCTCTGTTGTTCATTGCACTTTTCTCTGTTTCACAGAAATCTTCCCTTGATTTCAGATAAAACTTTTTTTTTTTCCCATATCAACCGTGTCAGCTTTGATCTTGGTAGGCTAAAGGGAACCAGAACTGCATCTGAACAGCAAATTGTCAGTATGGAATTGACTGTTGTAGTAAAACTGCTTTTGCAACAAAGCAGTTATATATGCCAAGAAGCTGTGTTTTTAAAAAGATATATAAATCAGTCTGTCGAACATTTCTGAGTTCTGAAGCAAGCCTTTCTGATGGGAAACACGTTGAGACATAACTATGCTTTCTTCTGAAAGGTGGTTTTAAGAACCAGTAATACCCTATCCTGAAATTTGCACATTTTGCTACCATTTTGATTAGTGAATTAATATTTATAATGCAGTATCAGCAGTCAAGGGCTTTTTACTCTTCTATTACTATAGAATGCTTTCCTAACTGCATCAAGGTAGTCCATTTTTTTTTTTTTTTACTTCTTTAAATTAACCTCAACAACTTCTGGAGAAAGAAAAAGAGAAATCAAGGGAACTTCCACTTCTATCAAAAATGAGCCTTTCCTGACAAGTGTGCAGTTATTACTTTCCTNCAACCTCAATTACATTTGGTGTATATGCTCTTTCCTCTCTAAAATTTTAGTTCATACCTGCTTCAGGGCTTCTCCAGAAAGACCAAAAGACTCCTACCAAAACCTAGAAAATGAGGCAAATATCACAAAGATTCATTTTTTGGACTGTTGCAGGCCTATGTGGAGAGTGCTACATAGAGAAGGCTCTGGCTATCTTTAAGCATTGGATTACTCAGCTAGTTCAGCTAGCAGAGACACAAAAGGCACTGGAAGGTGGGGGGATTTTTCTAACTGGGAGCTGCTGCAGGTCCACAGGGACTGTTTTGGTGATGGACTATCTGTGGGGAAGGATTCCTAGCATCATATAGATTAAATAATTTTTGTTTGATGGCTACAGTAATTTTTTGGGGG
>VYXF01004776.1:786585-804753 GCA_013397295.1 Polioptila caerulea
GGGGGGGAAGGCAGAGGTTTCAGATCTGCCATGTTTCTGTTGATACTGTTTTAAATGGGAGCCAGAGCAACGTTGGATCATCTAATGAGAACTGCTTTTAACTTCCTCTGTAAAACCCAATCCTGAATTCTTTACCTATGCCAAAGTCTCATTCAGCTCTTTCTTGAAATTGTGATTTGCCAGCTTTGTTTCAGAAATGTTAGCTACAGTACAAAACATTCAAAGTTTCCTCTGAAAATATAAAAAAAATCAGGTAATATGTTGTCTGCTAGATCAAAACAGCAAATGACATTTCAGAGATAGGAACATGGAAACTGGTGTGTTCACAGATGTGAATGAGAGGGCTGATGTTCTCACTGAAATGCAGGATCTGCTAAAGGAAACCATCTTTATTACATTTTTGGCAGTGTGATTGATTTTATACTTTTGCATGAGACTGTGTAGGTACAGAGAGCCAGGGATGAGTTAAAAGAAATTGGTCAGAGATGGTCTCTAGCAATATGATGTGCTTCTGCTGCCATATAATTATTTTAGTTCCTCATTGGTATTGATACTCAAATGCAACTGGATTTTGAAATAAAAAACACCCAACATGTAAAAGAGTGAGTGATGTTTTTATAATTCTGGGAGACTCAAGATTACTTACAAAATAATTGAGTAATACACATGTCAAGGAGCAAACAACATAATTAGAGTTAATTCCACACTCCAAGGCAGTAAGTACACCAAAGTCACCTGGTCTTCATTTAAGAAGAGCCAGATATTTTATTTGTCACTTAATTCTTTCACTCTGTGCATATGCATTTTGGCATTGTTACATGCTGAAATTCATTATTCTTGTGTGATCTCGTGCCTTCCTTGGGCTGCAGGGTGGTTGGTTGCCCATGGAGGCAGGAAGAAACGTACAGTCACAGATGTGGGGAGGTTGTGCTTTGTAATACAGAAACCATTTTAAAAGTAGTTTTTTAAACTAATACTCCCAAAGACGTGTTAGCAATGCATCCTCAGTATGAGAGAATTCATGAGAACAGGCTCCTTGGTGATGGGAAACAGCTGGTGGAACATGGTCCTCAGGCCCTGGGTGACTTTCCTCATGATTTATGTCAAGAAATTCTCCACTTGGAGTTCCTCCACAATGGGGAGGAACATTTCCAGTAAGGGTGAACTAGGTGAGCCAGCAGATAGTTTGAAATTGCAACCTCTGTACTGTTCAGTGGTAGCATAAAGCAATGTAATGTTAAAAACGTTCCTGTTTCACTGAAAAGACTATTTTTTGTGTCTAATAAGGTTGGAGTTCATCAAGCTTCTTTCTGCCAGAGAAGAGTGGTGGATAAATGTGAGCTTGTCCTCTGCTAAGCTAGCTGCTTTGTTGAAACTTGTAGGAATGTAGTATCTCAGATCCTTACTGTTCTTTTAGCTTTTGGTTGAAATTATCAATGAATTCAAATATTGTAGGGAGACTCCCAGCTAGGCACACAAATATGAACATTCAGGGACAGTAGAAACTCAGGAAAACCGAGACAAAAATGACTTCCAGTAGAAATGCATGAGAACTGCACAAACTGCATGGGAATTCAGCTAAAACATAATTAGCAATAGGACCTTATCTATGTTGATCTTGAAGTCTGGTTCCTCAGGGTAAGGAAACTACTGAAGAACAACAGTAAGGGAGCTCAGCATTACAACACTATTCACCTTTATTGCATAAAGCCAGCCAAATTGTCCCAACCTATTGATGGAAAGAGATTGTTTCTTTTGTACTCCGTAATTTCTAGCTCCAGATGGCAATGTACCTGGGTAACCCATAAACAGACTCATTTTGCCATCCCATGCCACTAATAACCACTGGCTTTTCCTTGCTGCCAAGCTATTGCTCTCAGGTGAGAAATGTTTTATTCTGATTTTTTCTCTAGAAGTAGTTGTACCTGGAGTTAGTGGCTCTTGCCTCTGTGTGTGGTGGGGTAATAATTCCCTGCTGCCAAACTTTGCACCAAGAGCTGGCAGCTGTTTCCTGACTCAGGGTCGTGGCTTCCAGCTCTCCATGCAGGCAGGCCTTGGTGTGTGCTGCTCAAAGTGGACTGCAGGGCTGGGATTTGGATGGGCACCATGTGTTCAGTGTCTCCTGGGGCAGAAGGGTAGATCTTCCTATTTTGGAAACCTGCGTTCTTAAGGAGGTTTACACAGGCCCTGCTCCTCTTGTTTTGTTAATGGCTTTTTCTCTGTTCCAGACTTTTTTTTTTTTTTCCCCTAGGGACTGGACAATGTAGCTGCTTTTAGCCCGTGTACCTCTCAACTGTGCCAGAAGTACCTGGCTGAATCATAAACTAGAAAAATGTGTATGCAGATGTTAGGGGCCTACAAGAAAAAAAACCTGCTGAAGACCAGTAAAGCTGATCTTTGCCCTTGTAATTAAAGACAAAAGATCCGTTTTTTTTAACCTAAAGTATTTTTTTGAAGTCATGTTGGATGTTGGCTCTTCTAAAATGTTCACTGCAGCTGGAAGGAGAGGTTGTAGTATCTCTTCACTCCTGGATCAGCTGGGCTTAATTACTTACCTGAGGCCTGTCTGTCTGTGAATACCTTTGGGAGATCAGGTAATGCAAAACATGAGACACTGATGCTTGTTGTATTTTGCACTACAAATCTACAGAATGCATTACTTTCTTTGAATTACTTTTTTTGAATTAATTTTTGTGTATAAGCACAAAGCAGGCAAATTCAATGGCTCATGGGCTTACTCTGTAAAGTGTCGTTTGCCAGTTCAAAGAATTCAAAACTATTTAATGGGATATGTGTTTGCAATGGACAGCACATTTGGTCCTACTGCTGTCTCCCTTCTGGGGCTACTTTTTGCAGTTATGGGAAGTTCAGTTTGCAAGACTTCCTTATGTTCTCTGTATTCTTCATTTTACAATACCAAAATAATAGTTAGTTTCCACTGAAATATTCTTTATATAAACATTTCTTAACTATTATTAAAAACTTAATCAAACTGTCCCATGTGGGATTCTTGTTTAAAAATTATTTGGAGTTGCTTTAGGGAGGGGATAGGCATACATAGCCTATTCAGAAGAGCCAATTGTCTGAATTAAAATTTGTCCTGAGTCACTTCAAGTTGTATTTAGTGGCTGATTAATGTTGTAAAATTGTGCAACTCTTTAGTAGACTAGAGGTTAAAGGTTGTAGCAGCACAGAGAAGGCATCTGAGGGGACCACCACCGTGGTCCATTGAACATGGGATGAGACTGGGACTTTGGAGCCCACAGAAGAATGGATAGTTTCAAACACTCCCTTAGATTAGCAATGTCAAATGCCTGGTTTGAAGCCTTATAATTTTTGTAGTGAGTAAATTAAACTTATTCCCTTTCTTGTTTGGTGAATCTATGATTCTACCTCGTTCTGCAGAAGCCTGTTGCACCAACAAAGGGAAGAGGCAGCAGGCCCTGGTCTGTGAAAAGATTCAGCTCTTGCTCAGTGTGACAAACCATAACATGTAGGAGGGTTTTAATTTATTATTATTTTCTGATTAAAGAGACTGCAATGTCAGTTGGCAATGAGGTCATCAGCTGACCTTACTGCCAGGCAATGAGGAACTACTGAAGAAGTTTTCCACATTGCATTTTTGTTTGTATCCTGACCATTGTTTCTTTCTGTACCAGCTTCCATTGATAATACCCCCTACATAGTACCTACATAGACTCTGCTGCCTTGTATATCTTGACTCTCCTAAAAGTATGAAGCACTTGCAAGACGAAAAACAATGAACTGATAATTATTTCAATAAAATGCTGTGTTATGCAATATATTGTCAGTGCTGTTAGGAAACAATTGGCAATAGAGAAAGAAAATGGATTTAATATGGATAGAAGATGACTGAGCTATTGGTTCTCAGTTGCATGGATGTTGCTAGACCTTTGCCTGTGGCTCCTTGGTTGGAGTTGTGCCAGGCAATAGGCAGCCAGCTAAGGAGAGGCAGCTCCTCAGGAGGAGTGCACCCAGCATTGCCAGTGTGCCATAAGACTCAGCTGCATCTCTTGGTTCTCACTGAAATAAAGAAATATGAGGGAAAATGTGTGCAGAAATTTCCTCAGATCTGTTCCCAGTCATCTACCAACTTTTGGGAGAATGTTGCAATTACCAGTCACAGGAAACCCAGGTGTTAAAAAAAATCTTGGCCTGGGGTATCCCTCAGAGTTGCTTCAAGGAATCAACATGTGTTTGTTTTCTACTTTTTAATAAAGAATTACATATGGCAAAATTGTTCTCATAAATATTTGTGGAAATAACAGAATTCCATTGAGATCAAATAATCTGATTCCTTGCTTAGAAGCTCAGTGGGATTTCTCTCTGCTACCTTTTCTTTCTTTTGAAGATGTCTGCCTCTGAAAATGTTATTTGACTTCTTCTTGAGTGATACTTCTCAAACACACTATGGAAATACTTCCCAGGATAACTGTTAAGTGTGAAGTGAAGCATGGTGCTTTCTAATATAATCCTTTAAACTGTGATTTCTTCAAATCTCTCTACACTCTAAATGGTGAAAGACAGTGACATAGATACTACTAGTAGTTTGACTGTGTCTTTTGGCAGCATGCTGCTGTGAGCTGCCAATATGTGATAAAAAATACAGTGGGACAAATTTCCACTTTAAAAAAAAATTATATTGGGCACAGAAAGGTCATGAGTGATCCATAAACTTGGTAAAAATCAAGGTAGAGCAATTTTTCTTAAGATGCTCATTAAAAGCTGATCTGTACTATTCTGATCCAAATGTTGTGACCCTGGATTTGTGTTGGGTTGTTGTTTTTTTTTTAAAAGCTTGAATCTAGAAATGTTCCATAGCAGAGTATCTTACATTGAACATGGAACATTATAGCTACTGCAGCTCTTCGGAGTTAATGAAATTGAGAAGGAAAAGAAACAAGTCTAATTATGTTAGTCTGAGGTAACATTGTTGCATAATTTAGTGGACATAATACAGCCAGTAAATAACATTGAAAAGAATAAACATGATGGGAAAGACCATTCTGGACCACCTGTCTATCAGGTTAACATCAGTCAGATCAGGGATTTTGACTTTGATCTGGGACGCCCTCCTGCGCAGGTGTCCCTTTGTGCGGAGCCGGTGCCTGTCCGGAGCTCTCGTGCTGCCGAGGTCTCTGCTGGAAGCGGCCCTTCGGAGCTGCAGGTTGGCACTGCCGTACACAAACGTGCTGGCCCGGGGCTCACGGAGGCTCGAGAACACATCTGAGCTGCCAACATCAGTTCGTATTTCAAGTGGTCTGAGGAGCATGTTTCCATGGGCATCAACCTGTGTCAAGGAAGGAACGTGGGTCAGACAAGGTCCTCAGCCAGCCCAAGGTGTTCCCAGATGGACCTTGTGGCTTTAGTGCCACGGTGCTCCTGGGGCTGCAATGACAGTCCTGTCTGGTACAGCATTCACAAAAGTGAAAAGATACTGAGTACACTTTCCTGGCTAGTGTGAAATTAGCTATTCAGCATCTAAGAACCTTCCATCCTGACTTGGCTTCTTGGTCCTGTAATTCAGTTAATTGTCTCATCCTCTCTGAAGTGTCGCTGTGGGTCACTATCAATCACACACGACACACGTTCTCAAGAGAAGGCTGAAAGAGCTTTATTCAAATATCTGACTCCATATTTATAGTATTTACACAAGGACCAGGGATTGGAGGAGAAGTTGGACACCTCTCCCATCACACTGGTCAAGACAAATGTCAATCAGTCACTTTCCACTCCCAAGAGAAGGAATTTCCAGCGACCTTGTCTTAGCATAAACAAGCTTCTAATAATAGCATCGATTCATGAGAAAGTGAACTAAGAACTACCAAACATTGAGTTAGAAAGTGCATCAGGAAAACTTGGAAGAATCAGGGCGACACTGAAGTAAGACTTTTCTATCTTTTTTATCTTTTACTTGGATCATGGCCTTTATGAAATACTGAATTTTAAAGTCTGGTGACTGGCACCTGAAGCTTTCACATGCTAAAAGTGAAAAGAAAATATGGCTGTCTCTGCCCNCATGGCTTTTATGAAATACTGAATTTTAAAGTCTGGTGACTGGCACCTGAAGCTTTCACATGCTAAAAGTGAAAAGAAAATATGGCTGTCTCTGCCCATTTCAAACAATTTCCGACTGTTTTAGTGCTGCAGGTTAGTTTTCAAAAGTTTTGTAACAATGGGTTCATCATATGAAGAGCATATAGGTGGATGTGTATTTCATCAGTTATTGTAAAATACTCATGATGAGAATTGATTTTGGCAATTTCTATATTATAGGTATGAAATCATAGCATGCCATTAACTTGTTCATGTGCTTATAGAATAATCCCTTTTATTCAATGAAAACTTACATTGAGTTGCATTTTTATGTGCTGGTACCAAGCAGTTGTTTCAAATGTTTGTCACTTTATTTGTGCTGTTAGTCAGAGCACTGTTTTAAATACCTAAGCAAGGAACTGGAAACTGCAACCACTATGTACATGTCTGGCACAAACAATTACAGATGTGTATATATTAAATATTTTTGTATAATTGTCTTCTTATGTATGAGTGTACTTAACCATGAATGGCTGCGTTGCTGTGAAGTGTTCTCCTTTTCACAAATCTTTAGTTTCCTACACATTTGTATTAAAACCTCTTTTGAAAAGTTATTTTTATATTTCCAGATTGAGTTCTCACTTCTCCATAAAGACTTAATAGATGTTTCAAATTCACAGATATTTAAACATCCACTGTAGTTCATATGAGGGAAATGTATATCAGAACACAGGCCTCTTAAATGAAACTTCAAGGTCTTGAAAATTAATGTTTTTTGGTAAACTGTGGTATTGGACGTATCTCAAATTTATAAAAAACTCGATCATGTCTGTGGATGCCTTTATATCAGGGAATAAGGTATTAATTATAGACAATATCTAGTCTTATGAAGTACCATTGATTTGCAGTTCTTTGTTTACACTCTCAGATATACAGGTAGGACATAGCAGAGTTAGGAAATGGTAAAATAATCTACGGCTGATTTGAAGTATGTGCAAGAAAAAAATCCCAACAAAACACACAGGGAAATCCAGTCTTTGTGAGTTGCTGCAAATGAAATGCAAATGGGACCAAGGAAAGCTTCAGTTGCACCTGGCAATGGGGAAGATGTTCCTTGCCATCACCAGAGAAATCTGCACACCATTACTGATGGCATATCTGCACTGTGCCAGACTAAGCACTTCCTAGCTGACAGAAAAGCAGTGAAGGGACTGTACAAAAGCCACACAAGAGAACTGTGGGGTATAAAAGTCTTCTAAGTGAAGTAATAAGTCATCACAGATAGAAAATGCACTAGTCTGTTTAGAAATTAATTCTGTATGTGCTGAAATGAGCATTCAGTGGTAACACTCCCATTTCCACCACTGTTTTTGTGGGAAAAGCTCACATGCTCTGGGTTAGAAAGGCCAGCTTGTCACATATCAGCATGGTGTTTCAAATGTTTGCTTGAGACATGGGCTACCCAGTTAATACTTTTTTTAGGTCAGTTCTTCAAATTTCAGAAGGAGGAAGATTTAAGCAAGGGTCTCCTACTCTCCAGAGGAAAGCCATAACTATGGGACTGTTCATTTACTCTGAAGATTTGACATTTTTTCTGTGGAAAAAAAACCCAGTGATCTCAGAGTTGTCTCTGTGTAAAAAGAGATTTTTTTTTTAAATTCTCAGAAGTTTTGATAGGCCAATCTTTTCTTCCCAGTTTTATGAAACAGGTCTTTGAGCTGTCTTTGATTACAAAATCTAAATTGTAAGTTGATTGAATTCAGTGTTATAATAATAGTAACAATAATGCAAGCATTATTAAGCAGCTATTATGACTTTTCTTTTGGGAAGAAAACTCGTAGCTGCCTACACTCTGAAGTGGTTCACAGGGATCTTTCCTAAACTAATATATCCTGACAATTTGTTATGAGCCATGCAGTGTCTGAATTCTTGCTCTAAGTGTTCTGAATGAACTTGTTGTTTTTAAAACAAATTTAATTTAAACCAGTTTAGGGAAGATGATTTGAATGCCATGAAGCAAGTTGGTCTTTGAATTGCAACCTTTGCGATTCAGGGCAAAGAGCCTTCCACTGATCTTGACTAAATTAGCTCATGGAAGTATAAAAGATGTTCTTACGTACCTGGTCCAATGTTCTGTGCAATTCCCCACATCATTAAAAACCCTTTCAGTGCATTTTGAAGTTCACTGCAAAGTATTAAAACTTGTGCAGCTGATCTCCTGCTGCTGAGCCAACAAGTGTGCTGAAACAATTCCACCCAGATGAACTTGGTTCATTATAATCTAATTGTAATATTAACTCACACCTCCATCCAAGGTACCATCACCCCTCACTGGGCACGTGCTCCCTATTTTATTGACTCTGAGAGTGAAGCAAGAGAATTTTACACCAATCAGTAACAAAGGTGGGTATGACTAGAGTCACTCAAGTTCCACCTAAATGTAAAGAAACAGGATACAAATAAGTTGGGAATAGGGAAAAGTTAGGGAAGACTCCTGTGACTACTGGCATTGGTCAATGGGCTGAACCTGCCTGCTACCCCATAGGGATGCCTATGGGGTAGGAATCACTCTGTGTGGGCTGAATACTTTCACTGGGGATTAGAGTCTGTCTGTGTATTGCTTTAAATATGTTTTTGCAGTCAGATACTGTCACTGGCAATCCTTGAACCTTAACCTGTCACCACTTTTTATGATATTCCATAAGCTGTTAGTGTGAGTCCTTCCCAGGTGCTGGCTGTTGCTGGCAGTGGGTAACACTCAAATAAAGAGGAAGACCCACTAAGGGGTCATAAACTGGACAGACCTGCTGAGGGGGTCTCCCTCAGGCTGTCCCTGAGTCAGTCAAACCACCCTGTGACCCAGCAGGGCAGCTCAGTGAAGGGTCCCCCTAATAGGACACTGACAGAATGGTCTCAGCTTTCCTGGGGCACTGACAGACAAATCAAACACTAAGGGTTAATGAATGTCCCCACACTAAGGGGGATGAAACCTCCCTTATTCAAGTGACACTTAGAAAAGGAGCTTCCTGCTTAGGATCATCAAATGATACTGTAGGTGTAAAATAGTTAAAGTAATAAAAACTAAAAAGAAAACAACCCAAAACAACAGGCCTGTATTGACCACATAAAAAGTAGTCAGCTCTAGGGGAAGTGCATGTTAGCATTCCTTGACAGAGAATGGGTCTCAAATGCTTAGTGCTGGAATGAATTTTTATCTTTTTTTTTCCACTTTAATTGTTGGGAGATAAAAGATAAGAACATTTGTTTTATCTCAATACAAACCCATTGTTTCTTCCTCTTAAGATGAAAGACTCAGAGCCATGTTAGTCATACAGGTTGTCTTACTGGAACAAATGCTGTACTGTTACCACAATCTCATCTGCAAAGAAACAGCTTATGCTTACCAGGGCTATACTAATTCACAAGATTTACCTGAAGGTGAAGATATTTGTGTGGTTATGTGCTTCCTTTTTTTTTCTCCTTCCATTAGCCACTGTACTGGAAAATTGTAAGTTTTCCTTGGAGCCTGTGGCTGGTCTCTGGCTTTTTATCCCAGGTGTTTAGTGTTTCACAGGACATTTGAAAGGAGAGTGTGATGCTGTGCAGAACTGGGGACACAATCTGTCATTTGCCTTGTGTTGGTATTTATGAACCTTTTGATGGTGTAGCCCCTTTCCCACTCATGTTATGGTTGCATCCTACCTTTTTTCACACTTAAGAGATATTTTAGTGTAATTGCTATTCACACTACAATTGTCTGGGGAAAGAAGCAGTTGTATCCATGAACTATCTCAATATTTTCTTGCTGGGTGGCTTTTCCTATTTATCCATAATTATTGTGATGTCAGTGACATCTAGCTTTGACAAATGAACAAGGCAATATCAACAGTCTTTATGCTTTATTCAGAGAAACAGAAAAATTGTCTACTACAAATTAATATTTTTTGTATATTAAAAATAAAAATGGCATAAATTGTGAAGTTGGAGAGACTTTATTTCCATCTTCTTCAGTCTGTAGAGTACAGAACAGCCACCTATGAAGCAGCAGTTCCACTTCATTTTTCATCTGGTCTTCTCTATACAGTTAGTATCATGGTCAGTTTGCTGAGTGTTGCTCATGCATCTAAAGCTTGTGTTACCTGGTGAAGGAATTTGAACCCTTTGAGTCTTTGGAGTTGTATGTCCCATGGGAGTGGTCGGTATCTTCACCTGGCACAAAGAGATGAAGCACTGTTACATATCTTCTAATAGTTACAGGTCCCTGTATGGATAAGTGGTGTGGGTCAAGAGTAAAAGGGAAACAATGTCCTATAGCTATACATACTTACAACTATGCTTCTTTTATGCTCAAAAAAAACTTTCCCCTGCTCTGGTGCAGGCATCATAATACCAGTGAAAAATCTCAAGAAATGATGGAGATGGGCTGGGAGTTGTTTCACTGGAGGTCACATAACCTTGCTGTATCCCACTGCTCTGATCATGTGCACTCTTCCTGCCAAAGACAAATACAATTGTTGGAAATCAGCATTTCTATGCTGAGTAAAATTAACGTTCACAATGTCTCCCATCAGTGTGTGGAACACAAAATTCACTGATATGCATTCACATATGTGTGTTTATGTATACATGTGCCATTATATGTATTTAAGATCACAAACCTGTACTGCACAGGCAGAAAGCAGTCTGTTCATTTAAAGCACTCTCAGTCTCAGAATGGGTTTGCTGTCTGAAGTGTGAGCACTTTGAAATCCTGGTACAAACCATGTATGACTTCCTTTTTCTATCAGAAAATGATGGTGTATGCAATGTGGTGCTTTAAAAATTTTCCACCCCATTCTGAGTACCAATCTCAGTGTAATCTTTGCTGCATAACATTTAGACAAAAGCTTTTAGTTGTGAGTTACGGCATTTTGTTAGTTAAACAAACTCTCCAAGTATGTAGGAGAAGGACTTACCTGCACTCTCATCCTTTACTCAGTTCAGTGCACTGGGGCACCTGTAGCCAAGGCTGACCTCTGAAGAAGTCTTGATTTCCTCTTCATCAGCAACCGCTGCTGTGCTGCTTCTCACCTAGGCTGGGTTATCTCAGGAGCTGTTGAGGTAGCTGGTCAGTTTGTGGGTTATGTGGTTTTTTCCCTTCCTTATTTTCCATAGAAATGGATAGACAGTGTCTGTGCACAACAATCCATACCAGGGTGGCTTATCTCCTCTGCTCTGTGTAAGACAGTACTTAGTGGGGTCTTGGAGACTGCTGGTTGCCTGAACAGAATTTGTGCCCTCACTGTAATAAAGCATCTTCTACCCAATGGGACAGATGGCAAATGTAAGTAAGAACTTTTAATGGGGTCATGAATTCATTGAGGATATGACAGCTTTGTTAGTGATGCATAGCTGTAGTGGTGGGACACCAAACACACAGCTCTAGCATTAGTAAGATATCACAGAGTTTCTGAAATGCACTTCCTGATGTGTATGTGACACTGTAGCCATTATCAAGAGGAAGTCTTACTTCTTAAAAGTTTTATGTGTTGGTCTCATTCTTCAAACTGAACAGAGTACAGTTTTGTCCAAATGTTATCACCTCGGGCCACAACAGTAAAGAAGTTTATAGGACAGCCTGGGCAGGATCTCATTAATACTTGGATGTAATATATTATAAGTAAAGCACAGGAAGGAAGAAAATTTTTGGTTCTTTAGGATATGTATTTTCCTCTGAGTCAGGCTGGGCCAAATACAACTGAGGCTTCAAAGTGTTTATTTCTGAAAAACTGGGAAAAATAGAAATATATTTATAGATGTTTGCAAGTGTTCAGTGATTTATTGCAAAATTAAACTCATCCTTGTTAAAAATATGTCCACAGTATTACTTCCTGAAAGTTTTCTGGCTTGTTTTTTAAAGAGAGGATAGTTGTGGTGTGCCTGAATTTAGCTGAGGGAAAAATCCCTACATCTATGAAAGCTGTTATAACCTAGCAGTAGCACCCTTGTATTCCTCAGTGTTCAGTGCAACAGGCTTCATTCAGGGGTCACTGAAGCAACAGAGCTTGTCTGTGCTTTTTATTTTTGGTAAAGTTCCTGTACGTAAAGAGGAACTTTATTATAAACATTTCTTCTATACCACGTTCTAAAGCAAAAAAATATACAGCTGAATGATAAATATTTAACATCCTTGTACCCCTTGTATTTTTTCTGCAAGAAATACAAAGGAGAAACAAATGTGTTCTGAATATTCATTTGTATTTTCTGTATTTTCTTACTCTGTTTTAAGTTGAAGATGGAACAGGACCATCCATTGCTGTAATCTCCTTAAAATGCAATTTTTCTCTAACCAATCTTAAATGCTTTTGCACACGTGTTCCATGTGTATTTATCTCTATCATCATATAAATGAACATTTTCTAAGTAAAGTTTGAAAAGATAGCTTGAAGATTTTACCTGGACTCTACTTGTTTCCAGTCTGCTCTTCTCACCTGTAGCATGTCCTGCCCTGCCTGCTGTCTTTTTTTGACGTTGAGGTCCTTTCCCAAAGAATATGTAGTTTACAAAGGCATATTCCAGCAAGGCCAGGAACACAAACACAAAGCATCCCATCAGGTAGATATCTATTGCCTTGACATAGGGAATCTTTGGCAAGGTCTCCCTGAGGTGGGTGCTGATGGTGGTCATGGTCAGCACAGTCGTGATTCCTGCAAGATGAAGAAATAGACATTGACTACTAAGACAAGGAAGGAGATTTGAGCATGAAAGACATAATGGCACCATTGCACTTCTCATGCAGATGGGTTAATTATGTGATCAGGTTCTTAGCAGCCAAAGGAATGCATTATGCAGAACTGGAAAGGAACATATATCCTTGCAAGTCTACTGATAGCACCATCCTTGGTTTTTCATGCAGTGGAGGGTGAATGAAATAACCTCCAACAGCCCAGACTATATTGGAACTCCTTGCTTTAATTTTTGTGATAACTGTGCTAGGGAATGTGGTGCTAGCTGACCTGGATAGCAAAGAGTTGATTGCTGTTCTCTCTATATGAGAAAATTCTTCTTACTTCATTTACAGCTGTAGCTCACCCCACAGGTGACTTGCACTGCTGTGGGGACCTGCAATAAATATCTAGCTTTTGATTTACTTTGATGAAGAGAAAGTTATATATATGCTTGTACCAAAACAACTTTTCTTGTTACCTAGGTGCTTGTAAGTAAAGCATTTCCATCTCATTGTGTTATCCACCACTGAATGGTTCTTTTTCTCATGTGTGTTCTTTCTTTTAGCTGGCTGAAATGACTTTTTGGTCTGCTTTAAGCACAGGTCATTAATGCATGTAGATAATAGCTCTGGGCACAGGTGTAACAAGTTTAATTTGCAGGGAGATGGGACAAAATGGCTTTTTGGCAATAGAGCTGAAAAACATATGTGCCTTAAAGCACAGATAGCGCTGAAGATCTTCATTCTTATGGAAAGTTGTAGGAAGGCACATGGTACAGGAAAGAACTAACTCTAGGTAAAACAAACTTATCTGGTGTAAGCTGGTGTATCTCCACTGATGTCAGTAGATGTCAGAATCTTGTGTATTCATTCCAGTCACAGGTCTGGCCTGAGAGAACACTTTTTAACATCAGCAGGGATTGTTCATGTAGCATGGTGTAGATACCCTTGGATACCTGAATTAGACTTTTATGCCTGATACCTGATATTAGACTTTTGGCCTGATTCAAAGACCATTATGACAACTGGAAGTCAGTCAGAATCCCAACCTAAGTGCAGAGCAAGAGCTTCAGATGTTGGCAAGGTCACACCTGCCTGCCTTCCTGACAACCAAGGCCCTGTGCTGCTTGTCTAAGACCCCAGTTAATGATAACCAGCAGTATGGATTTGGTGCCACTGTTTTGAAAGCAGCAAGTTTTCAAGAAGTGTCCATGTAGTTCAGTCATTTTGAGAAGTTACCTAGAGCAACTCTGGCTGCAGAGGCATCGTAATTGATCCAAAAAGACACCCATGACAGGATTGTGATCAGTGTGGAAGGCATATAGGTTTGCAAAATGAAGTATCCAATATTTCTTTTAAGCCGGAAGCTAAGTGATAATCGAGGATATGCCCCTGAAAGAAAGAAGTCATATAATGACTAATGCTTCACAAAAGGTAGGCACTGATATTTCTGGGTTGGAGAAAGAGGGGACAACTTTTTTTAACTTGCCAGTGCTTACCTGTTGTAAATTCCACTCTCTTTGACACCATCTTGTAATCCACAATAGAAAATTGTGGGAGCTCGATGTTATTAACTCCTATTACTGCTGACTCTCCTCCATTCCAGTAAAATTCAATATCATCAGTAGTGTATCCATCTGAAACAGAGGAACAATTTGATTATTGACTTTTCTTTTTGTTTTATTACTTTGCTTAAATAGTTGCAGTTCAAGTGGAAGGAGCTGCTATTAATCAGGAATTCAGCCTGTGACATTCCTGTTACACAGAAGCCATCTCTATGCCCCGAGGAAGCTTCTAGATGTAGAAGAGGAGAAGACAAAAAACAAGGACAGAATTCATGATTAAAATTTGTTTTTAGCTAGCTCTAATACAACTATTTTTCAGTCAGGCTTGAGTTGCTCAGTTTGCCAGACAGATACATCATCAGCAAAACTTTTAAACTCCCTTTGGAGGAGCTCTGACAGTAAAACACTTCCCAGATTTTCATTTGATTTCCTATGCAGGATGTGACAAAATACAGAGTTGGGAGCCAGTGGAGACAAAGATGATTCTGGAAGAATTAAGGTGTCTGTAGTATCACCTGACAATGTCTGTCAGAGCTGTAGGTAACCCTTTGATATTCATGAAGCATTTTATATTTTAATTAGACCATGCCATCTTTGATCTTCTGTTATCACAGAACTATTTCTTTTTTACTCCCAAACTAGCACCTTTCTTCTGTTTCCTCTTAACAGTGATGTTGATTATTTATAATGTAATTAAAAATTAATTTGCCATTATATCACTGGAAATGTTAACATTATTGTTACCATTTTCAGAAATATTTTGATTGAACTCAGAAGTGACTGAGTTTCAAAAAAATCTCACAATTGACAACATTTTTGAACTAATATTTAAACTGGTTCCACTTTAATGCATTTTTCTACTTTCCCCAGGTATCTACCAGAGGAGAGAACATCTCATCTATTTTTAAATTTTTCCGTCAGGTATTAGATTTAATCAGGTTTAAATCATATAACACAGATCAAATAAAAACATGTGTTTGAACTCAAAGCTTTAGAAAACTTGACAGTACTTTTGCCAGTTGAACCAACTGTAGCTTTAGAAGCCTCCACAGAGTTAGGAACCAATCCTTTCATATGCACAAGTAATGCAATATCAAGCTAAGGAAATCAGTCTTGAGATGTCTTTTCCTATGATGGTGCTTAGTAATAGCCTCATCCCTGGAAGGCTGACCACATGCAGAACAGATCCATGGTTTCCCTGGTGACAGTCAGAGAAACTCTTATGACTTGCTGCCAGGCTCCAGAGATTGCTTGGAGAGTCTGCAGCTATTGAATAGCTACCTTTTGATGCAAACACAAAATGATGGGCTGAACAAGGTTAAATGTTCACATATTTTATTTCTGAACTGCTCAGTGCCATGGTGTTCTAACTGTCTGAATTGCTCTGAAAACCACACTAGCCTATGCAATATGGATTGCTGCTGCAAGCTTAAAACTGGGTTTCCCATTACTTATGCTATTTTATTTCAGATGAACCATCCCAGGCTGTGACACTGAGCTCTGCATAGCTGATCTTCATTCCTTTTCACTACAAAAGGTCAAGGTAGCTGCTTGGTAGTGACACTTCAGTAGCTGCTTTAAAGGCTTTGCACACAAACCCCAGGGCTGACAGGAGCTACATATAGGGTGTGATATAGAACGATTGAAAGTGAAGGAAGACGGCTAAGACTGTTTAAAAGATCAAGACTGAAACTGGCAGGGAAGTTTTCTTGCATTTTTCTCATTTTCTTGCAAATCTGTCTTATAAAACCCTTCTCTTGAAGGATTTCTCTTCTCAGAAAAGGTGGTGCAAAACAGATGGCATTAGCACTGTCATCTCATACTGAAGGGTATTGATTATGCGTAGACTTTGTACCACACAGATATTCTCTACGTGAGGTAATACCCATCCTTTGTCTTTAGAGGACAGAATAAAAAACAAAAGGGGCATCACTACCCAGATGTTGAGCAGGTACTTGCTGCAAAGTCACAGGTGAAGGTTTACATGTGAGAATCCTGAGTTCTGCCTCAGGGTTTGGAAGAAAACCATGAAAATTATTCTTCTGCTCTGTGCCACCATCACCTGTTGCCCTTTTCACATCCTGCCCTCCAATTTTGTTCTGATTGTCCTTGGACAGTGCAGGCTGGGACCCAGGGCAGAGAGAGGAATGACCTCCAGTCCTCAGGAGCTCCTGACTTTACTTGCAGCCTCTTAAGGCAGCCACAGCCAGCCTCTCTGCAGTTTCTCTGATGTTTTGAGAAAAGAGGTAATAGTTTGGCACCTTATTGTGGCTGAAATTCCCTTCCCTGAAGGTGAATTGTTAGTGATTTAGTTGTTAAAATCCACAATGGTGCCAAATAAACACCTGGGATATCAGAGGGCAGACTTCAAAAAGAAAACAGGCACAGTCTCCTACAAAAAGATTGCACCATGTTATTGATGCACTGTGTGGTCATGTTGGATTTTTGCAAAAGGGAATTATGTGAGTTTTGTAATGTAGACAAATGTGCTTTTCTCTAGTCTTGCTTTCTATGACTTTGGCTACTAGATGAAAAGTAGAACTAGCGGGTTATAAAGTCAACTGACCAAAACAAAGAACTTTGCATGTAAGGTATCAGCTGATGACAAGCTGTCAGTTCTGACAGGCCATGTTTTTACTCTCTACACACTTAAAAGAGACTTACAAATACAACTAACAGTGGGTCTAATGTGAGCTACTACTTTTTCTCAATATACCATTTTTTTCCTTGAATTAAAGCTTCCCTAAAGCAGATGGAAATTATGAGAAAAGGATAGTGATATTTTTCACTCAGGAGCATTCACATTTTTCAGCTCCCTTTTTAGAGAAGTAGTTGAGCAAAAACATCTTTCTGCAGTTTTAGGTACAGTGAACTTGAGTACATTCATTATTTCCCTGACAGTCATTGTAATACCTCTGCTAGACACTAACAAGGTGTAAATTCTCCCTGGGCAGTCCATTCCCTGACTAAAGTGATGGGATTGTTGCTGTGTGATGCCCTTTCCTTATGAGCTTTGCACACTGTTGTAGGTGTGTGGGAGGCATTGCTTTTCATGGCTGACAATGGCTCACAGGTGCAGGAACTGGAGGCCCTCATGTTTCTCAGGTGTCAACAGGTTTTTTTCTAGCACACTTAGGAGGAAGACAGTTGGCTGCAGGTTAAAGACAGGAATTGATCTCAGCTCTGAACAGTGAGCAGGTCACAGAATTCTCCTTCTCCTTTTTCAAGTGGACAGTGGCTTTAGGCGAGCTGTAGTGATGTAAATTAAGAAACCTTCAAATCTGGAGCAATACTGACTAGTGGCTAGCAGGCAATGGAAACCCCTTATTTTGGGTAGCAAATGCCTTAGCGTTTACAAAAGAAGAAAAGCCATTTCAGTGATAGGAAAAACGAGTCTTGCCATTGCAGTGACCAGTGTTAATGCTGGTTTGTTCACCGAACTTATCTGTACTGCCCAGGTATTCCCTCGGCAGCTCTTTTCCCATGTAATCCTTTTCCCTCAGCGTACATATCCATGTCGCCAATTTAAATGCATACCTCTGCTTTTGTGACAAGGCAGAGCAGCGCTCGCACCCGGACCGTGTTGTCAGAACACGAATTTCATGAAAGTCAGGCATCGCGGGCCGGCCGCGCTTCAATGAGGCTGGCGAGAGGGGCGGGCGCGACGCGGGCGGAGATCGCCGGAGCTCCCTGGCGGGCACGGGCGGCGCCGCGCGGGGGCACCCGCGCTCCGCTCGGGCCGGGAGGGCCGCGGCCCCGGGCGGGGGATGCGCGGGGATGAGAGGGGGATGCGAAAGGGATGTGAGGGAGATGCGCGGGGATGCGCGGGGATGTGCGGGG
>VYXF01004776.1:804812-893866 GCA_013397295.1 Polioptila caerulea
GGGGGATGTGCGGGGGATGCGAGGGGATGTGCGGAGGATGTGCGGGGATGCGCGGGGCGTCGAACGCGTTTGCTCCCAGCTTCCAGAGCGAGCATGGCCTCATCGCTGGGCTGGCGTTCCCAGCAGTCTAGCTCGCATTTCCCAGGAATTTTGCATCTGGTTTTGTTTACCTAAATAATAAGTAACCGCTAAAATTTTATTTATTTATTTGCTGTATAATTAATAATGATCCCTGAAAAATAGTTTTCTACTTAAAACACATTTGCCCAGCTTGAGATATAAAACTTCTGTTTCCTAGAAAATATTATTGAGAAATCACAATACAGCACTTTTTTTTTTTTATTTTTACTCTCAGCAGCTGAGAGTTCAAGTGAGAATGCGTGGTCAGAAGAACCACAGATCTAAAAAGTAACTATATACACACATGACAAGAAATAGGTTATGAATAAATCTCCCTGTTCACAGTAGAGAAATGTTGCTGACATTGTGATATAGCCAAGTTTAACAGTATATGGGATGTCAGCAGGCTGTTCTATTTTACACTATATGTATTCTATTTTTCTTGTTATTATTCCTATGATTGTATTCAAACAGGAAGATAATGCACTTCTTCCACATGCCACCAAGGTTGTCTGTACAGTGCTAAATGTATCGTACAGTTTAAACTTAAACCTGACATGTGAATGAGGCTGAAGATATATTTTGGAAATCAGTGTAACTAGTTAACATTAAGGTGATCAAATTGCTTGAAAAGGCTTCCTGCCTCCTGTGTTCGAGTAGGTATTTGCATCTGTAAGGTATATTTTTTTTATTTAGTGAGAAATATTTTTTGTTTTTCCTGGGGATATGAGTAAGCCTTAGCAACACTGGCTCAAATGAAAATTTCGTTGGACTGCTGGAGTACTAAATATTAAGTTACTTGAGAAGGTTTCTCAAATAAAAAAAAAAATGTATGGGGCAATCATTTCCATCCCAGTTGGAGACATAACTTCTGATCCATTAGAAGAGGAAAATAAATGTTATTTCAGCATAAAGTCACTCTTGCAAGATCCTAATCTAGTTCAAAGAGTGAATTATAACCTTGCCTTAATTTGCAAGTACCTTTAATATTGGTTCAGTTTTACTTGTTATCATTTTTTGCCAGTGAGACTTCATACAAACCTGAAAGTCCTGTGGGAAAGAAATTGTTTGGTTTTGCTTAATATCTGTTTAATGGCTAACACAGCAGGACTTCTCTGTATCACTGTGTCTCAACAGAAGGAAATGAAGGATTCTGGATAAGCAGTCAAACATGTATTGAAAATGCCTTACCACTCAATTTGGCTCCTTCTATTGGATTATGCCAGTGATGGCAAAGGAACTGAAAGGCTAAAATAAATATAATGCAATGAACAATCAGAAACACACATCAGTATGTTTTAGCGAATATGGCTTTCATGTGCAAGAGTGCCTCCTGTAAGGCATGCTGGTATTTTTGTGTCCTGTTCACCTGTAAGAATTTAATTCTCATTAGCTATAAAAAAGCTCAAACTAAGGAATTATTAGAAATGGGAAGCAAATGCAAAATTCTTTGTTTGCATTTCCATATACATTCCAATTCATGCTGTGCTATTTCACGCAGTTCCTTTCTTTGCCCAAAATAGCAATCCTAAATTCCCTAGAATGAAGGACACTCTTGATTCCAAAGAAGAAAGGACCTGTCTGAGTTACGATTCCTTAGCTGGAGGTAAAATGGCTGATAAAAAAAAGTCTTTGAGATCCTAAGTTAGCATGGTGAGCTTGAAGAACACATGATTATTTACAGACCATCAGACTTTCAGACCAAGAAAGCAACAAATCATATATCTAGTGGCTAGTTTGAAAGAAATAAAGGGAAATTCAGCATACAGATAACTGCAGAAACTACTCATTGACATAAGTGTCCTGAGTTTATGCTTGTTCAAAAACTGCCATAGAAACACAGAATAAAAATCTACCCAGGTTCTTAAATATGATACTGTTTCTGACTGGATGTAGCAAAGTGCAGAACACTTACTGGAGGTGTTTACTGAGCATATATCAGCATGTGTGTCCTAGGCTCTGTTGTAGCTTCATTGATACGTTCTGCTGGCCACTCTCAGAGACAAGATGATGGGCAAGATGGAAATTTGATCTGAGACAGTACCACAGTTAGGGGTCTGACATGTTCCAATGCAGCCTGATTTACCCATCTCATTTCTTTCACCTTTACAACACTTTCATCACTGGAGTGATGACTTTTAGCCTGATGTTAAGAGCCTCTAACTCTACACATCTCTGTGTAATTCCTGTAAATCAAATTATGATTAAAAAGTCTTGTTCATGCCCACACATTTTATGTAGTAATAAGCAGCCTGCCCATATTAGCTTAGAGGCCAAGATGTCGTTGAAAACCCTGAAATTCCCTATATGCAAATGTTTAGTGAGCAGTGCCAGTGATTCAAATTTGGACTTGAATCATTTAGATGGCCTATTGTCTAAAAATTTCCAGCAATATAATATTGTTTATTAAAATTTTTTTAGAAAGCAGGTGGGCAGTATTGTGTTTATGACTGGTGTCCTCTTGTGCAGCCCAGACACTTCTGTAATTGTACAAGTATATGTACAAGGTGCTCAACTGCTGTCAACAGGTCATCCCTGATACATACATCATACATCAGTTTCTACACACTTTTAGCAAGTTTCTCATCCTGTAAGTTAGTTTAAGTTGCTCTGAAGCATGAAGTTTTAAGATGGCAGTTTGCTTATTTTGGTAGTTACATATGCTGAGGAACATTTTGTTTAATCGCTTCCACATTTCTCACTCATCTGCCTGGATCATCTTCTCTTGTGGGGCTGAAACCACCAAAGTTCTGAAGTCACACTGTCATGTTCTTGTCCAAAGACTAATCAACAGTGATTAGGGCAGCAGGTATGCATGAGGAGGTTCACCCAAACAGTCTCCTTGTCTTGCATGCCATTTCACATGCTGGTGGTACCAGACTGTCCTTGAGAGCTTGGAGCTGGAAAGAGAGGATTTGTTTCTTTCCAGTAGCAAATGTCAAAAATCCCTGCCATCTTCTCTTCCTTTCATTCTGAGATGCCTTTTTCCTGAATTTGTTTTGATCTTTCTGCTTCTCCCTTTCTTATTCTTCTTTTGAATGGACACTCTACTGGTTACCTGCTGTATCTCAACCAGCAGAAAGGTGAACCAAAGCTCCTGACCTCTTCTGGAGAGGTTTGCTTGCTTTTTAACCTCCTCTTTCTTTTTTTCTTCTAACCTTTATTCCCCTCTGGTTTGATGAAGAGAAAGATAATATCTATTTTCAGGAGCAGCAAAATGCAGACCACACATTTTCTCTGCTCTAGTCCTGGCAGCACAGGCTGGGAGTGCTAGACTCAGGATGAAAGACCTCAACATGTTGAGAGAAACCTGCTTTCTCCTGAAAGCCTCATGCAATCCCTCACCCTGTTTGCTAACTCAAAAGACTTCCACACCTTCACACAAACCTGACTAAGGTAACTTGCCTGCAGTGCTGTCATAAGCACATTTTATGTAGAATTTGCAAGTCCAATGCAAATCTTTTTTCAACCCCAGCCATTTCTTCCTTCTTCTTTTCTTCTCGTTTGAGCTGCTGTACAATAGATGACTCTCACAGTCTGAGCCATAATCCTAGAAGTTGTTTTCCTGACTTGAGTTGCTTTACAAAGTTAAAAAGGGAACAACACTATTTATAAGCACATTATGTAAACATTAGCAACAGAGGTTCAGCTGCTTAGCATTCAATTAATTTAGTTCAGTCAATATTGCATGGTACACAGTTTTGTCTGCTCGTATTGTAAACACATCTTGCCCTTGAGCACTTATTTCATTTGACTAATTAAGATCTACTTCTAAGTGCTCTCATTTTGTTGCCAGGCAGACTCGCCCAGCTTTAGATACAGCTGTTGTACTTGGTGAAAAAGGCATTTGAAATCTAGGTCCATCTGGTTGGTGCTCCAGTGTGTCAGACCAAAACCTGCTCTTCTTTAAGGCAGTAGGGTCTGCTTTCCACAGTACTCAGACTGGCAATAAATCAGGACATTGTGCGTTTCTATCTTATGCCAGCCTGGCTTATACAAGTACTCATATTTCTGTGCAATATTGTGTTCCCACCTGAGAGAGTGAAAACCCTTTTAAAATTTTAATTATTCAATGCAGGTGCATAAAGTTTTTCAGAGAGGTAAATGTGGAACCAAGTACAAGTCCACTGTACTTGTTTTTTTTTTAAATATAAATACTGAGAAAGAAATTTTCATGGTGGTCTGCCATTTCTTTTCTGAATCTCCTCCCTCATGGGAGAAGAGGGGAGTGAGTGAGTGGCCTGTTAAGTGCCAGCATGGTCTCACTCACTATTCTGACTATGTAAGTAGCTGATTTTTCAATTAATGAACAGTTGTAGAAAGGTTTAAAGTTACACTGATCTGCATTTAAATTTCCATTCAGACAAAATTAAGAATAATTGAGAGGAATTTGGCAATGCATGTATGTTGTGCACGTACTCTACATTTTCTGTGTGTATATTTTGCCAGAATAATTACACATTACTGAACTTGTATGCTGTGCTGAGAAAAACATCTTGCCTAAAAAATACCATGTTCCCTTGGGCAAAACCAGGCTGAGTTCAGAGGGGAGTGCAATCCTGCACCAAGGAGATGAAAGCCTTCTTGGACATGAAGGTGCCTGAGGTACTGCTATGATTGCCATTTTTTCTTAAGCATTAAAGAATCAATAGAGGGCTTCTGTGGCCAAAAGCATAGGCTAAATTCAAGGAACAGGCTTTTTGGGTGGTTAATGTACAAGCTCTGCTTAGTATCTGCAATTTTGTGTGGAGGGAGGCAGGCATGCAGCACATGCTCATTAGTGGACTAATGTAAGGTGTAATGGAGGGGCAGGTGCTCCATGGAGGGAGAACATCCAAGGTCTTGCAATCAAAAGATGCTGAATGGTTCCCTGTCTGCCTAATCTTGTTGGTACGTATTCCTGGCCACAGTAAGTGTGAGAAATATTTGAATTGCAGATTCTGTTGCTTTGACCTTAAATGTGAATACAAATAAGGCAGTCATGGTCACTGTGATTTGGATTTAAAATGATAAAGGTTTAAATAACAGGGTTTTTTTCTCTCAGGAAGAACTCTCCATAGGTAATTTAGTGATCATAGAAGCATAGAAAGGTTTGAGTTGGAAGGAAATTAAAGTTCCAACCCTCCTGTCATGGGCATAGACACCTTTCACTAGACCAGGTTGCTCAATGCTCCATCCAACACGGTCTTGAATGTTTTCAGGGATGGGCTATCCACAACTTCTCTGGGCCACCTGTGACAGTGCCTTACCATCCTCACAGTAAAGAATTTGTTCCTAATATCTAATCCAAACCTTCTGTTATTCAATCTGAAGCCACTTGCTACTGCCTTATCATTACATGCCCTTGTAAAAAGTCCCTCTCCAGCTCTTTTGCTGGCACCCTTTAGGTACTGGACGATGCTCTAAGGTCTTCCTGGTCTCCTTCAGGCTGAATACCTGCAACTCTCTCAGTGTATCTTCATAGGAGAGGTGCTCTGTCCCTCTTGGTGGCCTTCCTCTGAACTCACTCCATGTCCTTCTTATGCTGAGAACCCAGGGCTGGACACAGCACTACAGGTGGGGTCTCACAAGAGCAGACTAGAGGGACAGAACCACATCCCCCGACCTGCTGGGCATGCAGCTTTTGGTGCAGCCCAAGATGCTGTTGGCTTCCTGGGCTGGGAGTACACATTGCCAGGTCATGTTGAGCTTCCCATCAACCAAAGCCCCCAAGTCCTTCTCCTAAGGACTGCTCCCAATCCATTCCTTAACCAGCCTGTCCTTGTGCCTATAGGCACTTACAGAATATAAATGAATAAGAATGGAAATAGATTACTCAGAAGATTGGCCACATATTCTGAGCTGAGTCACTGAGAGTATTAGCCAAAATTACACCTCACCAGGAAGCTGCAGGAAGAGATAGCAATACTGGGTAGCAATCTAGTAACCTTTAGGTTCTGCTTCAATCAGACAGATTACAGCTCAGATCTGTAATTAGAGTTACCATGTAGCCTTCCTATTTCCCTGGACATCAGCACTATGGCTGTGTACACTGGGGTCCAATGTCCATTTTCTGGTTAGTCAGTTTCTAATTCAGTTTCCATCTACATGCTTATATACAATTGTCCCTTTTAAAAACCAGGCTCGCACTCCAATGGTAACAGATATTTGAAAAACTGTGAAAGACAAAATGTGCACCTCTCTGCACAGATGTTTCCTTCACGGCTAGGGAGATCTGAGCTAGAAGTCTGGGAAACTTGGTGCTGCTGTTTCCATGGAAGCCTGATGAATTGAGGGCTGCCAATCATCTGACAATATAAATTAAAAGAAAAAATGTATCAATATGAATGATGTCTTCAAACAAAACTGAAATGCTCAATGTTTTCTTCTTGAGGTTTTCCACACACTGTGGTTTCCCCATAACAAGCTAAGCCTCTTTGTACAGTCTACTCTGGCACTTAATGCTTGTTGCTATAAGTTCATGAGGAAGGTGAATTCATAAATAAAGCTCTTAGAAGTGGCAGCAGAAAGCTAATGGAGGTAGCATTAACAGCTTTATCTGAAGGGCTCAATTTTGTTCTCTGTTCTGCACAGAAGTTTCCTGAGGGCCAGAGGATTTGTATGTGAGTATACTGCTCACTTAATAAAACTACTTCATATTAATATTGTCCCAGGTCAGATAAGCCACCTTCCCACACTGAGATTTGAGGCATTGTGTTTTGTTATTTGTATTACTGCAGTGTCAAGAAGACATACATATAGATCAAGACAGAGAAGGGATAGGCACTGAGTGGGTAGTTTCTTAAGATTTATAATATCTGTAAATACAGATGCATTGGGGGAAAGACTTCATTTTCACAAACTGAAGCCAATCCATAAGTACCAGAATCTAGTTTGTTCTGGGGTTTTTTGCTTTTATACAGCAATTCACACCTTGGTAGAAGACAACAAAATATATAAGCAATACTTATGGCTGTAAAATTCTAGGACAACTGTAGTGTCTCAAAGCACAGCATACCACCCTTCCAAGATTTTTATATTACCAGGTGCAGAGATTATTCTTCCTTCATGTCTGACTGCAGAAATACCGACTCATCTAAGAGCACAGCTGCTTCTGGAAAATTCAGCCCCTCTTCTAAACGAATCTTTAATTTTTTTTAAAAACTAGCTAAGCTTTTGCTTTTTCTGTTCCCCTGGCCTGAGGGCTCTCAGAGGCTGAAGACTGAGTTTATGAGGCTGTGCTGGGAAGTGACTCAGCTCCATCTTTCCTGTCCTCTGTGGTCACCAGGGGACACCCTGGGTCACATATTGGTACCTCTGAGATTACTGAGATGACACTAAACAAGAAGAGCAGTTGGTGAAAATAACTCTGCATTCTTCGATGTGTAGTAAAAAAGTGCTTAAGACATACCAAGCTTTGCTAATTTCATATTCTGGAATTGTTGGATGTCAAATATTTGCTATTAAAATCTATGCATCCATATAAAGACAAACCATCCATCTTTTCGAAAATAAAATGGGAAAGTCCTACAGACTAAACTATCTGCATCCGAGTAACTTGTAAATTTGTGTGCAGTGTAAAAATACATTGTGAAAGTAACATAACTGATTTATAGTCCTCTGGGGAAAGAAATCTTTCCAAAGTGTGGAAACAGAGCAGTCACTGTGGCTTAACACTAGTGTGCTGTGAAGAATGAATTATTTTAGCTCAGTGGCTGACTTAAAATATAAGTGGGTAAGGAATGACAAAAACTGAGCCAAAATACATTTTAACTTTCAATGCGAAAAAAAAAAAAAGAGGAAACATGCAGTCCTTCTTAGCTAATTTCTCAGTTTCAATATCCACAAGCTATTTGTGAATCTGCCTCTCAAAGTATTTAAAAAATAACTTGCTCAGCTTCACAGCTCTGTGCTAGTCTTTCTGTTCCTCTAATGTTTAAATTGGCTGCTGTGGATGCTCATGCTGTAACTTTAAAACCTCTCTTGTTTTGCAGCCAGCATGTTCTGTGCAGCTCAGAAGGATGGCATGTCAGCAGTCAATGTGGATCCACAGATTGTTGTGTGCATGCAGAGTCTCCACAGGCCATCCTTCTGAGAGTGTATTTGCAATGATACAAGCTCAGTGTGTGTATTCTGCATAGGGTATATGGGGTAACCTAGGGTCTATTATCTAAACGCCTTAAGAAATTATAAAGTGAGTTTCAAATTGCAATATGTGCTGCCCAGAGAGCAGTCACTTTGCTATCCCAGTGGGCAGTATATGGGATAACTTTGGCAGCTTTTGTGCTGATCTCCATTCCTGCTCTTGCTGGGGTGTTTCGTATGGTATCATGAGTATTGTTTTATGAGCATGCTGTGATGAAGTGTGCTTTTCTGTGTTCTGCTGTTGCCTATTCTTTTGTTAGGCTTTGTGGGAGCTTGAATATGGCATTTGATGCAGGGGCAGAGTCTTTGTGAAATAAGGTGATTTCTGCATGTCATAGTGCAGGCAGCAATGGCAGTAGAGCAGGCATGGATGGAGACCCACCTGCACACTGGTGAGTGGGGAAAGCGTGAATAGCATGACATGCTAAGAACATCCTGTCACTTTCAGCTGGCACATTAAGTGAACATTGGGCAGGCAGGAACCCTTCTAGCTTTTTCATTCAGATAGTTTGCATTGCATCACATCTCAGAAAGATGCACTGTTTGAATGATCTGAGTTTTGGAACCTCTCTCTCTCTTCTCAGTCCATCAAGCCTGGAAGAAATTTAAAGCTGAGTATGTATTTTAAGACACTTAAAGGAATTGGCCAGAATCAGAAGAGTTTTTATTCCCAGTGCTACGTTGGAAGAACCAGAGACGAGTCAAAGTAGAGAAAATGAGGGTTTGTTTTTTTTTTTTTACCAAGGATTCACAGGACCCATGGGAAGCAGCACATTCCAGAGAACAGGTTTATGGCTAACAGGACTCATGGGAGAGCAGGGGCAGTCTGGCAGGAGAGTGAGTGAAAGAAGCTCTTCATTTACAGATGTGGCAAAACCTAAGCAACTGGTATTGGGGGGCTGCTCTCCTTAGGAACATCAGAAATAGAAGCTCTTAAAAAATGCATTGGGTTCATCATCCTTCCAGACTTTTTTTTATTTTTGTATTGGGAAGGGGCTTTGCAACTGGCTTTTAGAATACTCTGGGCAGCAAGATCCTTTGAGGAAGGAGAAATTATGCTTTCTGTAGAACCAATTTGATATGCTTGGCAAGAAGCAGGATGAGACCAGATGCCCTTTTAGTGGCTTTGGATACTTTAGGGAAAATACGTAAGTGGATCCAGCTCAAAGCTCTTGCTGCCTCAGGTATGAGAAGAGCAATATTCATTTGTGAATTTTTATTGCCAGGCATGAATAAATTACTAGATATCTGGTGTCTGCAGACAGGCAAAGGAAAAGCTGTATGGGAAAGCTTGGATTTAAGACAGGTTTTTAATCTCTAAAAAAATATCCCTATTTGTTTGAGGTGTAGGTTCTGACATCCTTGGTAGTTCAAATGCAGCCATACCCTGGATCAATGCAATCTTGTCTCAAGCAGAGAGCTGTGATAAATCTGTTCAAGCCTCATTCCGTCAGATGGCTCTGTGCCAACAAAGGTGATAATGAATGTTTAGGTATGAACTCAGTTGTTGTTTTTTTTCTGGCAACAAACTATGTAGAGGTTCAAGTGGAGCATTTTATTGATTTACTCTAAGTTGGTTGTGTTTTCATAGAAGCATTACATATGTTTAGTGTTAGATCTATTTCTATGTGAAGAAGGGACAGCCATAAAAACAGTGGAATCAAAACAGAATTGCCATTTTTTATACTGTAGCCAACTGAATAAATCTTTCTCTTTTCCCCAGTTATCTCTGTTCGTGTTTCTGTGGGCTTGTTCAGTTCACCCATTCAAGTAGTTTCTATGGGTGCTGCTGACAAGGCTAATGCACAGTTCAGTGTAGCAGTGTTGATCCCTGAATCATGCTGCAGCATTAACTGTTGTCATAGAGACACAGATTTTTGAGTCCAAAGGGACAGTTTTGATAATCAGCTCAGACCTGCTGTAAAACACATAGTAGCTTGCCAATAAGTAAATAACTTTGCCAAACTGGAGCACAGCTGGGCCCCCCCTCTCCTGCGACAGTGAAACACATTTCGCTGAAGTTTGTGAGATGCTGCAGGTAAAACCCCAAATGGGGATTTAATTTATTGTAAGAGCGATGCTGTCAGCACACATTTTTATCTGATGAGTGAAAGCCAGGTGCAAGCTTAGTCCACAAGATCCTGCTGTTACTGTGATACTGACAATCTCAGAGGGACAAAGAGTATTAAAATAATAACAGTATTCTGTCTTACCCTCTAGGTAGTGCAGTGAGGTTAGCACTTGTAGAGAAGGATGCTCAAGTGGGGCAGCTGTACGCAGTCAGAAGTCTCTGGCAGGCTATCTCTGGGTGATAGAATTGTAGTATTTTGATGCCACTGTCCCTGGTTGTTTGCCTCCTCCTTCTGCTTGCTCCTTGATCAGCTGTGTGTCTACACCCATTCCAGTCCAGAGCTTGTCGTGGCTGCTGCCAGGAACAGTGGACTTGTGCCAAGGCACTGGGTTCTGAACTGCCATAGCAGTTGTAGTCCTTGTCAAAGGCTATCTGATAAGCAGAACTAACAGCTGGAGGATTTAACATCCTAAATTGCCAAGCTGACATCCCTCAGAGCTCATGTGAGAGTGCCAAGCAGTCTGTGTAACCTCCAGCCAAGTATTAAGTCTCCTCTTTCCCAGTATACACTAATCTGTGAGAAATGGATTGTTACAGATCCCAGCTCTGCTGATGAAGCAGTTCCAGTTATAAAATCCCTTGATTCTGTACACAGAAGTTTCCAGTGGCCATCATGGTATTAGACACTGGAACAGGTGTAAAATGTCTGATATGGTCTCCCCATCTTCCACTGCAGAATTTGGAATAAGGTGAACTGGTTGGGTAAAGCTGTGAAAAATAAGTTTGAAGGAACAAGTGCAGCCAAAATGCTTCCCTTCTAAATGTGTACATTTCTCTTGTTATCAGCCATGCATACATAGCTTCTGCAGTCCCGTAAGACAGCTTCAGGAAAGCTGGAAACGCAGTTTTTAAATGAAAATAATCTGCTGGCTCTGTATAGTCATGCATTATCCATGCCTTTGCTCTGCTGCTGGAGAGGTTTGATAATAGTGCAGCATTTGGTTCCTTGTGGTCTTTTCCATTCCTGTGTCACACAGATGTTTTGCTGCTATTTGCAATGCCTGAAATCACTCACTGTTAAGTATTATTAGGGAACAATTCTTACCACTTTAGATTTTCAGGGACTGTCTTTATTTAATTACCACAGCATCCCTATGAGGTGAAATGACTCACTGCCTTTCTGCTCACAAGTCGTGTGATGCTCATCTATTCTTTGACAAATTAATCTGTGGGACTTCCTATGTTCCTTCTGCAGCAGGAGTAAGTCACCCTTAAAAACTCATGGGAACTCAGAAGAGAGAGACAGGTTGTGTGTCCTTCAGCACTGGTGCTCTGTGGCAGTGCTGCACAGCTGCTGTGAATACACTGGGGAGCACTCAGATTTTGGAGGAGAAAATGTGTTTCCCGCTTGCTTGTTTGAGAAATGAGGAAGCCTCCAGGGACACTCTGAGAAGCCACCTCCCTTAAGGAATGAAGGAAATCTTGCAGCTCTCACAGTACAACAGCACTGCTCTGGAAGCTGGTGCCACATGGGTTAAACCATATAAGTGTGCACAGTATAAAAATGGACAAGCCCACTTTCCAGTGCTTTGAAAATGGTTTGACAGTGCACATACTGCACAGTATCTGCCTAGTGGTGAGAAATGCTGCTTGCTATTGCTTAGTGATTTACAGACTTTCTTAGTGACTACAGCACCACCCTCCCTGGACCTTTTACCTGAGGAATAGTTATGTCCTGAGGTTTATTGAATTCCATCTGTCCCAAAATTGCAGTGGATAAGCCTTTCTATCAAAGAGATCTTTTTAACAAAAAAAAAATATTAACAGTTTCATTTTCAATGTAGCTCTGAGAACATTTGTATACTGGCACAATAGAAACAGAACAGCTCAATAGCTGAAGGGTGATGTGGGAGCTGGCAGGAGAGCTTGAGGGTGGGAGTCTTATAAACTGGTTCTGTCATGGGAGCAAATGCCACATGCCTAATACACATAGCATGAGCAGAGAAGCCGTGGTCATGGTTATCACCTCTTTATTCACCCTTTTTCATTCTGTCCCCTCATTACTCTCAAGGGGATTAGTGGGTACTATTGAGTGCAGAGTACTCTGGACAACTGGCTTACTTCTACTCAAGTGCCTAAAAAAGAAGCAGGCAGCTTGCCCTTTAGAACTCTCTTCTTCCAAATATGATGTCCTGGTTTAGGGCACCCCAGGACATATGATCAATAATTTTCAAGAGTTTTAGACGTGCAGGTGACAAGAACTGTGGTGCATTAGAAGGTATGTTTTAGGTGGACAATTGTCACATCTACTTGTGGGCTTCCAGTAGCAGATAAGCACATCTGTGCTTTTGGAAAATCATTCAGTTGTTAGTAGAACTGACCTAAATACTCATGAGAAGTAACTCACTCTCTAATTTTGACCTGTTGCAAATTGTGATCAGCTCAACAAGTCTTAACATATCAACACATGTATCTCTGGAGACATGAATTATTTATACAAGTCCTCAAAAGGTCTGAAAAGCAATTTTCTTTTGGGCATGTGTGACTGGCCACATGAGTGACATAGTATTCTCTCATCCCTGATTGTGTAAGCATTTTAATTGCTTATTCCATCTGATGCTAATTTTGATTCTTGATGAGGTCTCAGTGGCAGTATTAAATCCATTCTCACTGAACATTCATCACTACAAAGCTTCATTTATGTGAAGGCTTGTGAAAAAAGGAGGTATAAACCAGTAAATTATCAGCCTAGTTTCATTATTTGGGCTGATATATGCTAGCTGATAAGTGCTTACATACTTTCATCATCTTCAATCACAACTGATCTGGGGACTTCAAATCAACTACCTCCCAACAAATAAACTAGGTAAGTGTTTAATACGAAGGCAACTTTACTATTGTCACCCATTTTGATTGCTGTGGTATTGTATAGATATCTTTTTCCTCTGCTAATCAGGTGGAAAAAGGAGAAGTGTTATGCACTATATTCTGAAAATCAAGATTTGACTCATTCTCCAAAAGCATCTGTTACATGCCTTAACAAGTTTAGGCCAGAAGATGAGCCAAGCAGCAGCAAGCAAGAAAACTGTTTTGTGCCAAAAAAACACAGGGGACTGCAAAGCCCAAGTATGGGAAGACAACCATGCATCTTACCAAGCAACTTCTTAGGTTCTTTAAAGTGGTAGATTGTGACACTTGGACCAAGTTTTGAACTAGCAGAAAGTGACCGGGGAGATCAGTAGTGTGATGGGAAACACTGGAAAGGGAAGCTATATGGCCAGCATAATAAAGATTCTTTACAAAAGCCTTCACAGGCACTTCTCTAACAGCCACCATTGTAAAATATAAAGAGACAATAACAAAAATTTTTAAGTGCACTCTATGTTCCTACGCTCATGGAAGACAATGACAAAGCTCTTGTTAACGTTGGTGCTGAAGGATCAAGTTGTTTCCTTTTATAACCTCCAAATGATTTGGTAACAGCAATTGATCAATCCTCCTACCACGTGGGACAGATGTCAATCTTGATGTTAGAGATGAATGTGCTGAGGGGAAGTGCTGAATCCAGGTTCAGCAGTGATTAGGCACTGAAGATGGACAGTGCTTGATTGCTGTCCTCTGACCTAATCTTCAAAAAATACCCTCCTCCCTTCCTTGACAAGAGATTTTGAAAGACATCTTACAAGCTTGGATCAAGCAGTTTTGTGAATGAAACACATTTTGGCTTGTGTATTACAGAAATGCCTTTAGTATGTTCAGTGTGCAAGCCCACTGAACCCCTAGTATTTGAACAACATGCTCCTGTTTTTCCTAACCTGTGTCTGCCGTTCAATTCTCAGCTGTCATTTGGCCAACCCTTTCCCTCCAGTAACTTACAACTTTCAATTTCTAGTGTGCAGTTTTGTTCATCCAGAGGATATCTGCGTAGATCCATCATGCAAGCAGCTGTTGTTGTGATCCTGTAAGAGAAGGGTGAAAAAAATAATGAGACTTGAAACCACATCTTGTTTGAAATGGCAATGTTTTCTATAATGGGTTTTCTGTTTGTTTAAATACAGAATAGTATGCACTTGGATTCATGGCATGCAGTCTTTATAGGGCTTGTAAAGCATGATTAATTTATGCAGCAGAGTATACTGGTTATAGCATAAAGCATAAGACCATATGCTGAATATTGTAGAGAAGGATTTTGACTCAGAAGTTTATGTGTAAAAGCATACAGTGTTTTGAAGAACACGCAGGTTTTTTTTTTTATGTTCTTGAGACTTTACCAAATTGTTTAGCAAATTGTTTTATTTATAACTCATACCGCTGATATCTTTCTTTTTCCATTTTGTTGTGACTTACTGCTGTGTCTAATAGGTATGTCCATTTTCATCCATGCTGTGAAATACCTGATAATACCTTAGTCATTATTTTTATGCTTTCATAATCAGTTTATAATTAACTATGATAATGGTACATTACCTCTTAAAACTGCCATGAGACAATCAAACACTAGTGAAATATAACATCGTACAATGGTTACTTCAAGAACATTGAGAGCAACTGTGATTGCAGGCTGGATGTTTCTGATCCTTATTTCTTTCTAGAGGGTGTGTGAATTGGTATTTGGTCCCTAAAAGTATTCTCCATAGCCTAAGACTTTTTGCAAGGCAGTGCCTCTCCCTTGTTAGACCATAAATCACAAGAACATCTGAGAAAATATTTGCTGATGAGTCTGTGACTGTGTGGGAGGAAGGTTAAATGACTTCATGAGGATGGGGGTCAAATTTTAAAGCTCCCTTTAGGAAAGACAATTAGATCAGTTGTTTTCAAACTCACAAAAGTGAGTTATCGACTTGGATTCTAATTTTATTGGTCTCTCTCCTTCTCTTTCCAATGATTTATACCAGATAAAGGCAGACAACCTCTTTTCTTGAACTGGATTTGGTCCTGTTGTTCCAGTTCCATGTTAATGAATACCAGAGGAACACATCTTGAGATATTACTTTTGATGTGCTGAAAGTCAAGCACACTTACATGCTGTATTGGGTGATAATCCTTGCTGTCACTGAACTGACAGAATTTAAAAGGGAAAAAAATGCCACATGCTTTATTACTGTGACATGCTTCAAAATTTCCTAAGTCTACAAAATCCATCTGTCATATCTAGTATAGGGAACACCAAGCAAGGGCTGTAATAAGAACCAATCCATGAAACTGCTCTGGAATACAGTGTAAAGTACCATGAAAATGGTACATTTATACTTTTTTCAAGCTGATTTTGCCACATTAAATAGAAATCCATGTGTCTTAAAATGCATTTGCCATAAAAATACATTTGTCATGAAAAAGCTCTTCAGCTGCAGTAGGACCTCATTTAGATTAGCCATGTATCAATTATACCTTACTGACAGGCACTGAGAAGACACTCATTTGTCAGACACCTGCTTAATAACGCTTAAGATCACACATAACAATTTACTAGCATTAGTCACAGTTAAATGCTTTTTAATGAAGGTTTCATGGGGAAGTGTTTTGCTCCCAATTAATAAATCGGCCTTTATGGTAATTTAGTTCACCTGTATCAACCAGAGTGTTTTCTAAGCCACTGTGATGAGGTAGCACTCCCCCTGCTACCTCCTCAGGCTGCTCTGCAGTCTCAGGAACTCCCACTAGACCTTGGCTTTTGAGTAATGAGTTGAGTGGTGAAGTGTACCTTGACTGCGCCAGAAATTCTTGCATGGATAAGGCAGGGGTGGCACTCTGTGTACCAGGGACTTCTGCTCCCCTAAGGAGGGGAACAAGAGATCATCAGTCATCCTCTGACAGTCTTGGAACATTATTCATCTGAACTGTAGCCCGAGTGGAACAGTACCATCGTTACTGACCTTTTTAAGAACTCCAGTAATTACCAGCTTGGATTACAGCCAGGATAGAAACTCACTAATGACTAAAACCAAGCATTTTGTGACCCTCTAAGCAGCTGTTCTAAGAGATGCCCTTTGAGCTCTTCTAGACTGCAGTGGATGCACCTCTCTTGAGAGGGACACCTCTCAGAGCTCCGCTATACTTGCAGGACCATCACTGAAAACTCATGGTGGGACCGGCACTGATGCCCCCATTCCCTCCTCAAAGCTCAAGTCTCACCCACAGAGAAACGACAAGGTATTTAACATCAGTATTTTATTGGATTTGAGGGTTATTTTGAACAGGTATACATCTGTAAATTTACTTGGACACAGACATTATGTCTGTAGATGTTTGTGTGTGTGAAGTGATTGAAACACACTACAGCAAGTACAGCATTGCCATCTTGGATCGATAAGAAATCATGCACCCTCTTCTGCACCCTTACCCTTTTTTTCCCTAGTCTCTGTGCAAATAATTCCAAACTGATTCTAATCTGACCTTCATTTGTATGCTTCATCTGTGTAGTAACAGAGTAAACCTTTGCATAGCACTTTGTGAAGTTGTACAAATTTCTATCAAATCTGCTTTTGAAAATATATTTCACAACGATTTTTGAGTCATCCTAACCACTCATTTGTGATAACCAGAGTTCGAGTGACTAGTTATTCCTAATGGCAGGGTATCTGTACTACCAACTTCTGCAGTTTTGCATATTTTACATAAGATACATAAGCAAAAGCAATCAACTATTCTTTATATCATCAATGCAAATTGATAGTGCAGTAGTAATTAATGCAATTGTTTATACCTGAAATTTAAATATTCTACATAATAATTTCCCCTGACAATGCAATTCTGACAACTGTATTGTTTTCTTCACCAGCCTACCAGCACAATATGGTTCCTCCTAAATCTGGAGGTGCTCAAACTTTATTTGGAATCTTAGGTTTCCTTGAAAATAGCCACGTGTAATTGCAGGAGTGCTTCAGGATTCAGCAACCTTCATTACCTATAGTTCATAAATCTGCCTTTCAAGTATGTTTCTCACTCTTGATAGAGCTCAGCTGTGTAAAATTGTTAATGGCATTATGCTCTGGATAACCACAAAATTTATTTAAGCAGATAATTAAATCCAAATGCAACCATAGTAATTGTTATTTTGATGAAAAAATTCAAATATCTTATTATAAATAGAGTAAATAAATCCCAGACCTGTTAGTGGTTGCACTCTCTCTGGGTGGAGAGAGTAACTGATGGCTTGCACATGCACCAGAAGCTTAAAAATGGAGACATTCAAATGCAGAATACAGGGGTGTAATGTCAGGAAGGAGACTGCAATACTCTGAAGATAGGGCAAAGCTGCAATAAATATGTGTTCAAGAAGATTAGACCTGAAAGGCCCTCGGCACAAGCAGTTTGTGGCAATGGCAGAATATCATGAGGCTCTGTAAATGTTTAAGAGGAGGATTAATCCTACACTTGAAGCAGAACTATTTATATCTCAAAGTAGGATATGTTTCTTCCAGGCTTTCCATTCTTCAAATAAATTTTAAGTTCAGGTGTTTGGGCTAATTTATTTTGTTTGTACAGTGTCTTTTATTCTACTGTCCTTACATTCTTTAGAATCATTTGGATACAAATGCTAAAAATGGGATTAAGCAAGGAAGACAAGCAGTTAGGTGGAGATATTTCATTATGCTACTTAATTTCACTCATGTCAGTACTCAGACATTCTGAGATGGAATGAAGTCTGAACTGCCAACAGGCAAGATAAATAGTATTTGCATAAGAGCAAAATCAACTGATTTAATTTTTTGAAATTGTGGCTTGGGGTTCAAGTTATTTGATCCACTGCTTAGCTTTTACTTTGATGCCTTACTCTCTGAATATCATGTTCTTACTGTATAGTCATTTTTTGCTTAAAATAAAATTATATGGAAAAAAACTATTGATGTCCATTATTTGCAAAACTGACTTCCTTAAGTAATACTGTCAGAGATTTCCCTGCAGAGCAGCAGGTTTTGTAGGAACAAATGTTAAAGCTTAGTATTTTGAGTTAAATCATCAATGAGCAGTTAAAGTAAGTTCAGAATAAATACAGGAAGTGGATTTATGGTTCAGTACTTAGATAATTTCCTCAATATGCTGTCAAAAAGCTGATCCTCAATTCTTGGAAAAAGAAACACAGGTGCAACATTTAAGACAGCAATAATAATTAAATGTGAAGATGATGAGAGCTAAACAATGCAAATTGTATTATGAAATGTTTCCTTCATTTGGAGGTCAGGTATCAAATTTTAATATGTTTGTTCCTTTTCTGTCAACAGAGCATAAATTATAAATGTATATGCAGATATGAACTGGGATGGACTAATTTTTTTTCCTTGAAAGCTAAATGAAGTCTATAAATCAAATAAAGAATGACCATGCTTCTCTTAATCACTGCAGTGCTAGGGCTCTAGTATATGCTGGAAGTAGACTTTCATATTCCAGGTAAAAAATTACTTTTATTAAATCAGTGTTAATTTAACTTCACTGGTATCAGGGAACTTAGTCCCCTAGAAACACCAGAGCCCACATCTGTATCCCTGGTGTAACTGGTTTAATTTTTCTGAAACCTGATCTTGATGTTTGAGTGGGGATGTCTTTTAAGGAGAGTTACTGAAGGAATAGAGGAAGGCAGAAAAAAATGTATATTTAATCTGCAATTTTTTTCTATGTCCAGGCCATGTACAAGGTTTACAGTCATCATACCTGCTGACACCAGAAATTTCCAAGCACAGCTTGAGTGCTTGATCCTGGGAGAAATGTCATCTCTGCACTGCAAACATGCCCAATTTCTACTGCCTGGAACAGCCTACTTGTAGGGTGCACATTGAGCATCAGCATTATTGGTTTGTTATTGGGTATCTGATTTAATGTTGTGTGCACTTGGGAAATCTGTGTTCAACAGTCTACATGTTGCTTGTCTGGTCAAGATCCATTAAAGTCAATTAACTTCTATTAAAAAAAGGAGTTATGAGTATTAGTAAAATTGACAAGGGCCAAAAGGTGATTAAATGCTTTCACAGGTCTCATTAGAAGCTGAGAGAAAATTTGAAATATTGAGTCCTTCATTTTAGATATGACTACATTAGCATGTGAAAACATTTCTTTTTTTTTTAAATTGGAAGACTATAATAGTTTAGCTAATTTTCCCAGTAGGACATATATTTGTGACTCTAGGTTGACAAGCTGTCAACTGCTAGGTCACTGCTGTAGACTGCACAGTGTGAGATAAAACTCAGGTTTCTAAGGAAAGCTTTTGTATGATTTAGCTTAAAAAGTACACCACACATTTCCTTTTAATCTTGCAGAGAAACAGTAGAGTTGAATAATCATGAGAAAATAAAAAGGACCTTGAGGAAGATGTGTAAAGAGAAATACACAGCTGAAAGGCCTTTAAAATATTGGGTAAAGTGACCTTTAAGTTGCACAAAGATTAGGCAGGCAAAAATGGGTCAGACTCTGGGCTTTCTATTGTATTTTATCAATACCCTGAACTTGTCAGTGTTTGTTTGATTTGCCTCTCCTTCATCTTTGTCCCTTTAGTGGCCCACACTGAACCCTGAATGAACTGCGAGCAGCACAGCAGTAGGGTTGGTTGCCTCAGGTACCAAGGTCTTGAACTAGTATAGCTGCAGCCAGAAAAGGACACATGGTGAAATTTTGTAATGTCTTTCAAGGGCTGAAACATTGCTTTTAAGATAAAAAGAGCTGCAATGGTCAGCAACAACACCCCCTAACAAAACCACAACAAACTATTGAAAAAAACTAGGAGAAGAAATAACTAATAGCAGCATTGACTAGTGCTGTAGCATAGTAATGGTCATGGATTGGTGCTGAGACCTGGAGGAATCATTCTGGGTTTGTCTTTCCCTGTGTAGCTAGTAACATTCCTGAAAGTGAATAGATTTGTCAAATGTAGAGAAAAAATACTGGGTTTTCTCTGAGGTATAAACAAAAATGTCTGTTTTCAAGCAAAAGACAGGCATGAAAAGTTAATCTGCAGGGTGTCAAATCAATCAACCACATTGGCTTGAAATAAGAATGTTACGAAAAAGAACAACTTCATAAAAACATGACTGTTCCTACTGCTCTTTCCATTCACATATGTTGTCCCCAAAAGCTACTGAGCTGTCTGCCTGGGCTGCCATGTTGTCCTGTAGGGCCTCTGAGACTCTCCTTATCCCATTCCTATTTTCCCCTGATAATATCAACTCAACAGCTGCCAAGATAAATGAGGCAGAATTTGCCTGAATTGACCACTGTTCTTCAGTCAGTTCATCAGCTGGGCTCAGTGTTGGGCCCCAAAGAGAGTTAAATAGCACCATATCAGAAGAGAGGAATGATGATGAAGAACTGATGAAGGCAGTGCTCCCACACAATGAATTTTGTCAAGATATTCTCATATCAGTGGGAATACTCACCACCAGTGAATTGCTGTGGTCAGCTCATTGCTAGTAAGCTGCCTGAGCTTTGTCTGAGATAGAGGTCCTGGAAGAGACAAAACTCTATTCCTAGAGAATGTTCCCTGTCTATTGTCATCCTGATTTTTCAAGCTTTCTGGATACACTTTCTAACTTACTGTTTTCATAGTTCATAGTTCTTTCTCACGCACGGATGTTAGAATTAGAAGCATGTTTATGTTAAGATGAAGTGGTTTACATACTTTCTCTTGGAGTGAAAAAACAACTGATGGGCAGTTGTCTTGACCAACGGGATGGGAGAGGTGTCCAACTTCCCCTCCAATCCCTGGTCTGTGTAGAAACACTATAAATATGGAGTCAGATGTTTTAATAAATAGTTTTAGCCTTCTCACAAGAGTGTCTGTGCGTGTCCTTTCGTGTCCCACAGCGACAGTCTATCTCAGCAGCAGAGCCTAATCCTGTGGTACACACCCCGTCTCAGTCAGCGGCAAGCCACTGAGCACAGTGTGACATCTACTGAGGAGAGAATGGTTTGTGACTGTGTCTTTATATGCCCAAACAGTTACTGGGTCTGATGAGGGATATGTTGATTGGAGAAAGCAAGAGCGTAGTCCTGCTGTTGTGGTCACTTCAGTTTCCTTCAATTAGAATTCTTTAACAGGACTCAGGCACTAGTTTATCACATCTGTTTTGTGCCTACAAAGCTATGCAATGGTCAAATGCTCTTCTGCTAGACTGAACCGACTGTGAATTTGAAACCTGACATCCATTTGCAGTTTATTCCTCTCCCCCTCCCCCTTACACATTGTATTGACTTCCTTTGCTGTTTTTTTGTTGTTGGTTCATTTGTTTGTTTGAATGATGAAGGGCTGTTTACTGGAAAAGGTCACTGCTGATCTTCCTGTAAGTATTCCAGGTTCAGAAATCTCTTGCAGCACTTGAAGCTTATGGGTTTTATGATGAAGCTTTCAGATGCAGCACCTTGCGATAAAGCGGTTGTGATCTATAGGACAATACTGCCTAAGAACTGCCTGTATGCCTTCAAGCAGAACTCTCTGTCCCTTACTCTGTTTTGTGCTGTAAAATGTAAGCTTATGGTATAATTCCCACCTTTAACCTCTCTTTGGAATGCAAATACATGTTATCAGGTGTATTAAGCAGGTGTTGCTGAATGCCTATAGGAACGCTGTCCTTCTGTATTTTATGTCCTGCTTGGCAGTTTAAAAAGGTTTGCTGCACAAGCTGTAGATCACTTTTTCCCCCTATTTTTTTCACAGAAAATATTGACTTCTACAGTCAGTGCAAAGTAGGAGTGTCTCAAAGGTTATATGATTTTCAATTAGAATGCTGTGGGCATGAAAACATTTTGGGGAAGGGGATATCACATATCAGTTGTCTTGTGAGATTTATCTTGGCACTCAAAGTGATTGACAGTAAATTCATAATTTTTTGCTTAAACCCTTAATGTCTTTCAGTCTTTCAGCTGCCAGAACCCGGCTTCAGAGAACAGCTACATAGTTACTTAGTTAAATAGCTGCATAGTGCTATCACAAAGTAGGGATGGGGTGGGGAAATTACCCAAAATGTAGACAAACTGCCCTGCTGGCTTCTGCCTTTCCCAAGGGGAGACCCTGGAGCTCCAGCAGAGCGGTGGCAATGGGAAAGGGAGAGCTCATACGTGGAGGAGATGTGGAGAGAGGTGGTGAGACAAAAGGTATGTGAGAAAATACGTTGCTCTGACTGAATTAGAACATTCTAAAATCAAAACCTTAAGCCAGAGATGTACTTATTAAAGATAATGTAAGTCCTTCACTCTGTTCAATGTAGCGCATCAGAAATAGTTCAGAGTAGAGTGAAAATGAATGGTGGAAGAATGAAGATGCTTGTAAATATCAAGAAATAATAAAAAAATCCCTAAAATTTTACAGTGTAACCTTTTAAATATAAAAAAAAAGCTCTGTATTTGATGCTTCTAAGCCAAATTTCAGTGCAATGAGAATTTTTTACTGCACAGCTATAAACTCATGAAAATAAATTTTACAATATAAATCCCAAGAGGGCTATAACCATACCAGAGCAAACAAGATACTTCAATAAAAAGCGCCTTAGATTCAGAGCTGAAATTTACTGCAAATAGTAATTTAGTTTGACAGTGCCAGTGTGGTGCAAGATAAAAAGAAAAAGAGTGAGCCAGATGGGAAGTGCTTAGCCTAAAGGGAGGTCCAAGAGAGAAATAAAGTCAGATAACTGGTTTTCAATTGGTTTGAATTAAAAAGAAAAAAAAAAAAAAAAAGGTGAAAAATCCGTAACTTTTTAAATGTCTCTATGCAAACCTTCTAAAAGTGACTAAATGCCAGAAAGATGCAGATAATATCCATGGACAGAAACACCCTGCTCAGGAGAGGATAAAAGTCTGCTAGATGGAAGCAGTGATGTTAGTGTCATCTGGTATGGCCGCTTTTTGGGTTGTTTGTTGTTGCTGATTTCAAAATAAAACAAAAGTAGTCACCAGCATACTAATTGTGCATGAAAGACACACGTTCAGTTGTCCCCCCTTCTTTGGCAGAAGAATGGTGAAAAGTGAGCAATGTGGGGATGGCTCTTCTATTGGCTCTTGCAGCTGAGAGGATCAAAGCCTTGGAGAAAGAAGAAAGAAAAAGACAGAAGGACAGAAAGAAAGAAAGAGAATATGAGCATATTTTAGGTACCAAAGCCATGAGTAGAATGAGAACAAGGCTTGTTTTCCCAAGCTCCTTAAGTACCAGGACAGATAATTATGTATTTTTGAGAGTTTCCTGGCTCAGGCTTTGGTGTTGACCTGTATCAGGCCTTCTTTTCACCTTTTTCCTTCTGTCTTGAGTAATCTCAGAACACCAAACCTGACAAAGTTCAAGAAGCATTTGGACAGTGCTCTCAGGCACATGGTGTGATTGTTGGGGCTGTCCTGTGCAGCGCCAGGAGCTGGACTCTGATGGTCATTGTGGGTCCCTTCCAACTCAGAATATGAATATTCTGTGATCCTGTGCTCTTTAATATTCTGCAGGCTCAGACTCTGCAGGCTTTTGTTCTCTCCTAGCAACACGTCTGCCTTTGATTTCTACAAGTAGTTGATGTGCAATTCCTCACAGTCAGTATCTGTTGTTGTGCCTGTTTGTTCCATCTTTAGCTTTAAGAGCACAGTAGACTCTTTCTAACAATACTGTGTCTTTATTTATGCAATGTTCATAAGGACAGAACAAGTAAAAATCTCCTTAGCTGACAGAGATGTTCTTTACCATGAAGTTAAAATACTGAATTAAGACTGAAGCTTATAAAACAGATCAATTTTTCTGCTTATGTTGTCTGAGAAGGAGAATTTTCAGATAAAAACCAGGTTGGTTATGGTGTTAAATTCTCACTTTCTGTTGTTTCTGTGTTGCATAGCTTCTTGAGTCCTAAGAAGTAGTTGGGTAATTTTACTCCCTTTTTTTTCTTTTTTTTTTCCCCCATTCTCACAGAACAGGAGGGAAATGCAGTAAGGCATTGCTACTTGGCTACTGTGTCATATTTTCTGTTGAATTTCATAGTTGAGAAGTTCTTCCATTAACTGTTTTGATAATGTAAGTAATAATAAATTACGTGGGCATTCTTTCATTAAGATAAACTAATAAAAATATAGAAAAGTATGAAAGACATTGTGTCAACCTGTAGGGTTTTGAAACTCTCATCCCTCTACCTACCATCCTGTATAATTTTTTGCTATTATTCTCAAGTCTAGTAGCTAAATAACATATTATTGCTATGGTTTAGTGTCCAGAGGTTTCACAAAATGATTTCTTTTCCTTCAATGGACACCTTATTTTTGTATTGAAGGATGGAGTTTGAAACCTTTTATTGGAGAAGGGTTTAAAAATGGGTTTGGAAATGTTACATTTTAAAGTTCATATATTACATCTTCTACTAGTTTCACACATTCTTCCTGCATCTAATTTAAAGATGCTTTGGAAGGGAAAATATTTACATATACATTTTACTTATTGTTACCTTTACACAAAGTAAGTGCATACCTGGCATACTGAGAAGAACTGCAGTAAGTTTTTTCCTTTGATCTTTAAACTCCTCTTGCTATGGCCAAGACTTTCTCTTTGAATATGCTAATAGCTCTTCAATTTAGCAAATAATTTGCTTATACTGATAAAATTTCCTACAGGTGACTGAGTATAGCAGAAGATTGAGTTATTCCCCATGAAAGCAAAAAGTCCTGAACAGCATTGTGCAGTATTCAGGCAGATTTACTTATAATCTTGTGAGCATGCAGGCCTTTGATTTTTTTTCTCAAGAAAATGCTTTGATATTTTCACTGGCATCTTAAACATAAGCCTGACATTTTGCCATTAGGAAATAACAGAAAAAAGGAATTAAAAATGGAATAAAAGATCACTAGTGAGTGAAAGCTCATACATATATATCAAACAGCCATCATCTCAATGCTCACAAAAGATAGAAATTTCCATTGCCATTGAGAAAACATTTCCAACTTATAAGGAGACCTGCAAAATTAAAAGATTTTATTTTTTCAAAGATTAATCTGGAACCCAAGCCTTATGTCTGTATCATTCACAACCTCAAGAGTGAAATTAAATTGGTACAAAATACTTGTGGAAGAGGCTGCTGTTTGTAACCAGGCAGTTTGATTACAAGAGCTCTGAATGGCTCTACCTGGGAGAATGGAGGAGGTAGAGACTACAGTACAGGTTGAGATATTTTAGATGAGTTTTTCAGGGAAAAAAACACTGATGATCTGTGAGTTACAGCAATTGTTCTAACATGTACTTAGACTGAAATTTGTTAGTTTGATTAGACCTAAAGGGGAGCCTGTGTGCCCAAAAACTTTTCTATATATTTTTGAAAATAATATTCTTCCATGAAAGACAGTCAATAATTTTGGTATTTTACTCTTCTTGCAGTCCTAAAATGTCTGCGTTTTGGGGCTTTTTTTTTTTTCATATATGTTAATCAAACTGAATAAACCTAATTCTGTTTATATCTTCTGTAATTATAACCACACAGATCATCCGTCAGTTTGAATTCCTTCCTTATATTTAGCAGATAGCCTGTCCATTTCAATCATCATCATGAGTTCTGAGAATAAGGGATATTTTAAAGTATTTTGAGTATTTAACTAAAACTAAGCATATGCATCTGCTATGCAGAGTTCTCCTTTTTGGTGATTTGCTTATGAGAAATTAAACAAGGTTGCATTAACACACCATATATAGCATAATTAAATATTACATGAAACATCTGTGACACACGTTCAAAACAAAACCCTTCTCTTTTCTTGTTTTCTCACGACAGAGCCCCAGCAGGGGGCTCCCAGATAACACAAAAATCTGTAGCAGTCTTAAGACACACTTGGTGCCCACACTTGGATGATAGCATGTATTTTAAAACTTTCTAGAATTTGAGTTAAATTATGCCTTAGTCTTTTTTTTTCTTTCTTTCTTTTTAAGCCTTTTACTTACAGCAGGTTTTACTTGCTGAACTCTTTTGGCTCATCTTTTAAGTGTTTCAGAGGGAATTGCTTTTCCTTGCATCCAAAGGTAGATAGTGAAAAACTGAAATTGTTACCTCAGGTGTTTTAAAAAACTGGCTGACACAGGTCTTGTGCCAGTTTAGGCTTAACTCTAATATACCTGAGAGACATCTTGGAATCCTTATGCACTTTAGTAATTCTCTGTAGATGGGTTAAATGTATACTCTGTATTACCAAATTGTATAAAGAGCAGAATTATCAGTCTCATGTAAAGAAATAATTTAAAAAATGAAATATTGCTATATCTTTCTAGAATCCTGCCAAAAAATTAAAAAGTACTAACTTTATAGCTTTTCCATATCCTTCTTTCAGTTAAAGACTCAACAGCTGGAGACACTGTAACAAGACAAGTAAGCCAGTAGCTAAATATATTTGAAATTATGCCATCTGGGGTCAATGAAATATTTCTTGGGAAATAATCTGACAATTTTTTAATTCCCTCTCCTCTTTCCATATGAAAATCTGACTAGAGATTTGTCAAAAGTATTTCTTCACAAATATTTATTCAGGTATGGAAATATTTCTTGCAGAATAGTTATGGACTCATAAAATAAAAGTTGAGATTTTTTTTTTTTGGACTCCAAAGGTATACTCCACAGATGGTTTCTGACAGAAGAAAATATGGGTTAGACATTATTTGAAATAAATCCTTAAAAATAAAATCTGTGCAGTTTTTCTTTCTGTCCCTTGGCCAGGCGATATTAAAACTGATAAATGCAGCATTGAAGATATAAGGGTAATTTAACTGGGTAACTGTTGCGCCTTTAAAAATCTGCTAAATATTAGCTCTCATTTTACTAAAAAAATAGCTAGCCTTAAGATATGTGGTCTTTTGTTTGTAAAAAGGCTTATCAACAAACCTGAGAACAAGTTTGAAACACCTCATATCTGCTAATAAACCTCAAAATATTAAGTTTTCCACACCAGATTTATTTTCCAGCTTCTTTATTTACACAAATACAGTAGGAACAGGACTGGAAGTAGATTTATGCTTCCAATATAGCCATTTGATCACACTGTCTCACGTAGTTTACAAATCCATCTATCTAAAGGCTGTGAAAAATGCTGCATTTGCAGTCTCTTGTGACCATGCTCTCAGAGGTTCCTAGAGAGGCTCTGCTAAAAGAGACATCAGCAGCATGCACAGAGCATCAGCTAGTTAAACTTCCTAGGCCTGAGAAGTTCCAAGAGTTTAAACTTCCCCAGGTTTCTTCTGCTTGTGCCGTGATACACGGGAGATGTCAGATTACCCTGTGCACAGAGCTTATCTTCTCAGACTATAAACTCCTCTGTCTGATGCACTATTTTCTTCAAAGAGAAGCTAAGTGTAATGAGTGTATTCTCTTACTGACCTGACTCTAGAAAGGGCCTGTGTGTGTTTTTTCCATTTGTGTGCTTGTGTTTTATTTAGTTGTTTGGGTTTTATTTTGTGTATGTGTTTTCTGTGTTGCTGCATCTGGGAGTTTGTTGTTTGCTCTTCTAACAGAATTTCAAAAATTGGAGCCAGTGTTTCTGTCAGTGGGACATGTTGCTGGTGCTGAGGTTAGAGACTGACTGCTGTGTTACTCTGTGTTACCTGAGGGCAGGTAACCCAGCTAAGGCAAAACCAGCCTCTCTGGGTGCAGCCAGTGCTGTACCCAGGCTGGGGGAGCTGCAGCTGGTGTTGCTGCCTGACAATTTACCCAGAGACTGAGGAATAGTTCACTGTCAGCTCAGACTCCTGTGTAAGTCACTCCCATGTACATTTACCTATTATAGCTTTTAAGTGCTGAATGCTTTTCAAGTTTCTTTGCCCACACTTTGATTCCTGCTTTAGTCTCTGAGTAACTCCAGGACTTCTGATATTTCTTGATTCTTCCCTGGAAAATCATGTCTAATTATATTTGTAATTCAAAATGACATTAATTGTATTTGAAGCACCTACCTCCTTTCTGCTCAGCCTGATTTCCGTATTAATGGTTTTATAAATTAAAGCATTTTATTTGTCACATATTTTGCCTCTTAAAATGAGGTCATTTTGTCCTGGCAGTTGTAACATCATGTATGTTGATGGTACAGAACAAGTTCCAAATACAGGAATGTACGACTGTATTTTATGGAGTAACTAATTTTATATTATACTCAAGAGCTTAGCTATTATCTAGATTGTAAATTCTCTTGCAGCTACTTTTAAGCCAGGCCAATGATATTTGAGAAGAAAGCCTAATCCACTTTTTAAATGGAGATATTTATAGAAGAGTGAGGGTTAAAGAGAAAATATATTGCATGAAAATATTTTCAATGCATTATGATTTACATCTTTGCACTATCCTCAAAAAATGGATTTTAATATATTGTAAAATTACTTATAAACAGTGCATTTGGTTGCTGTAGTGAATTAAATCAGTGCAGGTTTGCTCTTCACAGTAATACCCTTAAACACTTCATACAGTACCAGCCAACATTCTGTGTGCTGCAGCACAGAGCAGACATGGCCTGATGGCTCTGGGCTTTGGAGCAAGGGGATGTCTCTGGGAACACCAGCCCCTACAACCCACCATCACTTACTAATTTTCATTTTTCACTTTTATGTTGCTAGTCAACAGGCTGTACCAGTATTCTTCAGGATTTCAGCAGCTTTCCACATAGTGTTTATTAGGAAAGTACTTGTCTCTTTGAGACAACACCTAAATTTACACTCTTCCTTCTTTTGTATCTAAGTGCATTTATCAGTTTGGAGCAGGTCTGGTAAATATTTGCTGTCTCCCCTAGGACCTTAATTTATCTGCCTGATACATTTATTGCACAGAAATGGTACAGATTGATTCCTCATCCTATGCCACTCTGACTTTTGGTTGAACAACTGTTTTACTGATGTCATGAATCAACATCAAATAAATGAAATGAGAGTGAGGTTAGTTTTAAGCAGCTAAAAACTTGTATTTTGTCCTTCAGTATTAATTGTTCTCAGCATACTAAAAAATTAATAGTAAGTAGGACATCTGCAGCAAAGTAAAGATTTAATTGGTGTCCCTTTTAAATTTTTACAATCAGAGAGAATTTCTTTTTAATAAATGGCTTTTTAATGAAGTTCAGGACCTGAAAAACACACATAATGTGGTATGTACCAAATGTATCGTGATATGAAATACACTAAAATACCTTAACATATTCAGCATAGATCTATTATATGTGTCTATATATAGCCTTATACAAAAACATATACTAAATAATCTGTACTGCTAAAATATATTCCATCTATGTAAGTGAAATTGAAGTGGTTTTTAAAATCTTTTTCTTTCAAAAATACAAGTATGCGTTGTAACTGTGTATGTCCATTCAGTGTTCCTTGCAAAGTATAAACAGCAAGAAATGTGTTAAAAATCTAGCATTTCAGGGAAAAAGCAAATATTTTGACATTAAGCAAACTTCAGCACTAACTTCCAGAGTATGCAGACTAGGTATGTGCTGCTTCAAAGGAGTGTATCTAACTGGCTACACTGAAACAACAGGAGTTACATGGCTCAGTTGTGAAAAGCTTGGGAAGATTTTCTTTCTGGTTACTCAATTGTAACATATCTCTGCATCTGAGCTTTTACAGTGTGTAGAGGTGAAAGCTGAGCTAGTAAATACACAAATAATTCCTTTCTCATTTAATGCCCACCCCCTAAAAGCAAGTATAGAAGGAAATACTTGTAAAAACTTGCCTATACTACTATTGGATGAAGTGATTCTTAGAGTGTGTATATAAATTTATTTGAAATACCACTAGATCAAAAGTACTTCAGTGCTACTCTCTGTCATCAAATTCTTTTTTCACTTGATTTTTGTCTCCCAATATGTTTGAGCCAACTATAATATGTTACTTATACACACTAGAGATAAGCTTTGGTGGGACTGGAGTTCTTTTAAAAGTAAGATATAATTGAAGACCATTTTATTTAGAAGTGCAATTTTGATGCAGATCAGGTTGACAGTGAAAGAGTAATAATTTCAAAGTATTGGAAGATATTTTTACTTCTGATATGGAAGAAAAGTAGAACTTTCTCAGATTTAGTAGGCAGAACACAGCCTGTAAAATAGAGGATAAGAAAACCTTCCAAAATCTATTTATACCAAGACGGTAAGAGATTATGTGCTGCCTAGAAAATACATAACCCATACACTGCAGTGCCTTTCAGCTTTAAAATTAAACATTTGTTAAATATTGTCTAATCATTTTTATTTGTTCTTTTGATAGTATTAATGAGGTTAAATAGTTATTAAAAATAATTATATACTTAAATAGTTGACATAAAATTTCAGTAATCTGAATTTGATCTAGACCCTGCTTGAATTAAGTAATCTTTGAAAGGAGCTTCATGGGCTTTGGACTACAAAATGCTTATTTAGTTCTTCAAAATGCTGTACTAGATAGCTGCAATCAATTACAGCATCTAATGCTTGTGTTGAAATTCAAGCCTGTGAAGCCAGTTGTGACTCCACCAGACTGCTTATGTACTTCAACTACTGATTATAGAAAACAATGCTCATTTACTTAAAGCTGATTACATGTTCAGTACATGTGTGTTTCTGCTGGGTTTTTTTATAAATTCTCTATAGAGACCAGTTCAACCTGAAGCATTTCCTTGTCTCCTCTATGTATTAAACATTCCCTGTGTTATGTAATCAAAATATATTACATGGAATAAAAACCAAGTTGGCTAAAATTGGAGGAAAATGTTCTGAATCAAATACAGGGAATTATTTGATAACTCAGTATATGGAGTTTATGAATAGTTGCTCCCCCAGAGCTGCATGCTTCTGCCATGTCTGCCGTACCTGGGGGTACGAGGAGGGGGTTTGCTACACATGCCACTGGAGGGAATTCAGTTTGTGTGCATCCTTTCCTCAGGGGTGAGGAAAGCATCTCTTTTGGGGATGGACAGCTGCTGGATTCACCCTTGCTCTTTCTGAGGCTATCTGTGATAAAGGAAGAGAGGAAGGCTGTCTCTGAGTTACACCTGGGACTTACCTGGCCTGGTGGCCAGAGAGGACCCTAACTTTCTTCCTTTTTCTTGTAGTTTTCAGCCTTCCTTTTCAATTCATGCTATTTATTAACTACCAAATTGCCACTTAAATTTATTGAGCCTGTCAGCTTCATTTTGTGTTTGATGCTGAATAAAACCTTGGTGCTTTGGAAGAAACTTTTGGTTTTGCACATAGAAGCCCATAAGCAGCTGTAGTTTTTCTGATTTACCTACAGTAGTAAAGGACTACATAAATGACACCCCGTAAGTTTTGGGTGTTGTACTCACTTTTGTCTTAAATTTCATCTGTGTGCTTTCAGCTATACAGTACCACACTGATATCTGCCTCAGGTATTCTTAATCAAATGATGTTACAGAATTATAAAATTCTTGAAATGTTGATTGATATGTTTCATTTTGTATGATAAATGTGAGTAAATTAGTAATGAGATGGCATGGAGGTATTTAAAAGTCGTGTAGATATGGCTTTTAGGGACATGGTTTAGTGGTAGACATAGCAGTGTGAGGTTAATGGTTGGACTTGAAGATCTTAAAGGACCTTTCCAACCTAAACAATTCTAAGGTTCTGTGATCATCTTGCACCAGACATGCCATGGCCTTAAAACTGAGTTACAGGCCAGGAAGAGCAGATGACCATAGGATTGACAGAGTGACACAGACGATTCAAACTGCAAGCTGAAGGGACAAAGAAGACAATCCTTCTGCCTCAGGATGAATTTGCCAGGACCTCTTCCACCATTTTTTCATTCTGAGTTAAAGGAATGCTCCTAGCAGCACACTGCCTGGGATAAGGGATTGTGCTGACTGCCCAGCAGGCACATATGCTTGTTTAAAGGTCTGTTTGGAACAAAGTTTGCAGCAGGTGCAGGGTGACCTGTCAGGCTGAACAGACATCCACAATGTGCATCTGAACTGCCCTCCTCATCCCCAGCCCTTCCTAGCAGCGGTACGTTGAGGAATGTCTTCATCTGCCCACTGAAATCCTGAAAACTGACCCTCCGAGATGGAAATGTTTTGGGAAGTGGAAGAAAGCATGAAAAATTGCTTGATTTAGTTTTGCAAAGTTCTTGTATATTTTTAGGATTTAAAAATATAAAGGGAGCTTCAAATTAGTTCTCACAAGTCTTAAAATGCCCACTGCTAATTCTTTTGCCATTGATGCATGGAAGAAATATTTTTTGTAGGATTTTCAAAACTATAATCTAATAAAATACTACTTTATAATTTGCTCTGTATTTTTTCTGTAGTGAAATTAAGTGTAGCTTTTTATTTCACTAGATAGGTGACATGGCTTTTTCTCATTTAGAAGAACTGCAGTATGTGTTTTTGGCTGGACCTGTTTAGTAACAAATAGGACAATCTGTTGAGTGCCAGTGTAAATCGTCTACTTGTTGCCATGATGGGTTGTCCTCAAAAGGACTCAATAAATGACTCTTTAAAGAAATTCACATAAGAGTTTAGAGCCAAAACTCCACAGTCCCAGGTCATGGCAACGCAAAAGCAATCCAAAAACTATTAAAATTTCACTGCAATAAAAGATGTAAACAACTGTATAGTGAATTTCTTTTAATAACACTCTTAGCTTTCCAAAACTGAGGTAGTAAAAAGGTAAGCCTCTACCTTAATTTACTTTCAAAATCATACTAAAAACTAAATATTCTGCATTTAAATACAGCTTTTCTTGCTTTCCACTTCTAGGATATGCTTCCATGGATATTGCATGAATAAATGGTTAGTAAATCCAATGTTAAATGGATCAATTCTCATTTGTGAATTGTTTGGAGGTAAGTGAACTTGTCTGCCAGTGTTAGCATCACAGAAAACTTTCTTTGGGTAAGAAGTGGTGAAATAAATCCTTATGTTGAATACAAAGATTATTCTTCCCCTTATCCTCTTGCAATTGTAGCAGTGCCTAGCAGTGTCATCCTCTGCTGCAGCAGTACAAAAATGCATGGTCTCACTGAACCCAAAAGTTCTAGATGCTTCACACCTTTTCATGATATGCCCAGACCCCCTGCCTTGATAAAGAATTGTTCTAATCAAAGGTGAGTTTGTGTCTGAACATCAGAAGAGAGAGAAGTCTGTGTAAAGGTGCTGCTGAAGGTATGTTACACTTCTTGACAACTCTTCTGCTCCTCTGAAGAATATGCTCTTTCCAATGCACATGAAATTCTGCTGTTGTTTATTGTGAGGCAATGTCATGATAAAGGAACAATGTCTCCAAAGCAACACAGTATCATTTTTCTGCTAGTGAAAATCTGAGAAGAATCAAGAGGCGGCATAAAATACTAGGAAAGGATGGTTTAAATCAGAGTGTCCATTCCTGACATCATGACATAAGAATTTGAATATGGAATTCAGTACAATAAATCATTAATGGTTCCTTAAATATCTCAAAGACACATTACATGTCTACATCTTACTTGGGAAAGGCAGAGAAAGGAGAAGCAAAAGAAGCAACAGTAGGTATTGGTTTAAGATTCTGGAGCTTTGGGAGAGATTTCTAGAGAATCTAGCCTGAACAGGCAATAAAAGTAATGAGAGACACTGCTGGTGCCAGAAGAGTTAGAGCTAATGGCATCCAATCACTTGTTAAAAACAGGAAACAAACAAACAAAAGAATCCAGGATTTGACCAGCTGTACTGGCACCAGGCTGGCACTGTCTCATACATCAGCCTCACAGTGCTGCAGGTTTGCACATTGACCCAAAAGGATTTTTTTATTTCTCTCAGAAAACAGGTGTCTATACCACAGAAAATGGTAATAGCTGCTGGTGGGAGTACTTGAAAGAAACTAAAGAAATATGTTCTTCTATATCCAGGTAGATAATAATCAACAGTGACACTCAACTTCCCTGGCATATTTGAAATGAAATTCAGTGAAAATATTACCACGGAGTTAAATGTGTTTGTGTGTGCAGTTCTTGGGGGAAAGGATGAAAGAATTATTTGTTTAGTAATGTTACACATTCTTTACTACTGGGAACCATTAACAGAACTGCCTTTTGAAGCCAGAGACATAACAACAATGCACAGTTTTAGAGGTCAGAAGGCTTAGGAGTATTCTCTGTCTGCACAAGTTTATAGCACACATTGTTCTTTAAACTGTGGGGACAGAGCAGCTGAAAGTTACTGGACAAAAACAGCTAAAGGGATTGTTGAGTTTATCATAGAAATAATACAATAATGGAGACATAGTGAAGTGATAATGCCTTGTTACATGATCTAAAACCACTCCAGTGTATTATGTGCATGTTTCCCTTGTTCATTCATCTGTAAAGCCAAATGGTTAACCCTCTCCTCAGCTCTGCTGAGGCTGAAGATTGCATCAATGACAAACTGCTGTGTACATGGGTGCAAGCAAACAGGTTATTTAGAACTGTTAGGATTGTTCCAATTTCTCTTTAAAGAAGCCAGTAAAATTTCATAACTGAGCCTGAATGGAAGCATTAACTCTGTACTGAAAATAGAAAAGCTGTTCAGGGAACAGGAGGCATGAGGGAAAGGAAGCATTTAAATCATCCTTGAGATATGGTTAAAGGCCCTGACTAATTTGTGAGGAACTCAGACTCTGGCTGCAGCATAATTGGTGCTGTTTTTCTTGTTCAAGTCATTCTAGGCCAATGCTCTGTCTTCAGCAAGGAGAATGAAACTCATAGGTCAAAACCCATGCGAGAGGTTTGGTGACACCGTCTTCCTGCTCTCTACTGCACAGATGCTAAATCAAGGTAATATGCTGCAGAGTTTCTTTTTTGCTTGTGAGACTAGATTGGAACTGCGCTCAAATTTCTTACAGGCAATGCTGAATTTTACCTAAAAATACTTTCTGCAGTGTTTTCCCATGTTTTGTTTCTTAGGAGGCATATATGTCATCCCGAATATTAAAAAAATGATGCTTTTATCAGTTAAAGGTCACCTATAGGCTGACAGAAGCATATTTATTACCATGAGAAAAGTGACCACTTGTAACAGATGCAAGTTTAGTGCAGTAAGTGCTATCTGTTGCATGTGAAAGATTTTAATGTATCTTAACTTCATTTTTTCTTCTGCTCATCTGTTATTTTTGTCTTTGCTTGGAGCTTTCTTGTGGGATGGGACACTACATGTGTTTTTACTTTCAACTACAGGCCAAAGTCTGTTCACCAGATGTGTCTAAACAACTGCCTTTTCTTGAAGAAAACACGGTTCATCAGCTTGAGCTGTGAAGAAGACCTGACAGCTCAGCATCTCTTTCTGCACACAGTTGGTGATGGCAATGGTGTCAGTGCACATGGGCCCATCTGGCAATACTTGGCCTTGCTGCACCCTGAGACCCTGCTGCCTTCCCTGGGGTGAGAAGGTGGGGAAGCCCAGCAATGTGGGAGAGTTGGAGGTTACTCCTGTGCCTTAAGTGTGCATTAAGGGCATGAGGCAGGGTGAGGGAGGAGAAGGGAATTGCACAACACCAGACTGAAAGTGGAATATAGAGTGCCCTTTACACTGTTGTGGGATTTTCTGCCTTGTTTTGTTTTGCTTGTTTTTTGCTTTCCTACACAAGCAGTGAGGTATTGAACAGGGTATTAACTTGCAGAGCTGCAGCTGTTACAGACTTGCAGAACTGCTGCTTAACTATTGAAATGTAAATGGTTATTAAATCATATTCAAACTAACAACCTCCTCACAAGAAGGAGACCATCTCTGCTGTTGCAATGGAGGTGTGCCTGAGCACCTGTGAGAGAAAGAGCACAGGCATTATGCTCAGGCAAGGTCACAGCTTCTCAGCCGTGCTGCTGTTTTGGGGATGAAACTTGTGATAGGGCTTGCAGCAGGTTCACCAGACGTGTCACAGCTTCTTTTCTATTTCTGCAGAAGGCTGTTATTGATACCCAGTGTATGGCATGTCTGTGGGAGCACATCCATGGCATGCATTTCAAGGTGGAGTTTATATTTTATACAACTGCTCGTGAGGAAATGCTCTAACAAACATCCATGCCACTGAGTAAATTCTGGAGTAAATAATAAATTTAGTTCCTGACCTTAAAAAACCAATCAACCAACCAATCAACAAAATAAAAGGAGAAATATTTTGAAAATTTGTCACACCAGGCCAAACAGCACTCTCCTAAAAACTGTTCCACAGGAGTCAATTTGATTGAAAGGAACTGAGGGAGGTTTGAAGGCAATGAGGAAGATGTATTCTTCAAATGCTCAAGTTTAGCAGATGATAACAGCAGCCTTTGGTCTAACAGCTAATTCCTCACGGGTCCCTTATTTTCTTTTTCACAACTGAAGTAGCAGTTTTGCTGCAGCAGAACAGATCTGGCTGCATTAATATTAAAGTGCCTGTGTGGTTGTTGGTAGCAACTGATGCAATGCCTGGGTATCTGAAAAGTTCAAAAGCAAACTCACAATTAGCCAAAATAATAATTTTTAAATAACTTTGTGTTTCTTGAGAAGCTTGAACTGATGGGTAGAAGGCTTTCTTTGCATGGTTAGTGTTGTGTTTTAAAAGGTTTTTTATAGGCTAAGAGGTAATTTTAAAATTATATTTTCACTAAGCTCTAAGTTGTACTTTCCCAAATATTGTTTTAATTTTGAATTGCTGCAGAAGTTTGGGGTTTTTTACTAGTTCTGTCTTAGTTCTATCTTGAGGTATTTTATGCTTTATGACTTCTTTTCTCATTTACTGAATGATGCTTTCAGGTTTATATTCTCCAAGCATTGTTTTCACTGTTGAATGATAACAACGATCAAAGTTTGTTTCAGGCAGGCAATACTATTTCCAAGCAAAGCTACCTTAACTTCAAAAATAATACAATAAAGGCCTACTCAGGCTCTGCAGCAATCTCAGCATAAAAAGTAACTTGGTTTAGTTTTAATTTTACAGTTGTGTACCTTATCATTAGATCATGCCTGTTCAAACTTCAGGATATATTTTTATCTACAGGGGTGAATATGATTTGCTCTATATGAAGAAGCAGTTGTTGAGTGAAGAAGCAGACATAAACAAAAGCAGATTAAAGAAAATCTGTACTCAGGTATATAGATAATATTTAAATAATTTATGCAAATTTACAAGTATCTCCTTTGTATTCTCTACCAAATACCACATTTCTTCAAATTACTCCAAATCTTAAATTCCCATTGTCTTAAAAAGCTGCTGGAGAAATTTTAGAAAGAAGGAAGTGTTTGTGTGAGCTGTGATTGATTACCAGGTGGTCACCACAATAAAGAACTCTTTGATAGTTTTAACACACTCAGAAGAGCTGAAAAAAAGAGGCATTGGGCTTCATTAGCTATGGCTGTAGCTGTTCAAGGTAGTGTTGGTGCTCTGTGGAAAGTGCTTGGGTGTGCTGTGGTCGACTAAATGGAGTATGTGCTGACTTATACATGAGAACCAGGAAAAAAGCATAGGAAAGTGGCATTGGTGCTACCTGCACTCCTGCCAGCACAGACAGATTAAAATGTCCAACATACCGTAGGCCATAAAGGACTGTCCCATCTGGATGGAGTCGAATCATTCGGTTTTTCACTGTCACCCCATGGACAAATGATTTCTTGTCATTTTGGAAATACGTGTCCGGCACCCAGAGCTGGTCAGCCACTCTGTTGTCCAGAGTTAAGTTCAAAGGTATTCCAGAATAAGAGAGCCTTTTATCCCTCCAGGACTGCTGGAAGTACATGGTCAGGGTGTAGTCCTAGGGAAGAAACAAGAAGGGCTTTTTGTATTTTCATACTGATTGACTGACCAGAAGTTTATTTTTGGATGAATCTCAGTAAGTGAATATCAGTAGCAATAGGAAATTTATGGATCATCAAGACATTGTGTCCATTAGGCATCATCATGAGTTTTGGCTTGTTCATATTAGTGTCAAACTTAACACTTGCTCACCAGTGGCAGTGCCTACACCAGGCTTTCAAAATCTTTTGACCCAGAGGGAATAGATAGCACATTTGGGTCTCCAGCGTGTGGATCAAACTTGGTTTGTAATTTTTGTTTTTTAATGTGAAAAGAGCAGTGTTTAGCTGAGCTCAGCCAAACAGCATTGCATAGCGCTGAGAATATTGTTCTGCTAGTACCTCCTTCTGATATTCCCTCCCTGAAAGATTCCCCCACACAATCCAGAAAGGCCTAGCACTCCTCAGAAAGAGCAAATACAACCTCAGGACATAATGGAAAACTTTCTATTCTGCCTTGGCTGGAGTTGCCAGATGTAATGACTTCAGATAGCCAGGCATATCTTGTCTCAGCCTCAGAAATGTGGTGCTTTCTTGTCCTTGCATTTTGGATTTTACTGTATAGAAAATCAACACCTTTTCCTATCTATCATGTTATAACTTCAGTGAAATACCATTTATACAGACTTTCAGCTTTCATTTTGTCTGAAAAAAAATTGTTCTAAAGGCTTGTGGTCTGATTTACTCTCTTGTATATGTCTTTCTGGGAAATTGGTGATTTTAAAGGTAGTCAATTTTTCAAGTGGAAACACCCATGTACTTCTCAGCTCATGGAGTTTTAAAAGATTATTAGAACAGCAGTATGTGGACTATTAGTTTTCTCTTCCTCATCTCCTCCCCCAGCCCTGTTTTCAAGTGACAGGTCACTTTGTCACACCTTTTTATGGTAGAAGTGTATCAAAATCCTAGCTATTACTGAAAAAATTGGTCAGGAATAAGATTTTCTTTTATGTGATAGAAAACCTTACCTCTTTCATTGTCACAAATCCTAGCCTGGACTCTAATTTTTGAAGCAACAGCATAAAAGCTGTCTGATACAATTTGTGCTCTTCATCTATAGCAGCTTCTTAAGACTGCATCATTGCCATGAAATCACAGCAGCGTTGTTGCCTTTCAAAAAGACTTTCTACCTGAAACATTTCATCCAACAGAGCTACAATACAGAATTACCAGTGAAAGTTGCTAATAAAAATATTGTTCTTCCTTGCCTTGGGCCAGTAGGTTTTTTTTTCTTTATGGATGAAATACAATAATTGATCAGTAGTAATATACAATAGGACAATTACATCCACTGTGAGCACAGACCCCAGACTTGCAAGGATTTCATAGATAAGTTTTTTTTTCAGGCTTGCACATTGATTGCTACCCACAACAGACACAAGAGGTTGTATGCTGAAGGTTTGTTTACTGGCCTGGGTCCCCAGGAGGAGGTCAGAACATCTTTGTTTCTCAGACCCTGGTCAAGCCTGGAACTCCAAAGTAATGCTCTGAGGTATATGCTGCAATTTGCTGAGTGGGTGGTTTAATTTAAACCGGGGTACAGAGGAGCATGAACACCAAAGAGGCAAGTTTTTAAATGTACAACTTGAATACAGGTGGGTTAGAAGCATTACTTAAAGAGAAGTTTGCCCTTAGTTCCTCATAAACATATACGAAGACCACTTGGGAACTGGATGAGAGAAAACAAAAATTAAAAACCAAAACAAAAATTAACTAAACATGAAAGAACAAAACACCACAAATACCCCATAAGCCCTCACCACTATTCTAGTGAAGTTTTCATAAGTTTTTATCTGTTTCCTAACCTGCCCTCTTTCAAATCTCTTTTGGTAGAAAAGCTTTCATAGATGACTGATAAAATTCGAACCCTCAGTGCTGCACCTGGTATCCTCTACATCTTCTGCCTGATCCAGCACAGCCTACGTAGCCTGCAGCATAGATGGAACAGAAATTCCAATTATGCATAATTATCTTTTCTCCTTCTTGCTTCTTCTATTTTCACTAGGTCTTAAGGCTGCTTTGGTGGAATTGTTATGCTGTCCTAAAGAAAACCAAACAATTGAGAGTGGTGTCTATGTAATGGTTCTCAAAGCTCAAGGAAGAGAATTGCCACGGGAAGCTTACAAGAGATCTTAACAGATGTGATCAAGTGAAAGAAAAAGAAATTCTGTCTCTTGGCTATGACTACTAGAAGAAGTTGAGTTGCTATTTTTAGCTTCATAGTCTGTTAAAAAATGTTGTTTCATCCAGCTGTGCTTTACACAAAACGCTTCTGTTGGCAACACCACAGTAGGGAGAGTGATCCTCTGGTCTGCAGTTGTGCTCTGCTATGGAGAAGTAATGGCAAGCCAGCAAGTGATAATGAGGAAAAAGATCAGAGCTTCATCCTAAAGGAATCTCAGTGTTTCTTAACTGAGCAAATTATCTACTGCTTCTTCCATTCCTTGGTATGTAGGGGTATTACTCATTCAGTATTTCAATAAGAAAAATAGTCTGATGTCACGATTGTGAGAGTCCCTGTTGCAGTAAGTTCATATTTTGAACAAAAAGCATAGTCAAAAACTGTTTTAATGAAAAGCAAATTATTGCCCCGCTATAATAACCCAAATTTTATAGTTATAAAATTTCTAATTGTTTTTTAATGGAATGCCTTACCTTTCTTATCTCCCATCATTGGCGAAGTATTAAATGCTGGCAAGCCATACTTGGAGGCTCTTGTGTTATTCTGCTTTGTGCTGTAGTTCAGAATATTTTAGCATCCTTCTCCTCTGAGTTTTATAAAAACTTGTCTGTTCATATGCAGGCATGAAAGGAAATGGTGGAATGACATTTGAGGACTGTGACCTTGTGCTCAGGAAGTGCTGTCCTCATCCTCTCCACAAACACGAGGAGAAAGCACTCCAAGGAAAAGAAATTTTAAGCTTTAACTGACATTCCAAAACATTTCATCCAGCTTGGAGATGAAGCATCAATAGAAAGGAGAAGGACTGGGCATCTGAGTGAACTTCCCATTCACTGAGTGTACTTCCCATCTTCTTATGTGGACGCTATGGAGATGGCTCTCTACTGACTGGAGGCCTGACTCATGAGTTGGGCACAGATGAGCTCTGAGGGTCTACCACACAGAATGTGATGTGAGGACTACAGCAAAATAAGCCAAAAATAGTTGGGAGGATGCAGCACTTTCTAGTTCCCATTAGGGAAAAACACTGTGGAAGAATGAAGAATTAATTAAACCCCACTTCCCTTGCTACCCATAAGCAAGATAATTGGAAAACAGCCTGTTTTCTAACAAAGGTTGTTGTTGAAGCACTTGATTATTTTTTTCCTTTGCAATTTCCATTTAGCTCAGCAGGGGTGAACTCTGAGACCATTACGGAGTGCACTGACTGTCTAAGGAGGATGACACAGCCCTATGAGCTCGATAGAATTCCTTGTGGTGTCAGTGCACAGTGCTGCAGGCAAAGCTGAACTGATTGCAATCTTAGGAGCAGATGGGAGAGGTTTGTTGACTTTTGTCTTGAACCCTATTGTATAAGCACTAACAGTACTGGAAATCTTAGAGGAACTGGACAGAAAGTTAAAGAAAACACAAGAAAGTGAGTATCAGCAAAGTAAAAATGAATTGGAGTCACAGGACAAACTAGCTGATCATGCGAAGCAAAAGAAAATCCCCAGAAACCTTAATTCTGTGTTCAGCAGGGCCTTATCTTAAGCCAAAGTAAGAAATCAGAAGTAAAGACAGCCAACAATAGCTAGACTCTTTGGCTCCAGAAGATGCTTAACAAAGTAGGAGGGAAGATACATATACCTTAGTATGAGGTTGGGCTAACTTTATAAAAACAGCAACTGATTTTTTTTTTTATGCCTTAATATATAAAGTTTATTTTTTACCCATTTAGGAGCAGGAGTTATTTCTATTTCTATGGGTCGGGTGGTTGAAATCTATTTGATTCCTCCTGCCTGGTTCTCAGCTGTCATTCTACTACATCAATTCTCTTTAGTTTTGAGCGAAGCAGATGGAGGTCAAAGTGACATGCGATGAGTCAGTGGCTCTACCTGGAATAGAAACAGTAATTACATAGCTGCTGCCAGATCTTTAAACTTGTGTATACCTTACTGCGTTTTTTTGGTGTGTGTGGGTATTTTTTTTTTAATTGGTTGGTTGCTTTGTAGCTTTGTATGTAACTACTACTTTTTAAATTTTTTTTCCTAAATGCTCAGGACAACTTTGTTTCATTGTTTATTAGGCTTATGACTGAACAGTGTTCTATAAAATGATCATGATTATGATGATTTATATGGCCAGAGATATTTCTCCTGTATATTTTTGGCATCCTGACTGTTATACAAAATTCTAACCCATAAATCATAGGTCAGGCTGATACTCAATCTTTGTGCTGTATTTGGAAACTGGGGATAGAGGAACATCATGACATTTCTCCTTTGTGATGACAGTCAAAGCAGAGGTATTTTGTGTTTGGAGTGGATAACAATCCAAGTGGTATTAGTGACACTGTCATAGTACTAGAAGACTACTGACATGCTGGTTGCAAAACCCTCTGGGAATTTTCCAATCTCCTGTCAGATGCAGGACTATCACCAACCCTGTCTCAGGTTGAGATATTGCTTTCTCTAGCAAATCTTGAAGACCCTCAAGAACAGGAATTCCCCACATCTGTGTAAGGACTCTTACAGTGCTGCACTACCTTTTTGGTGAAAAATCTTTCCTGACATCTACTCTGACCCTCCTTATCTGCAATTAGTAGTTGCTGCCCTTCATTATCTCATCTGCCACTACTGAGAGTGGTTTTACCTTTACATTGAAGGCTGCGATGAGGTTTTCCTTTGGCTTTTCTCCTTGCAAACTGAAGCAAGGCAAGTTCCCATGTCTCTCCTGATAGGTTGTGTGCTCAAGGTCCTGGCCACATGGACAGCTTTTCACTAGATCCTTTTCAGTTTCTCAGGATAAGGAAGGCAATGGGAGACACTGCTGAGAGTGCAGCCATCCCATTACAGAACATGGCAGGGTAATAATTTCCCTCTGTGCTGCCCATAGCCCTGCCAGTGTCACTAAGCATACAGTTTACATGATGAAAGGGAACTTTGTGGCTTGTATTCAGCTGCTGCTTAACCCATGAGTTTCCATCTGCTGAATTCTGAGACTCCTGGCTGAACCTAAAGATGGGTATAATGTTTGTTGTTTTTCATATCACCAGAGACCTCCCTGATGACACGTTTTTGAAGTTTTGAAATTATTATCAGTGAACTCCTGATTACCTTTTGACCCATATTGTATACATCTTCAATTTCCAATTATTGTAACTAGAGAAGCCTTTCTTGTTGCCCGGTCTCCTTTTACTGTCAGGTCCAACTAGGATTTGAAGCAATATTTTTATGCTTTCACAGAATCAAAGACTCATTTAGGTTGGAGGGGTCTCATTGAGATTGAAAGAGAATGTGAACATGAAAGCCAGAGGCAGCCTTAGCTGCTCTCCTGAAATCCAGAGCTGTGTTCCTGCATTTTGCTGTTTTTCTCTCCTCTCAGGTTCCTGAATTCTACCATTTATAGCCACTTCAACTAAGGCTGCCTCTGACGTTCTTATCTCAGACAATGTTTTTCTTATTGAACTATAAGGTCTAGCAGATCATGTTTTCTTGTTAGCTTCTCAGTTACCACGAAGTTGTCATCAGTGCATTCAAGAAGCCTTCTAGATTTCCTGAGCCCTCCTGTATCATCCTTTTGGCAGATACAGCAGTGGTTAGTCTCCCATGAGGAACAGGACCTGTGCACATGAGACTTCTTCCAGTTCTTGGAAGAAAGTCTCACCTGCATTTTCCTCCTGGTCAGGATGTCTGTAGTAGGTATCCACAACAACAAGGCCCAGCAATGTTGGTTTGGCTGCTAATCTTGATCCATAAACTGTTTGGCTTCTGATCCATCCCAAGGCAGAGCTCCAAGTATTCCAGCTTTTTTCTCACAGAGAGGGCAGCTCCATTTCCTCTCCTTTCCAGCCAGTTGAGCAATAACTCTTGCTGATTTCCTTGCCAGTTCTGTTGCCTTGTTTCTTCCTCCTGTATGCTCCCTTCTGTGTTTTCGATCATGGAGTGGCTTCTGTCTCAGCCTGGCAGTTCTGCTGGTGAAATTCTGGTCTTCTTGCATGACACAGTGGATTGTTCCTGGTTTTCTTAAAAATTCGGCCTCATCTCTTTCTGCTTGACTGCTTGCTGGGGAATTTTACTTAGCAATTACCCAAATAAGCCAGATTCTACTGTCCTTATGTCCTGAGTCCTAATGCCACTGCTCACTGTCTCAGCTATCTTTCAGATCCTGAATTCTGTCAACTTGGGGTCACTGCAAACCAAATGTGCTGTAAATACTTACTTTTCATATGGGATGTTTACAAAAGGCAGCTTGAGGAAAATCTCTTCATGTGATTTCTCATGAGCTGCATAATTTAAATATTATTAAGCTGCTTGCATGATAAACTAACATCCCAGTTGATGAATATACAACACTGATGTAGACTCTCTATGGAAAAATTGCTTTTGGCTTCTGCAGGGAATCAGTTTGCCTTTAAATGCACATATTGTTGATACTAAATCCTCAGAGCAGAATGCAGTGTATTTTTAGAGTGTTGATTATAAAGGACTTTGTTTTATTTTTATTTTAACAGCATAATCAATCGGATAACTAATGACACTGGGCATTATTAATATGATTAATCTGATTAAAACCTTACAAATACAGTGCTGTTGCCAGTCTCACAGGAATCAGCATTTCAAAATACTGTATAGTATGTGTAGACATTTTAGGAGAAGAAAAAAACCAAAACCAAGAAAGAGCAAATAACTCATGAGTCAGTTGGAAGGCATCTGATTAATACTCTTGAGTATTGATTAGGATATGGAGGTGCAGGGTCTCCTTCCTGCAAAATATGTAATTAAGGAGAACATGGGATTAGTAATTATTTGTGGAATTGAGTAGCTTAGTGCAGAAAATTGGGATTGATGCCAATATACTGAAGATCTGTGAGAGTGTCTTCATGTAAATTACTTAATAAATAAAGTAAACCTCAAAATCAGTTTTATTTAATGCTTAGGGCAGTAAAACCTCTCTCTGAGACTGAAGTTTCAGAAGGCTTTCATCCCAGTGAAGCCCAAGACAACTGCTACTTCCTTCCCTTCCTGTGTGACTGCACACATTTGAATAACTAGTTAGGAAGTAGAAGGAATCCAGGTTAGAGATGAACTTTGTCATTACCATTTTTGCATGGTGTTTTCATATGTAGGTAAATTCCTTGATCCTGTCTCCACCACCAATGGCTACCCAAGCAGGAAAGGACAACTAAGAGTAAAGGAGGAAACCAAAGCAGCTCAAAGCAGCTGTGAAACTATAGTTCTGGAGTGGGATTTACAGTCCCAAGAATGAGTCAGGAAAAACTAAAGATCTTGTGAAAGATCACAGGACACATGTATCACTGCCCTCAGCCAAGACAACTTTCATGTTTTCTAGTCAGAGTAGGCCAAGGTGAACCAGAATGAGTTAGCAGTGTGCTGCCAGGCATGGGTCTACAGCTGAGACTGGGTTTGGTAGCTGTGTACAACTGTTCTACAGTGTCAAGTCAGCTCAGGTCTTTTGCCAGGGTTGCACCAACCCTTCTCAAATGACTGTGACACCCAAGCATCTCGTGGGTTGGCATCTAGTAGCCTATCTGCTCCCTTATATTTGCTATGTAATTTTATTAGTGTTTTTACAGTATTAAAATACTGCAGGAGCTCAGCAGCCAGTCAACTGTTTCAGTATTACCTTGCCTCTGTTTGCTTGTTTATTAACTTGGGGAAAAAGAAAATATTAGCATCCACAATATTTGAAAAAGCAAGGAAAGCCACTCTTGACTCTTCAGCTTTCCCTGGTTTGCTACAGCCTGCTACAGAATGTTGAGATGCTGCTGTGAAGTTTGTCCAGCATGATGACCTGAGAGGGGCAGACAGAACCTTGCTGGGAGAAGCATAGAGTTGGTTTGCTGAGTTGTAGTCTGTTTGGTTTTGGGTTTTTTTTTCACATGTCTTTGCTTCTGAAATATTAATTTTTTGGTCCATCTTGAAAGGTCAGCAGAAGAACACACGTAGCAATTCTCTTGCACACAGCTTCACTCCCATTGATGCTTTTTAGAGACAGCTGTGTCACACTACAAAGAATAAAGTATCTAAGTGATTCATACTTGATGATTACTGATGCAGATGGCAGAAGTCTGGTGTGTCCTGAATTTACTGAAACTGATAACCATATCAGTTATTCCTCATCCTAGAGGGACTATTGAGGACTGAGGGATCTTAAATCCACAGGTTGTTGGCCAAGCAGTATTTTCTTCTGAAGCTTTAATTTCTGGAGTCATTGTAAAGCCTTAACTGTGTCAACTAAAAGTCCTCATGAATATTTTTCCATTTAGAATCAAGCAAACAGCTGTTTGTTACTGGTAAGTTTTCACAGTTTTGCAAATTAGACAATTTCAGTCCAAGAGAGGAATGGAAATTCAGTGTGTTTTTGTGAGTGAAACAGGCATTGTTCCTATGCATTTATTTCTCCTTCTACAAATATGACTGCTTTTCTGTTTCTTTTTCTTAATGCCTCTATTGTGTAGTAAAACTAATTTTCCACTAAAATAGACTTGTATTTAGCCAGAGAAGTTCTAAATTCAGCTGGCCAAACTGTGAAGCCAAGGTCTGTGACGCTATTGTTCAAAGCTAAACCGGTATTTTCCCACCAACAGCTTTTTGTAGGACTGGTTTAACTTCTTGCAGAGCTAATCACAGGTGCTGTTATCAGAGCAGTATGAAGTGCAGAGGTCCAGAAGGCTTGTCTTTTCAGAAGACAGTGCTGATAAATGAGGTGTTTATCAATACCAATGGAAACCACTGTCAGTGAAGCAGCACCCCCATAGAGGAGTAAATTATGGGACAGACGTAAGACTTTTCCTCTTGCCACCTACAAAAAGAGTCTGTGGCAAGAAAGGGATGATGGAAACTGACCAGAGGGAACTCCTGGGACAGAAGATTAGTTGTTTGGAAGTTTTGGTGCATGGCAGAGGTGACCAAGTCATGCTATTGTTCCTGGTATGAGCAACAAGGCAGATGACGGGAAGGTTTTTCTCTTTGTTTTAACAGCGGTGAATCTTGCTAATCTTCCATATGATAAAATAGCTCTGGCTCGTGGCTTCTAATCAGAATTAAGGCCTCCACAGGTAATGAGACAAGTAGAGCTACAGCACAAAGTAAGGTACAGCACCATGCCATGCAGCAAGAAAATCTTTGAAGCAATATGGCAAGTGCCTTCAGATAAGGTTCTTGATGATATGGTGTAGATGAAGTCAAGTGTGGATTTAGTAAAATGAACCTTTTCCATATTTTGCCTGTTATTTGCCTTAATCACATGAACCTTGATTAAATAGAACCAGTGGGTTTCACTTATTTATAGTAGAAATGGCTTTTAGATATGTTAGGGTATACTAATAAATTTACTGAACTACAAAATAATTTATCCTCCTACTCACTTTTAGATAATTACAACATCTTAAGGTATCTCAGGATAGTATGAACATCTGTTCCCTGAAGATTGACTCTTCTCAGACAATAATTATAGAGTTAATAAATGGGAGTGGAGAATGGAGTTTAGGAAACAAGGGACAGCTCTGCCTTTGTTTGCTCTCACCTTAGTACCTCCCTTTCACTAGACTGACTTCCTAACAAACCCTACAGCAAACTTTCCAGACCCAATAGTCTATTTTCTTTGGAAAAAGATAAAAAATCAGATTAGTGGCTCTGGGACTTGAACACATTGCTCTAACAATCGATGTTAGCAGATCATCAGAACTGCCTCCTTTTCCACCCACTCTGAACCCTAGAGCACAATACCAAAAACAGACCTCCAGCATTCACCAGTGCTGTCACGGGGAGATCTCCTATAATTTCTCCTAATTTGAGTGAAATAGATTACTCTTCTAGCATGCTTTTCAGTTTCCTATTTTTAGTGATAGAAGTGACACCTAATTTGCACTTGTTAAAACAGGCTTATGAAAAGTGTGTTGTAAATAAATCTTGGGAGGAATATAAATTAGCATGGTTCAGGGTAAAATAACTTCCCTTTTGTGGGTCAGAATGAAAATAATGTTGGGGGGGAGATTGTTCCACTTCTCTGTGTTGGGGGATTCTTGAACCATTTATACAGTATTGGATGCTGGCTACAGTGGAGACAGGACTTCAAATGGACACCAAGACTTAGCATGACAGCCCTCTTATTCTAAGACAGCTTGATGAATGTTAACTCCTGGGTCTCTCCTAGATTACAGATGTGAGAAAATGGACAAATAAATCCTGGCATATTGAGCAGTGAGATAGCTGCAGATGAGTTAGACTTTTGTGGCTCCTACAACAAATATGGATAGAGGTAATGTAATCCTGCTGAGAATGTGTAGAGGACAAGGTGGAAGAATAGCTTGGTTTTGGCTGCAGCAAAATGAAATTCAGTAGGCTTAATAAGTATCATATGTGGTCTGCTGCAACAGTTTTATGACATGGATAATACTTTTGTGTCTCAACTCCAGGGGAACAACTAAGACAGCTTAGTCCCTGCCCAGCACTTGTTTTTTATCATATATCCTCTCATATATCACCAAGCTGATGTTTCTGTGATGAGGATATCTGTTATGTTAAACATTAGTGTTCTATGTGAGAACAGTGTTTTTATTTCTCCCTTTAGTACTTACAGGAAGAATTCTTGTTCTTTAAGCCTGATTTCAGTCAGTTTTTAATCATATTCCTTCTTCAAATTCTGTCTGCAAAGATTGCTTCTCATAAAGATACCTATTTTCTACAGTATCAACATAGATTCAGCAGTAGGTGTCAGTTCAATATTGTGTGAACTGTTTAAATCTCTCTCCAAGCCTTTTCCTTCTTCATTTCATGGAGAGTGAAAGTCTAGCAACTGAAAGGTAATCACTATGGTTACAGCATCCAGTTCTAGCAACAAATCCAAGATTTAAGTCTTAACGCTCATAGCAAAATATATATATTTGAGACACCCCCAGACATTCGGGATCGTGTTTGCAAGTGTTAAAACAGACATTGACAGTTTGAGATAATTCCATTGCAATGCTTTGCTTGCAAGACAGTGGTCTGCTATTATAAGTGGATTGCTTACATAAGAGGTGAAAGAATACTTACTAGTTTCAAATGCAGCTCAAAGCAATACTGGGTTTTCAACTCAGAAATCTACAATTTAATCACTGCCTGGTTTGAAGCCTGTGTCAACACTGTCAGCCAAAAGAAAGATTGAAACTTGGATCCTTCCCAGCTGCAAATATTACGAAGACATCTGAGCCATTTTTAGGCATTATGAGAGCTATGGACATTAAAAAGCACCAGGGTTTTGCAATCCTACAGCAGATGACTTAATGGCCCAGGGGGTTGATATTTCATGTGTTGAGGTCCCTCACCCCAATTAGTAACTAATTTCAATCCATCTGTTTACAGATGGCAGAAAATCACTGATCTACCACAGATCTCTAATAGACAGGTATCCAACCATAAGCCAAATTAACAACCCAAGACCAGAATCGCCCAGGGAGATTTGTTGAGATATCAGTGCCTGAGTCCTGTTAGTGCAGGACTAGTGGCTCTTCTCAGAGACAAGTCTAATGGGAAAATATAGATAATTAATGCTTTTAAGCCAGCAAATGTCTCTCCTGAGTGTGGCTCAGGCATAGGAATGAACCTGGATAGAGAATGTCTGATCTGGACCATTCCATACTTCAGGACAGGATACAGGATTGTGCTTTGTGCTTAATGGATGGTGGGAAAAAAGGTGAAGAGTTCCCTGAGAACTGAATTTCTAACCTGACTGCTAACTAGTGTAGGGCAAGAGAGTCTACATCCCAAATCGTGACAAAGTGGGTTTTGTTACTGAATTCTCAGAATGGCACTACTTGCTAATCTCAAAGAGCTCCTTATCTTACCACTTTTCATAACAACTTACAGTATATTTGTTCATTCTGGAGAAAACAAGACTTTGGGATGATGCAGCCTTCAGTACCTGGAGGGAGCCTACAAGGAAGATGGAGAGAGGCTTTTTACAAAAATGTGACAGGACACAGGAGAATGGGTTCAAACTGAAAGAAAGTAAGTTTAGATTAGATATTATAAAAAAATTCATTACTGTGATGCTGGTGAGGTACTGGAACAGGTTGCCCAGAGAAGTTGTGGATGCCCCATCTCTGGCAGTGTTCAAGGCAAGGTTGTATGGGGCTTTTAGAAACCTGTCCTGGTGAGAGGTGTTACCACCCAGTTCGGGGGTGTTGGAACTAGATGGTCTTTGAGTCCTTCCAACCCAAGCCATTCTATAGTTTTATGACTTAATTCTCTGGATACTTTTTCATAATGAAATGCAAAACTAATTAGAATTTTTAATCAAATCTTTAAGCAAATCCCATTCAGTTCTAAATAGCACACTGTATTTTTTCATTTGGTATGTGGATTTTTCAACCTTATGATAGTGGGTTCTGAGTCTTTGAGGAAATTGAAATCTTATATATTTAACTGCAACTTTTCTATTTTGTGACTCATCTTAATTGTGGTTTTTTTTTTTTGTCCTGAATCTCTTGAATATAATATTAGATGTAGAATATTCTCCAGCGAGTCTTTGAACTTTATACCTAACCCAACTGTATCACAACTAGCTAGTACATATTTACCATGGGGTTTGTTTGTTTGTCTTGGTATATAAATTAGGATGAGGCAGCTGCTGCTGCTCTCACTTGACTTTTAGATTGAGGATGTTTAAAAGGATGCATTGTTTCAGATTAAGTTTCATTTTTATATGAGGTCTAAGATTAATCAATAACTCCTTTTACCCTAAAGTTTGTTTTGTTTTGCTTAGAAGAATCTCAAAAAATATGTAAATTTGTGGTGTTTTTTCTGGTTTTTGTTTGTCCCATAAGGGACAAAATTAGAAACAGCTGGCAATGAAATAAAATGGCAATTGTAGATCAATGTCACTTCTTGTTTATTCTGTATCTGGTTCCCTAGATAAAAGAAATCTGGCCAACCTTGTCTATCTAATATTCAGTAAAACATCTTCGATTACATGACGTAAATGGAAGAACACGGGAATTACAAGTAAAGAAGTGTCATGGTTTAACTCCAGCTGGCAATTAAGCACTATACAGCCACTTGGTTACCCTCCCTACCTCTGCCAGCAGGATGGGGGCAAGAGAATTGAAAGGGTAGAAGTGAGAAAACTCAGGGGCTGAGATAAGAACAGTTTAATACTAGAAATAAAACATTAGTAATAAATCGTAGTGAAAATCTAAACCACAAGGAGAGAGAGAGAGAGAACCCAAGGAAGACAAGTGATGAAAATGAAAGCAATTGCTCAGCACTAGTTGACCACTGCTCAGCCAGGGCCTCAGCAGTGGCACCCTGGCCACATCTGCCCTGGTTACTGCTAAGCATGGCACCATACGATGTCCCTTGGGCCACCTGGGGTCAGCTGTCCTGGCTGTGCCCCCTCCCAACTCCTTGTGCCCCCCCAGCCTCCTCACCAGTGGTGTGGTATGAGGAGCTGAGATGGCCTTGCCCCTCTGTAAGCACTGCCCAGCAATAACCACAACATCCCTGTCTGAGCAGCACTGTGGCCAGCACAAACCCAAAACACAGCCCCATGCTGTGCAGCTGTGAAGAGAATTAACTCCACTCCAGGCAAACCCAGAAAAAACAGCAGAACGGTGAAGATTCTGGTTTAAAGGGGCTGTGCCAGTACTGTATGCTGGACATAGAAGTAACATGCCAAGGGAGATTACAGGAAGAACTACTCAAAGGATGACATTTGGGACTAATTTTATTTTCTTTTGTATTTTTTCTGCCATAAGAAAAATAAAAATGTCACAATGACATTTGCAGCTGATACTAAAGTAAGGAGCCACTGTTACCATCAGGGAGTATCAGACTATCACAATGATCATCTTGAGTGCTGGGGTAGTACAAGTGGGATTATATTCAGTACTGAAAGTCATAGACTAGGAGACCAATTATAAGGAATTATTTTATGAGACCTTGTTGGGAAATAGGATGAAAACAAAAGATTAAAGAGCTGAATACTTGTCTATCTGATAAGTCACTTGAGCATCAGGAAACAGCAGCATCAGAAGGAAGCATGAGGTGTTTGGGGTTTGTTGTTTGGGGAAGGGAGCTTTGGCTTTTTTTATTTTTTTTACGTCAGCAGACAAATGGAAAATGAAAAGAATTTTGGATCACCCAAAAGTAAATACTTAATGAAAGTTCCTTGAAAATATTTTTTATCACATTTGTTTTGTTTTGCTTTTTTTAGAACTACTTTATTAAATAATTAAGTACTGATGGATATACTATAAAAATATAATCTTAAAAATTAATATATCAGGCTGTTGACACAGTATTTTTTCAACACTTGAGAGGTCAAAATTTATAAATTTTGAGAAGAATTAATGAATAATTTTTAAAAAAGCATTTCTGTTGTGAAAGCCCTCCCCAAAGTTCCACTTAAATTATTCAAAGTGTGTGGGTGTTCAGCCTCTTTCTAAGGTACACCTGCCAGTTTTTAGAGGAGTTAAAGAATGATGCAAGTTGGAGGGAAGCTACAGAATACCTCCTCCAGCTCACAGCATATCCAATGAGATCAGGCTTCTTGGGGCCTCATGCACCTGAATCTTGGATGCCTCCAAGGATGGAAAGTCAACAACTTTCCTGGACAATCCTCTTCTGGTGTTTCATTGTCCTAACAGGGGAAATCTTCATTCTATGATCAGTCAGAATTTCTTATATTCCAACTTTTGCCCCTTGTGTCTCATTGAATCCCTATGCTGTGTAATTAAATACAAAGAAGCACATGTACTGAACTAAAAATTTCATTAGAGCATATTATGATTATTAATTATATTACATGATGATATTGACTTTTAAATTCTTCTTATATATTCCTGCATGATGTTTTAACATTTTTTTTTGAACAGGAAATGTTTCATTGTTTAAAAGCAGGTCAAAGTAGAATCATGTGACAACATAAGATAACATATGCTTAAAAGTTTCAACTGTATTGTAATTATCTGTAAAATAATTTTTTCTCCACTGATTTTGGATTTGAAATTTTTGGCTGAAGTGCTTAGCTTTAAACACGTACACAAGAAAATCAAGTAGATCAAAGGGCTCCTGGAATTTGCTAAATCTTCTTCAGTTACAGATGAAGGAAAAGTTTTCAACGCATGTGTTGAGTTAGTGATTTTAAACCCTGACCTGGTAGGGAAAATCTGTCTCCCATTCAGGTGTAGGTAAGCCAGGAATTACTTTCATTCACATATGGTATTTTCTGAGGTAATCTGCATTACTTTCCCCTGTAATATACTAGTAATAGCACCTCTGTGTGTCTATGTTGTTTTTCTTTTTAACTTAGTGCTTTGGAAAAATACTGAGAATTAATTTTTTTTAGCCACGAAATGCTGTCATGTCTCAACAGAAAAATGACAGAAATGGAGCTCATGAAGAATTAATCTAGAACATTTTACTGTGATTGAATTCTTATTAATAAAGAAGAAAATATTGGTGAGAACTTGGAGTCACTTTGAGTAACAGTATTAAAAGTCAGATGTATTTTACTTTGTTTTAGATTCTTGTTAGATTCCCAAGTGTGAAGAAAACTGAGGGATGAGGAGGAAAGAAAAGCAACTTTTGTAGTATACTACTACCAAAGAAATGTTGTGAATCAGATGTTGTATTTGCATGCTTATAAAGATACACAGGTGATTTGAAACTATAGTGAGCATTTTCTTTAGCTGGTGTTTACAAATAATATTTCTTTCTGGCCAAAGTACAGTGTATAAAGGAAATAAGAGTGCAGCTCAAACAGGAACTCTATAGGAATGCCTCAGTGTGTATCTTGGCATAAGAAATGGCTTCCAGCTAAGCCTTTTGTAATCATCTGAAAGCTTAGATAGAGGAAGATCTGACATTTGATTTTAGAATACTAGTTCATTTCCCTTTCTTTTCTCTAAGGTATATCATATTTCTTTAATAAAAAAGAAACATTTCCCTAACAGAAGACACTGACATTATGATAAAGGAGCATAATAGAAGCTATAGGGACTAAGACAGCGTTTGCATTAATTTCTCATCTGTTTGCAAATATTATTTAATATCAATTTTTACTTAGATGTGGCTGTTTTGTATGACTATGCCAAGTAAGATACTTCCTATTCAAGCTACAGTGCTCCTGGCTCTCTTCATCTCCTGTGCGTATGCTATAAAACCACTGATGAATCAAAATAAAACTGGAACCTGTACAAATTCTGAACATAGTGCATCCTGCCTCTTGAATTTTTCTGTAAACACTGCTTTGGTTAGGTCAACAGACAGCCTGGCTTTTCCCCAGGCTTACAGAGCTTCTTCAATCAGACTGCAAAGAAAGGCTAGAGGAGGGTGTGGTGGTGAAGGCAATGCATTTGTATGGGGACAAAGAGAAAGTAAAATTGCCAGTGGAGATGCTGGGAAAAAGGAAGACAGTATTGCAGAAAAAAAGAGAAATATCTTATTTCAGTCCTGGGAAAATCTGGAAGAAATTACAGGAGAAAATCAGAAGCTTTATTGTAAATTTATTAAGGTGTGTCATACAAGAATTGTTTCTGAGCCTCTTGATTTTTATACTTGGTTAGTTTAAAATACTAAATTGCTCTCTAGAACTTCACAAGCTCTTCTATATACTTCAGATTTGTACCAACACACAATTTGATCATCTGAACTTTGACACTAGTTTTCTCAGGTACTTTCTGTAACTCTTTGATTGTAGTGTCCTATCAGGAAGAATATTCAGCTTGATTTAGAACAAAGCTTTTGTGTGCTACCATTAAATAATAATTTACTGAGCACACCATTCCTTTACTTCCTTAACTGAATTTAGATGCAGTGGGATGGTGGTCCAGGTCATTTTCTTGGAAGGAGTTAGTATTTCTGATGGCCAAGTAAGTATTTATCTTCATGATCTTAGCCATGCCTATGGGGCTAGAGGTCTAACACTCTGTGAAGGTTTGTTACATACATTCTAAAGTGGAAAGATGTAGGTAATATAGCCAGCAGCAAACACAGGAAATTATAAGAATGTAACATGGGATTCACAGAGCTCCCTAAGCAATGAAAAGCAGCACACCACTTTTAGACAAAAGAAGTGGTAAGGGCAAGTGTTGACTGCCTTTTGAAATCAGTGCTCTTTTCTGACAAATGCATTAATTTGTAATGGCTGGTAGTATCAGCTGCAGGCAATCTCTCTGATCTCATAAAGACACCTCCTACGTTTTACAGATGCTGAAATCTAAATCTGTTTTTGGATGCTAGTCTGGATCAATGCTTTAATGAAAGAAACCTAAAATCCTTCCCTTAGCAGCTGCTTTCTACTGTGAGTAGCCACATATAATTTTTTCTTTTACAATTATGAGGTTATTTTGAAAATGCTTATTAAGAGATACAAAATATGTAGACTATTTTGGGGACATTAATGGAGAATTCAGCACTAAATTCTATGATTACACATGCTAGCCACTTGACCATTTTCTGAGTTTTCTTTATGTGCTTCTATTTCTTAAGCAAGTTAAGTAAATTTAGCATTTAATTGCTATTTCTGTTCATACATATGAAACTTTCAACCTCCTACTTTGCAATTGAAGCAGGGTTAATTAGCCCAGTCTAAAGTTCAAATACCCTCATTAGTGCAACGTTCACTAGCTATCAAGTATTACTGAATAATGATCCCATCAAGAAAATTTTTAATATTACTAAGTGAAAGCAGCAGAATTTTCTGAATGTTTTGCTCACAAGAACTTACATGTTAACGAGCACAGGCTTATGTCTGACAAGGACCTTTAAAGGAAATAGGAGAATCATATTAAATTCAGAGATATGCTTTTGATGTCTGTTTTGCTGTATTTCAGGTAAATTAAAAAGTCTGTGTATACCGCTTTGACAATTCCGACAACCTGAATTTTGAAGCAATTGGCCTGAATTTCTGCAATTGTTTCCGTTTTTTTTATTTGCCTATTGTGTACTGCATAATTGGTTTTCATTTCTTCATAAAACTGATGTCTTTTATGTAACAAAGTTCACTTGTGAACTGACTAGTTTTGAACACACTAGAGGAATATGCCCATTATCTTACAGAGGAAAGTTTTGTATTACTTTCAATCATGGGAATGTGTTTACGAAGACAGTATTTGGAGACACTTTATTTTGGACTAAAATGATGTTTCATATCCTGCAACAGCCACATCAGTTAAATCACCATGGTTTAGGATTTTAATGTACAACATGCCTCAAATACCAAAAATGTGCCTTTTTATGAGTGCATCACACATGAAGAAAAAGAAAATTCTCAACATTTTATCAGTACATTAAAAACATACTTTCCAGATATACTCATGCCATGATGAGTGTCAGAATTACTACCAAGATAAGGATTTTTTAAAAATCTTTTTTGATCCCAAGAATTTTGTCTGGATTCCTTTTCTTTCATTTTTGCTTACAAATTCCTCTTACAGAATAGTCTGTTTTTCCATTTTAGCCTTTTACTATGTGAATCTAAAAATATTAATTTAGCATAGGAATAATGGTCTAGTGATTACAGAAATGACTAGTATGAAAGGTTGCATCAAGTTCATTTTATATAATTTGTTTTTTAATGGACTAGATATAAGGTGTTTTAGAAGATGAAGGAAGAAGTAACCCTACAGAGAAATGATGGGTTAACTGATTTTGAAATTAATCCGTAAGAAATACGATCTTTCCACAGAGAAGAAAGGCAAGTTATTTGCTGCTAAGTTAATCCTTTCCCATTGAAAGCATCACTGATCATGAAAACTCACAGATCACCTTGCCAAAGGATTTCTTCTCCCCATCCGTGACACAAGGCTGGAACATTAAAGCATGAGGGTTACCTCAACGTATTTTTTCATAGTTTCCTAACATTATGATATACTTTTCAGCTTATTCTAGCTAGCATGTCTGCTTTGTTTCTTTTTTTTTCTCTAAGGCAAGTCTAAAGCCTACAACCTGTTAGATGTTTTAAAGCTCAGCTTTCTCATAGGAGTCTCATACTTTTCACAGAAGTTGGAAGATGCTGCATAAAAAGGGTGCCTTGTAGCAGTTATTTTCCACTTGCACAAGAATCTACATCAGAATAAGGCATTCAAGAGAATGAAGTTTCTGTCATATGTTCCTAACTCACTTTTCTTCACTGTATTCAACAAACTTCAACAGTGATTGTCAGCTGTAGTGGATATTTAGTTTATTTAGTGGATATTTAATGTAATTTATCTTGAATATGAAAGTAGAAATTATTTCTGTTAGTTTTGCCTTAAGTTCATGTGCTGCATGCTCAGACACCTAGTCCTTCCTGCTTCTTATGTCTTCCTAATTCCAGCGTCATCTAAAATGGGAAACATTATTATGTGTACATATAATGGAGTCCACAAGGCTCTCAGTTGACTTCCAGGTGACTCTGAATGAACAAGTTCTAATCTCCAGAGCTCTAATGGGCAGGAGTCTCAGCTTTTGCCTTCTTGTGTCCTGTTATCACTGGTTCAAGCTATGTTGAGTAGATGTTCTCTGCTGTACCCTCATTAGACCTGGTATATCAGGCATACCTGCCAGAGGACCTATTCAAACAGCCAGTGGCTTTAATTTACCCAAATCCACAAGTTTGCTTTGGGAGGAAGACAAGGTAAACTGTGGAAATAATGGATCAGCACGACCTTTTTGCAGCATGAGCTGCTGGTGAAGTCCACTTGTGGTCTGGAAAGCAGGGTGAGCAACAGGGTGTCCATCACCTTCAGGCAGGTCTGTGCAGCTCTGNCAAACTTCAACAGTGATTGTCAGCTGTAGTGGATATTTAGTTTATTTAGTGGATATTTAATGTAATTTATCTTGAATATGAAAGTAGAAATTATTTCTGTTAGTTTTGCCTTAAGTTCATGTGCTGCATGCTCAGACACCTAGTCCTTCCTGCTTCTTATGTCTTCCTAATTCCAGCGTCATCTTAATGGGAAACATTATTATGTGTACATATAATGGAGTCCACAAGGCTCTCAGTTGACTTCCAGGTGACTCTGAATGAACAAGTTCTAATCTCCAGAGCTCTAATGGGCAAGAGTCTCAGCTTTTGCCTTCTTGTGTCCTGTTGTCACTGGTTCAACCTATGTTGAGTAGATGTTCTCTGCTGTACCCTCATTAGACCTGGTATATCAGGCATACCTGCCAGAGGACCCATTCAAACAGCCAGTGGCTTTAATTTACCCAAATCCACAAGTTTGCTTTGGGAGGAAGACAAGGTAAACTGTGGAAATAATGGATCAGCACGACCTTTTTGCAGCATGAGCTGCTGGTGAAGTCCACTTGTGGTCTGGAAAGCAGGGTGAGCAACAGGGTGTCCATCACCTTCAGGCAGGTCTGTGCAGCTCTGCTGTTGACAGCAGATACACCAGGACACCCGTGGTCTGTTGGAAGGCGTGCTCTAGGGTTACTTTGTGAAAAGTCCTTGGTACAGGGGCATGACCCCAGCCTGTTTTTGTGGCCTTCCAGATCACCTCACCTAATCATGGTGAGGGCAGTAGATTCAGGCCTGGAGTTCATTTTTGTAAGTAGACTTGAATATTTTCATGATTTCATCAGCAGAAGATAGGAAAACATATTTATATTTGATGAACACCATAAATAATAGAAGCAGATTATTCGAACTGAACAGTTTTGTGGTTTTCCTAGAGGAAGTGAATCATTGTTTTCATGTTTTTAGGTCCTCATACAGCATTTGAGGAGTCCCAGTGATATCTTTGTTTTACAATATTTCAGATCTTTTTTAAGGGTTCGAACTTTTCTTCAGCAACATACAAATTACTTGGTGAATAAAATTTTCTTTTGGCTTATGACTAGACTTTGTCTTAAATAATAATATTTAAAATAAAGTAGTAAATGTTGGCATTTTGTTTTCTTTTCTTGTGTTTTTCCTGCTTTGGCATCTCTCATGTTTACTCTTCCTCTTCTGTCATTTCTAGCTGGATTCAACTAATAAAAGCATGCTCAAGACAACTATCTCTGCATCATGGAGTTTTTTCACCTTTCTGAGTTTATATCAAGCTATTTCTTGGTGTGCTTCTTCAGGGATTTATTGGTCAGCTGTCTGAGAATGACAGAAATTGTATGGGAATTTCTCCTTCACTTTGATCCTAACAAATGCTAGGGTGGTACTGGGTAAGAAGCGCTTTCTGAAACCCAGGGACAGGAATACACACTTCTAGAAGTTCAGAACATTAAAACCATCTTGTGTTGACACTGGTCAATACAGAAGTAGCTGTACAGAAGTAGTTTTTTGTTTTTTTTTATATTAAAGCTCAAGAGTATAATTACACTTGCCACAGTGAACTGTTCTTTCATGTTCAGCACTTACCAGCTTGCTTTAGTGCTTTTAGTTTGCATTTAATTACCACCAGCCTGTGATGCCGGTAGGACAAATTGTCTCTCCAACTAGATGGCAGGAGATTTCTATGTTTTTCTGTCTCATATATCTTTGGCAACCCACCAAGGAAAGACCATTTTTGTTCACTTGTTTGTCCACTCTAATTAGACCACAAATTGTCTAGTTAAAATCCTGTGTCTGTGTGGGTGGGGGAAGGAGGCTTGAATTAGAAAAGAGTTATGTAGCCCTCTGAGATGTAGCATCCATGTAAACAGACATTCAAGTAAAAAGAAGCTCTGCTATGTCTGTCTGAGAACAATACTTACAACTGCATCTGTATGAGATTCAGAAAATTAGCACTACATGCAGGTTCTGGTCCAGGGACTGGTATGGAAGTTTATAAAGAAACTTATAATATGGACAAGAACTGGAAAGATGTTTTGTGCCTTCTTGCCTGACAAATGCCATTAGCAGTGACATATACTATCTGGTCCTTTGTGGGAAAGCAAGATGTAGGTGCATCAGAACCTTGTTCACTGCATCATGAACACACACATCACTTCATGAACACATGCCTAGAGAAGGAAAACTAGATATGCCAAGCAATTCATTAGTGAGGTTTCAAAAAGCGTTAATTGATTTAGGGCATGTTTCTCTAAACCAAGTGTTGTGTTTATAGTTGTGCTGACTAAAGGCTTAGTAGTTTACTTGAAAGTACAAACTTCAACCCTTGAATAAACAAGTACACAACAAAGATGGAGTTTAGAAAGGATGATCTTTAGAACCAGATCACAAAATATAAAGGACTACATGGCACTCTAAGGCTTTTACCAAAACCTTAATGTAAAATAGGTCACCTGTCCTGCTGAGTGGTGGCAGATGTTAAAACAACTGCTCTGTCAATGAACTCTGCTCTGTGCTAAAGAGCCACCTACAGAGATTTGAGTCAAAAGCCTGCGATAAAACATCTTTGAAGTGGACTCATAAGCATTGTGCCACACAAATGGGAAAATAGTTTTTTAAAAAAAGAAAAATATGCTCAAAAACTGAATTGGCACACATGTGAAGGAATGCTATTAGTCAGTTTTACAGAATATGACATTGCTAATCCTTTGATTAGCCCTTTTAGTTTAGGTTGCCAGCCCAGTTATACTGAGGATATTATTTCTTTCTCCAGAAGACAGTTTCCTGAGAAAAAACTCCTGGGCAATCACTTTGGAAATCTGACACGTGCTGCCAAAAGTCCTTTTTGGGACAAACTCTTCAAGGCTTCTGTGGGGAAAGGGGGAAGTAAAAAAACAATCCCTGAAAAAATTCTGATAGAATTTTGTTTTGTTTAAGTGTCTTTGACACACTATGGAGTATCATGCAGACTTTCACCAAGTTCTCAACTATTTCTGCCTTCACTTCCATGACCATTAACAGGTCACAGTTAGATTCTACAACTACACCCAAAACTTAAAAGCCAGGCACAAACCTCAAATATGTGCCACATGCTGAAACATTCCCAAAGAGCAGGTCTGTGGGTTCTAGCAATTTTTTAAAAATCAGGCCACTTATCTGAAGATGTAACTAAGAAGAATTTGGAAACAAGGAGAAATTAAAATCATTCTAGCCCTAGAATGCTGTCAGAATGTTAAAAAAAAAATGTTTTATGGCAGCTAGACCCACTATGCCATGCTTTACTGTTCTAATTTTTATGTGCTATTTAGATAATATTTACTATTTTACCTATTTACAACATTCAGTGCTTTGTTTTATAAACCATAGTAAGACTAGACATAGTATCGATTTATTTGTGCTAAAATATGTCATGATAATGCTCCAGTCTACTGTACAAGCGACAGGTAAGGCTGATTAAGCCACCATCCTCTACCAGAACCAATTTCAGAAATGTATTAATTTTATTTTTTATGACCTTCCTAAGTCATCTATGCATGGCATCTTCAGATGCTAAAAATACTTTTGAGCTATATGCTAAACTCTGAAGGAAGGAGGAAAAAGAAGGTTGGGGGGAATGGGAAGAGCTTAACAGACTATTCAAAATCAGTTCCAATTCATAATTAACAAACAATTCTGAATGTATTCTTGCAAAGTAATAAGCTGCTAGTATCAAGAAATGTAAACTTAACAGCATTTGTGTAGGAATGATTTTGGTGAGTTCACACTGAGCATATTTCTTGGTCCTAACTTCTCTGTGCCTCAGCTCACTCACCTGTAAAATAATAAATCTTGGTTATTTCACAGGGATGTTCTGAGACTTAATTAATAACACTCATTAAAGGACTGAAGTTATTGTGTTGTGGTATAAAAAATACCACACTTTATTGGTATGAAATGTCAAAATAGCTATATATGGGAAGAGATATGTCTCTTGAAGGCTCTTTTGCCTTTTTAATTTGAAAAGCAGAAAGGAAGATAAATGAAAAATAAATCAGTATAATGTTTCATTTGCTGCTAATTTTGCAAGACTTGTTCAGATTGGGAATGTGTAGACTTTGCAAACCAGAGACAAAACAAAAGACAGCATGGTGTCTTCAGCCTAGAAAGAGGATCTGGAACTCAACCACTGAGGGTATCCTTTTAACCTACCACCTACTATGATATAGCAGCTGAATCCTTTGGAAAGCTACAGCTCTGGCACTAGAAATAGTGTCTTTGTACTGAGTATATTTTTGAGACTTTTTTTTTGATTCAGAACCAAGGCAAAGTGTATTTGTCATTGCCTGGGGAACTGCAAGCATGTGGCTCTTCTGGAGGCTTTTAGTACATTTCTGCTTGAAATTTTTGGTAGACTTGCAATCCCAAGCAATTTTTGGATTGCTTAGGAGGGAAATTGCCTTTCATCCTTTCAAGTAGTTTGGATATAGCAGCTACTCTCAACTCAATTAGTATTTATTACTTAAAACACTCCCTGCAGCTACCCTACAGGAGAAAATTAACATTTGGTTAAGAAATTTGCAATTCCTTGATGCAAATCACAGAGGGAAATACATCTATACACATACACACATATATCTGAGGAAATGTCAATTCCTAACTCTGGGGAGGAACATCACCATTCACTGGTATGCACTGGTGGACACCCACCTGGAAAGCAGCCTGAACACGAGCCAGAAATGTGCCCTTGCTGCAAAGAAGGTTAATGGTACCTTGGGCTGTGTTTCTCAGAGATGCTGCCAGCAGGTTGGTGAAGGTAATAATTTCCTTACTCAGCCCTGGCAAGACCAAAGCTGGATACGGTGTCCAGTTCTGGGCTCCTGAGAACAAAACACACATGGAACTACTGGAGAGAGCTGTTAAAGGGCCACAAAGGTGTTCAAGAGACAGGAGCACCTCCTCTCCTGTGAGGGAAGGCTGTGGGAGCTGGAACTGTTTAGCCTGGAGAAATCTCAGGGGCAATCTCTGTCATGTCTGTAAACACCTGAAGGGATTGTGCAAAGAGAACAGAGCCAGGCTATATCCAGTGGTGCCCAGTGACAGGATAATAGTAAGCAGGCACAAACTGAAACACAGGAAGTTTCTCCTGAATTCCAGGAAACATGCTTTTCACTGTGAGGGGTGACTGCGCACTGGTACAGGTTACCGAGAGAGGTCATGGAGTCTCAGTTCTTGGAGATATTCAAAAGCTGTCTGGGAATGGTCCTACAAAAAACACTTAAGAGAGGCCCTGCTGGAGCAGAGGGGTTGGACCAAATTACCTCTAGGGGTGCCTTCAAACCTCAACAATTCTGTGATTTTTACCAACATAGAGTTTATGAAAAGTTTGCAGTTTTTAGGTGGTTTAAATCCTGGATGTTCATGCAGCTGCAATATCTGCTGAGGAGAATTTGGCTTTCCTGACTTAGGCAATCATCCTTCACCAATACACGTTTATTCATTAGATTGAAATGTTTACTGAGATCACACAAAAGGTGAATTAGACTCAAATGGGTTTATCTAAGCTGTAGTGCTTCGCACATTCTTTTAGCACATTGCATGCTGCATTAGCTGCTTTCTGCCTTATTACTCTATAAAGTTCTAAATGTTTTGTGAGAGAATTGGCTTTCCACAGCTGATAGCTCTGCTGCTGCAGTTAGTGCTAATGGGTGAACTAACAACCAGTTTTAAAGAGTGGATAAAGCAAAAACATCTCATGAACAGCAATATACCCTTTCCCTTGCAGTCACAGCAACCTAGAAAGTGAGAAATGCAGGCAAATGAACAAGTACGTGATGTGCTTGGGGGACTTTGACCTGACATATGGTATTAACAGGTATCTATTATAAACAAGGGAAATGTTCAGACATCCATTCTTTAGAAAAAAGTGGAAAATCTTGTAAACCTTTTTCTGCAAGTGTTTTGTTTGTTTAACTTCTCAGTGAACTTTCTGGGTCATGACTGGTCTCTTGCTTCCCACTTTCGCACTTTACGAACACTTTCATTCAAAAGTTCTATGGCAGAGACATTCACTGAAGGGGCACAATGGGCATTGGTGAACTCAACTACCTGAAACACTTCCAGGAGTCCCAGATGCTCAGCTTTGACCTCTATACATAATTTCTGTGGCTCAGGTAGAATTATGGTAATCTGCATTGTCATTTTGTTTCTGATGTTGATGTCTGTTGAAAATGATGTTTTTGTGCCACACAGCACTGACAGCTAAAAACAAGAATTCATGTACATGTCTAGGAAGCCTTCGGATGATCCATTCTGAAGTGGATCTGATACAGAGACAAGCAGCTCCAAACAGAAGTATGAACTAAACTCACTCCTCATACCGGAAGGCAGCTTAATTTTATTATTCTATTTACTGTAAAATTCTAGACAAAACATTAATTTCAAACTGATTTAAAAATAATGAAATTATTGGATTTTTTTTTCACATGGAATACATTCATACACATGGCACCACATTTATATTGTGAAGTGTCATTTATATGGTGCTTTCCAGCAAGGTTAATGGGTGAAGATCTGTGGCAATGAAGAACTGTACTGACTAGTTTGGCACTGAGATGCCTTCTTCAAGGAAGAATAAATCTAGTGCTAATCAGGTAACAAATATCAAAATGATTCTTAATAATTTGTTGTGTTATGAAGAGGGAAGTTTTGAGAAGCCCGTAGTAGTCACTGAAGAAGACTTTAGTGCATAACATTTAGACAACAGTGGAATATCAGGGATTTAGAATTTGAAATGTATGTAAAATTATTTACAAAAGAGAAATGGGGAGTTGCATAGTACAGCCTGCAGCTGTGATAAGTGAATTCTGGTTATAAACTAATTATTTCAAGACTAGTGTTCCAAATAGCTCACAGCTGAATCTAACCCAAGTCCAGCAGCTGATGGCAGCCCACGTAATGCAACAACGAAAAAAAAGCACTAGGGCAGCAGAGAGAATCAGAGGAAATCTGTAACTGTGATACATGTATGAAAAGTCTCAGTTTCCTTTGAACTCCTCCCTTTGTGTTCAATATCACTCCTACCAAAGCTTCAGATTAAAAAAAGAAATCTGTCGAGTATTTTTTTCAGTTGGAACAGAAGCTTTTGTAAGAAGGAACAGATTCAAACATACACAGGGGATAGCAGATTTCTAAACTATATGACAACAGCTTCTAGAAAATACTGTTTCCTTGAGGAGGAAAAGATGTGCTTGGTGTGCCTGCAGGCAGCTGACCGAGGTGCTGTGCACTGGAATGGGGAAATGTGTTGTAGTGGCAAATAATGGGCCTACCCCAGTATGTCCTGAAAGACTGACTGAGAGCAACTGGTTATAAAAGATGCAACATCTAAGGAAGCAAAATCTGCTAAGCTGCAAACTCAGGTGTACTCTGAAGAACTGGAAAGATACCAGGGCAAAGAGACTATTTCTGAATGTATTACATGCTGGGAAAGATGCTGAAATTAATTGCATTGTGCACTGAAAAGGGAATTTGCAGGAGGTAAGGGGGTGAAGCCAGTGCCAAAATCCATTTTGTGCCTGAAAAAGTTGAACTCAACAAAAATTTCAAGGAAAATTTTATTATTTAGAAGTCATCCAATGTGCCATTGCATTTTATTTCATATGCTACGTGCCGATGTTATGAAGAAATTTTAATGAACTAGGTCTTCAAACAGCAAACACCATTGGCAGTAGGACATGATGAATTATTCAAACAGGATAATCCTGGCAGAGTTGTGAGGCTCTGCCTTCAGAGGCACACTGTGTGTCCTGGGTGGAGGAGGGCTTCTGTCAAGGGCATACTGTACAGCCTAGCTTGTAGTCATGGCACCTGATGACTGTGAAGCTTTAACTTTGGTGAAAAAGCAAGTCTCTGGCCTACTTGGGAAGAGCATCTATAACGTGAGTGAGGAGGGTTTCAGATGCACTTGAATTGTGGCACTTGCTGGAAAGGGTATAAGGCAAACTTAAAAACTCTTGTTTGCCTTTAGAGAGTATTCAACATGGAGCCATTACTTTTAGATAGTACAAAGAATGCTTAGGGCAATACACTGAAAAATAAGAAATTCAGCAGAAGAATAGGATGATTACTTCCAAAAAGCTGTTTTCGAGAATATTTGGCTTCTGGCTGAACAGAATTTATTAAGCTACTAATTCTTCTCCTGACTGGAACTGATCGAAACTGCCAGAAGCAGGGCACTGTGGGGCAGTTTGGGATCAATTGGAAGTATCAACTGGAGTTATGGCTCCTGTTATAATGGATCCGACCAAAGATATATTGAGATAACATTTGAGAGCTTTCTGCACAGTAAAGTGAGTTTGTTTCTTCTCCTTGGGCTCTTGCAGCCAGGTTTTCATGGCTTTTGCCTGCTCTGCTGAGGAGTAAAGCATCACAGAGAATAGATGGGGCAGCTAAGCTGTTCCTTTAGAGGCCTTGGGCTCACCTCAGACCTGAGGCCCCAGGGAGCTGCTGCACCAGCTCACTCCTCAGAGAGACTTCTTAGCTTTGAATTTCTAACTCTAGATGACAATGATCTATAATGTATTACTCACTCTGCTTTTAAAAAACAACAGGAAGGACAAAATGCCACAGTGAAATGTAGCAAGAGAATGGCTAAGCCATGTTAACATGCACGGAAAAAACAAAGCTCAAGGAATGCCACTGTTAGAGTCAGAATTCCTTGGCTGTCACATTCAATCATACAAATCCCAGTGATGTTATGTCTGCAGCAGATGTGTTTTATTATTTACTATGGGCTATGGGGAACTTGCCTTTTAGCTGGATTTGTTTTGGGGCTACCATCTTTGTTCCCCTTGGCTGTTTCAGGTCTTCTGAGAGTCCTGGTGCAGAGCTAGTTTTTTCTCAGATATCCTTAAACTTCAGAAGTTACTTTCCTGTATGTGTTCCTAGAACACTTTTTTTTGAGTTGACACCATACTGAATGTATACTTTGAATGCAATATTGTATGTCATGTATTCTCTTGATAAAATCAGGCAGAGGGATGAGCTTTCTGCTGTAAAATTTCCTTATTGGTTTGTCAGAAAGAGTGAGCATTGAGGACTAGGCAGTAACTTCCCAGAAATATGAAGAGCTGTGTTTGGTGTAAGTTTTATGAATTAGGCAGACTTTTAAAAGGTTGGCAAAGGAAACATTTTGTAAATTAGAGAGATCATCTTAGATCTACTTTTATTTAAAAATCTGTATACACACTAATTTTGAGCAAGGACAAGAGGATGCAGCAGAACATCATGAGAACAGATGATCAGAACTCTGCAGTTGTGAGGACAAGACACGGTTACCTAGCAACTTCTCAGAGCTGTCTTTTATAAATCCATCCTGTCATGGATGTCATGTATACACCACAGTTGGTCTTCACAGATTTTGCACTACTTAGTACTGTAAAATATATCTTCTGAGCAGTAGCATCCTTGGCAGGTATTAAATCATGCCAGTCCCGGTTTTTCTTGCCTTACGTCAAGTGCCAGCAAGGTGACAGCTGTGGAATTGTTTTTTGCACAAGTTACCATAAGTTGCTTGAGCTCAGAGATGGGGCATGGAATTCCCACAGATTTGTGGGAGCTGTTGTTGCTCAACCTCCTTCCTTCTTTCTCGTACAGACTGAGAAAGAATGGAGAATGATCTGTGTTGATTTCCATGCCTATAAGCTGCTCTCCATCTTTTGCAGCAGAAGGTGACTATGATCTGTAATTTTTTTCTTTCTGAGGTGAAGAACCCTTACCCTGGCTCAGTATTAAAATATGAAATGAGTAAGTGGAGATATTCTCAATTTTGTCAAGTGCTACTTTACTATACCTTCCTGCCCTGATCAGACAGATTATTTGATTCTGGATAGACATTTTGGATGTTATAGGATTACAGATATTTAGCAAGACTGATTTAAGGCCTTAACTTTTCTTTCTAATCTTTGCCTACTAATCACATTTATTTTGAGATAATTGTTTCCAATGGCATTTGGAGTTGGAATTTGTAAATTCCAATCTTTGTTTAATGCTTTATTCCTTGCAGTATTTTGATGGGTAAGATGTAATACTGTGAAAAGGGAGTTGGACACATTGTCCTAAGTATTACACAGAAAAAATACTGTGCTGATTCCTGCATTACCCTTTAAAATTACCTTCCATCTTTTTTTATAAGTAGAGGAAGTGCAGTATCTCTTACTTCAATAATTGTCTCTAATTTGATGTGTTATTAGTTGCAATATTTCTCTTGGATTCTGTTACACTACAAGAAGTTCAAAAAACCAAGCTTTCTCTACAGCTCCTAGAAGTTGACAGACAGCACATCTCCAAAAAAAAAATTGAAAAAGAATTTCAGAATTTCATGTTTTGAAGTGACCAAATGTATTAGTAAAATTAGGTGGCTTGTGACTTCCTCATGGTTACATTAGGTGACTTAATACTAACTTGTAAAATATCACAGACACTGAGAGGACTGAATTCCCATCCTGTTTGTTTTTTTTTTTTTGTGGGTTTTCAGCATTCTTTCTATGGGAGAAAATGTCAGTGGAAGTTGTCACTGTCTTTAAGAATGTTGTAAAGAAATTTTAAGATAGAAGCCTTTCACAATAGTGGTGAATTCAACCTTAAACACATTTCGTGACAGAATTGTTTTTGGGTTTTTTGGGTAGGGGGATTTGTTTAAATTTCTGTCTGTAACAGAAAAAGCAGTGACTGTAATGACAGAAAACATTCTGCTCTGTCTTTTCCTTTACCTATCTTGTATTTGTGTCAAGATCTTGATAAACTCAAAAAACAGCCTGAAAAAAGTGTGATGTGATTCAGTTAAATGACACATTCAACTTCTGTACTCAACAGTAATACTGTGTACAGTATCCCCATCCTGTATATATATACAGGACAGGGAATAAGAAGCAGCTCTGAGCAAAATGATCTGTAGATAACAAAATGAATGTGGACTACTGTCAAGCTGTTGCAGAAGGAAAAGTGGCATATGCTCTAGTGGGATGTGTAAAGAGGAGAATCTGCAACCGCTTGTATTTAACACAGTACAGAGAAGACATAGAGGAGATAAGATATATGAGTCTTCAAATACCTGAAAGACTACTGCTGACTTGACTTGGTGCTGACTTTTTGACCTGCTAAGTTAAGATAGGATGGGCTTAGAATGCAATAAAGTAGATGCCAGTTAGTAAGGGGAAAACTCCCTAATATTGAGGATATGTTTTTCATCAGTTACTTCAGGGTGTTACAGGGAATCAGTCACTGTCAAAGTACATATTAACCATGTGTTGTGATGGTACTATAGCACCACTAACACTTTCAACATTCAAAGAAATGGACTGTGGAACCTTCTCAGGCTTCTCTGGAATTATGTCAATATGCATTATTTCATAATCAGTATTTGGTAAGAGACAGGACAAAAGGTAACATGGTTTTGAAGTATATTAATTTATTTTACAATTAGTCAAATGTCTATTCATGCCAATTCCTAACATCCCAGTAGCAAATGTTAATAGCATCTAAAGAAAGTGTCCTAAATACACACGTAGGAGAATGGATTGTAAGCAATCCTGCCCTGATGAATTACAGCTGTGCTAATTATCAAAGAATGGAAACACCCTTGCCCATCCAATGAGCAGGGGTGTTTTAAAGGAGTGGGCCGGCTGGTGGAGGGAGTTTGCTGGGGTTGGAGTCAGCTGGTCCTGCCCTGAGCAGGAAGCCTCCTACCACACAGGGTGATCTCTGCCATACAAATTATCTTATTACCAGAGCAGCAGGTCATCCTCAGCTGGATTCCCTACATCCCCAAAACCTTTATTCTCTTCTATTACCTCTCCTAACTGTGGAAAACTTCCTACAGATAACTTCTTCAAAGCCCTATACCATGACGCACAGTCTTTCAATCTGATGGTGATAGGTGGTAAGTTGTAATCAGGATCACTTTTTCTAATTCATGAACTCAGGACTATGGGCACTGGAGAAGGAAAAAAAAATGGTTTTGCACACCAGCTGGATTCCTACATGCTTTTGTTTTGGCTCACTTGTTTCTTTTATCAAAGTATTAAGACTTGTAACTTAGATGATGAAGTCTTTTGAGTCAGAGCTACCACCTACTGTTTGATTAACACCTTGCACATGTGTCTATGCAGAGAAATCTGTGTCTCTCTCTCTGGTACTTGCTCTCTTGCCCTTCACTGGCTCAGAGTGCCTAAGGCAGTGGATCAACTTAATAACTGGAACAATTTCGGGTTAAACCCTTGGCAGGACATGTGAGTAGAGCACTCATTCTGGAATTAGCTCTAAACAGCAGAGCTTGATTGTTTGATTAGTGCCTGACTTCCAGTTAAACATTTAATAAATTTTATCTATTATGGTATGCTATGCACAATATGTGGCATATGAGAGTGGACAGCTGTTAAGATGCCCACTGGGCTGTTCAGCATATTGGCCAGCCTGTCAGAGTGCAAATGAAGAAAGCTGCCAGGCCCTGTGTGAGGATCGGGCATCACAGGGAGAAAAGAAGAGGGCATAGTAGAAAAACAAGGTAGAGAGGCAATGATGGAAGTGAAAGAAGGGATTTTAGGACCTAGGGGAGGGGGCTGCAGACACTGCTTGTCAGGTGAAGCATGGGTATTGAACCTAGTTGTTTCAAGTTGATTACTCATCTTCTACCATCTGATTTTTAATTTTTTTTTTTTTTAACTACATTATATATCAGCTCACCTTGAAAACAGAGGCTGGAGCCAAGATAAAAATTTTGCAACCAGTTAGTGCTGAGCAAAGTGAACTGAGCACAAGCTAAGGGCTAGAGCTCAACATAAGACCACCTCAGGGAAGCTGCTCTCATTCACACATTAATTAATTGGAAATGCTACTTTTTGCCCTGTGACCTATATTGGGAGATGGTAAAAATTTTAAAAAGTCTTTCAGAAATACTAGTCATTGAGCAACCAGAGGATCTTGACAGCAAAAGGAGCAAAACCTGTCAGAAGTATGGACTTAAAGATTTTTGGGATATTACTAGCAAAATCCTTGATGAAGTACTTGCTAACATAAAAGAAGACAAGTTTAGAAAAAAAATGTATGTTTCCACCATGGACCTTCTCCTGTTCTCTTCTAGCAAATGCTTCATTAGTTATCAAACTATTTCAAAGAAATTCCTTGCTGTAACACATCTGCACACAGTCTATTTGGTCCAGATAGGAAATTAACTCACGGAACCTGGCTTTTTCAAGCAAAAATGAACATACTGCCTTGTTTTGAAGGTTTATCAACAAAAAAAAACCTAAGTGCTGCTGATTGCAAAATTAACACTTAAACTGATACAGAGTTTAAGTGCAGCATTTTTTCCTATCAAATGTAACTTGATTAGTATAGTTCTTTTCATGTTTTCATGTTTATTTGACGTACCTTTTTTTTTACAGAAAGTTACAGTTTCTGCCTTTTTATAATTTGTTATTCTGAGTCTCTTAACTGCCACCATGCCTTTGAATTTCAGCCCCATAAGCCTTGAATGATGAAGTTTTCTTCAGCTGAAAGTGACTTTAATTTGAAAGGCACACAGAAAAATGGTATTTTATTTTTTTAACTCAGCAGGGCAGGTGTGATGGCATCAGATACTCCTAAGACCTAATGCTTCTATGACTTAATTACAAAAATTAAGTCTACAAATTAAGCCTGACAACATCTGAAATTACTGTTATTTGTTCTACCTTCCTGAATCCATTTCCATGCTTGAGAAATCAAGAGCACGGGCAGGAGAAGCATTACTGTGCTCCTGTTCATTCCCTGGCTGCAGCATTGGGACCAAAGGGACTTGAAGCCATGGCATGGAGTGCCTCCTCCCAGTGCAGGAATGGGGCTCACCAAGGCTGTGGTTTTAAGAAGCACTGCATATAAGAAGGAGGCATGAAGTCAACTGCAATAAATGATACAATTTCTTTTCAGGAGGCTTTAATTGTTTTATGCTCTTACATAACTGGGACCATTGAGAGTGTGGGGGTGTGTTGAAATGCACATCAGTGGGTCTCTGTCATGCCATTTCCAGATGGCAAATATGCAACTGGAGAGTATCTCCAAAGAGAGCAGCCACTCACTCTGCTTCAGGTTGGGAATGGAGAAAATGTCTAGTAACATTTACAACTGATTCAATTACCCTGGCTTATTAACATATTTTATTGCTGATTCTTGATTTTTCCCCTTGCTCACTATCTCATGTAAATTGTCCCCCTCATTTAATAAATAATTTTTTTTTCTTTATATGAATTCTTGTTTCACTTAAGAGTAGAAGAATTTTTTACCATACCTTTGACAGACATTTTATGCATCTTAAAATGACAATAAATTGATTGATGACTTGCTGGGCAGACATTTCTTTCTCTATGACAGTAAAAATGAGCTTAGATTATTATTTGGACCAGATTCCTAACACCTATGGGGCTGTGCTTTGACCTGAAAATTTCTACCTTGATAGAACACAAACAAGGTTCACAGTAGGTGAACAGTTTAGTTTATACATTTTAGGCCTTCATAATTGCCCTTCAATAATCTGAAAAGGTTTGTCAGGTAGCAAAAAAAAGGAGAGAGCTAATGTAAAAAAATAAAACTATTTTTCCATCATTAATAGCTGCAGCAAATTCTCTATTTGAATCCAAGCCTAACTCTCTGGACAAATGCTGTTATCCTGGGATGGCAGATGGAAGGATCAGCTCAGGCTCAAGATTCTTTTGCAAATTTCTCTTTTGGAAACAGAAGTAACTCTTCTAGGATTAATCTGAGAGTATTCTTGTTCTTTAGAGTTAAACCTTATACTAGCCAAAAACAGTATGAGAAGACCTCTGGAGTTAGAGGGTAGGGGTGTGGAAATTCAAGCGTAAGAAACTGAAGCTTATTTTGTATTTAAGTGCTCCTTAGTCCTTATGGATTCAGCACAGAGAAATCACATCTTGCAAGGACATGTGCAATGACAGCAAAGAAATTCTCCTTGTGGCAAGGCATGCTGTGTCAGGATCTGCACCCTTCTGTTTGTACATGGAAGATGCAGCATGAGCTGGTTTGTATCCACCCATATACTCAGTGGGCTGCAGGTTTTGTATCAGCATAAACAAATAAACTTACTGATTCAAGGATAAGAGAAAATAACTCACTAATTTTGACAAAATTGAGTTTCACAGCCACAAGAGTGTGGCTCTGTGAGGCACCATCTACCTGCGTGGGTTGGAAGCAAAGGCCGAATGAGCTCCATTTCCTGCCGCTTGTGTCTGTTTGTGTGTTCAGTTACATCTAAAGCAGCTGCTTTCCCTGCTAATACCGAGCTCATGTACCCACACCGTGCCCTGCTGTCTGGAGGAATGTGAGGAGAAGGCTGCCAGCTGCCTCTCCCTCCCACCAAAGCAGCTCTAACTGCACAGCCTTTCCCTTCAGGGTCAGCGCTAGCAAGCACAGCAGAACCAGAGGTGCACTGCAAGAGGAAATTGGCCTCAGGGCTGCATGGGAAGAGGGCATTTGGATGAGTTGTTTTGGGGAGAGGGCTTGAACCTGGAGTAGAGTGGGGGTCGCTACTGTGAAAATGACAGGATTTCCCTCCTGTGTTTACCCCTACAAATTTTCTGTGTCCAGCACTTGCTTAGTTTAGGTAACTGCTTATTTGGCTTGAGCCTTTGCTATCACTAATCACAGCTTTCCGAGCTGTGTTTTAACCTGTTCTGTCAGGAAACCACAAGCCAACAAGGAGCAACAGTTAGATTCCCATACATGGCACCAGCAGTCGGGAATCGTGGTGATGCAGTGGGAACTACTGACTTCCTGCCTCACACCCTTTTTTAGCACATGCAGTCACAAAGGAGCAGGATGCTGCATATGCTCTAGTCTGTAATTCCCAGTACAACCACTCATGCAGAGCTGTCAGATGTGTATTTCAATCAGAATTATACACACTGTGTATTCTGATGATGAATTTGCTGCAAGACTACAGAAAGCTAACAAATTATTTATGACTAGACGGATTCCAGTTTATAATCCTTGTGGCTACTGCTGTATTGCTCCAAGATTTTAGTACCTTTAGTACCTAGTACCCTTTGAGAAGGGACTTCATATTAAGAGATTTTTCATCTTAAAAATAAAGACTGTCTGCATATTTTGTACAGAGGGATTTCCAAATAATATCCAAATAATCTTCTAAGTAGATTTCTTTTATCTTTCTAGGGAGGTTTTACAACTTAACTGTAGAAAGTTCAGAGAAATATATTGTTTCTCTTAAAAAAAATTATTTTTATGATTTTGCTTCTTTGTTATTCTTACCCCTGCTGAAAATGTAGTCATGTAAATGTTGTGTACTAAAAATTTGTAATATACCTATATTGACCTACATAGACCTACATAGACCTTGCATAGACCTACAGAGATTTCTAGACAGGGGAAGAAGCCTCCCTTGACAGGGGAGTATGTCCTGTCCTCTCTCCTTGCCAAGGCAACGAAATTAGATTTTAATTGTGACTTTTCATACACTCTTACTTTTTAAGTTTGCTGGATTTCTGCTCAACTCCTGGGGAAAGAGAAATCCCACCAAAACTGCATATGCAAACATTTTTATCTGGTATTAGTGTGGTTTTAATATTAGGCATTTATGGAGGTAGGGCAGGACCTAAGATATGCTACTCCTCATGTCTTCTTACTCAAAAACATGCAATTACTTCTATAGGAGCAACTTAGCATTGCACCAGGATAACTTTTTTCAGACCATTCCTTACGAGACATGAAATCAGTTACTCTAGAACATGGAAACTGTGTTTGGCATAACTGCTCAGGATCCAAGGCAGCCACATGAAAGGACAACATTACTGTACCTTTCTCCTCTGGTTTGCATGGCCACACCGTGAGCACTCATTTAGGAAGACAACTTCTGTCTGGCTAGGTTAGCTTGAGTGAGCTGACCCCATGCTTTAATTTCGTGCATGTGACTCTTTTGCTGCAAGTCTTGGTACAGGCAACCTAAACTGCTTCTGACCCATGTCTGTACTGAAAGAGAAATGACACAGCTGTATTTCAGGCTGCCAAGGAAAAATTAATAATCCCTAATGAGTCTGGAATAATTATTTTGGGCACAATAGTCCAAGATCTGGCTTCCCCGCTTCCAGACTAAAACTAGTATCTTCACGTTATCCTGCATAACATGGAATCCCTGGAAAGGGATTAGCTTGATGATTATCCTACACTCCATCACAGGGTGAGTAATCATTGTCTTGGATACCTCACATTCTCCAGGTATGCTGCAGAGTCTGTAATTCAAGGTGCCATTCCACCTACTCAATCGCACCACTGCAGGCCTGACACAAAGTGCTGCTATTCAAATTTTGTCTCATGATACAGAGTGGAAAGAACAGGGAACAGGGCTCTAAATTTAGTCTGTTTAGAATGCCTCACCACTGAGTATTCCTATCTATTTTCAAAGCTGCAATAAAGCAGCATGGCAGTACTAGTAAATGTCATTAGTTCTTTGAATTAAAATAATTACTTCCAGCCAACAGTAATACATTAGAGCAATTCTCATCTACTACATTAGAATAATTCTTGGCAGTGTGAACATAATGAATCTGAGGAGTTTACAATACAACCATCCAACTAAAACTTGGAATATAAATTCTCAGCCTGTAATCACTTCCTTTTTTGCCTCTTTTCTTTTTAGTCAAGGCAGTATGTTTTTTTTTCAGTCAGAGAATCATAAAGTTTCCATTTGAAGTTTTTACTGATTTTCAAAAATGTAGTTGATCAGTTAATGTGATTTTGTTTTAAATAATCTTTCTCTTTTCAACAAATGTCATTTTCAAGTTTTAAGATATTTACCTTATTTACCTGAAATCACTTTTTTTTCAATTAATAGATTATAAATTTTTATTACCCAAATATATTTTCCACAATACAGTCCAACACTACATGCATTAGCTAAATTTGAAGAGATTTAGAGACTTCAAACTGGTTGAGAAAACAGTATGCTTTGATTCTTCAACTGCTTCTGCTAAATTTTCAATTATTTTTGAACAATCATACTGAAAAGAGAGAAGAGACAAACTTCTACTTGCTCCAAAGAGATGTTGGCTAGACAGTGAGCAAATGCTCTCTGACACCTTTTAACAGATTACTTCAGTACCTTTAAAAGATACCTTTTAATCATCACATTATGGTTATCAAAGGTATTGAAAGATGCTGATGGTTCCCATGTAGAAAAGCATGCTACAAGACTTGATCTGTATCACAACGGCAGATTTACAGAGAGCTAGAAAATTCCTCAGATTTGAGCACAGAGAAACACTGAACTAAATGGCTGCACTTTGGAATGATTACTGATAGACAATAACCTGCACATCAGAGGGGAACCACCAGTCATAGGGTTTCATTTATGAATTTAATTTTCTTTTATGAGCTATTTGTGCTTTTTTGTATAATACTTTGCCTTGTTGGCAATCACTAAAGGAATGCCCCTGAAAAACTGAAGTGTTAAATGTTCCTTCTGTTTCTTCTTCACAACTAACCTTCCAATACCTCTGTAATGGAGAAGCAGAGTTTTTTGCAAGCTGAGCAAAAGGAGTGGATGAACCTATGGTTTGACTAAGAACAACATAATGGGAAAAGGAACAAAAAATTTTACAGCAATGTAGAGATAGGGAAGCCTAGTATTTTTGAAATGTCAAAATTTACAAAAATGATAAGCAATTCTTAATCTCTTTCATGCCCTTCTCTTCAGTATTCATGAATATACTATCTTTTGTATTTTCGTATATTCTGAACTAAGCAGTAGTCTACCCCAGGAGAACTTCCCAGAGGAACTAAAAATAAATGCAAGAGAATGCTGTGACTTAGTGCTGTACCAATAGACCTTGACCTTCTCTGTCCATATTGGCCAGCATCCTCTTGGCTTAATTCAGGAAGGATTTTTACTTGATATTGCTTCCAGTTGTTTTCATTCCAAAATAGATGAAACACAGAAAAGAAAGTAAAAACCAAGTTGTCTCTCTGCAGCCCAGCATGGAAACAAATTGTATCACTGGTTTGACAAACATGTCAGATTCACTCGCTGAAAACAAAATTGCTTTTTTTCTTGCTATTCTATAATCTGTTTATAGATTACAGAAACATACGGAAAAGACAAAATGGTCAAAGACTTGGATCCATAAAAACCCATTTGTATTTTTTTTGCTAATGTGTGCAAGTCCAGTAGATATTGTTAGTTTAAGTCTCAGGCTTATGATCAACAGGATAGAAGAGAATTTTTATGAAAAATATGTATTTGTAGGTATTTTCTTTCATAAAATAATCCTCTTAACCACTTCTTTCCATAACTCTGTGAGCAAAAATTAATTCACAAGTGATTAGGAACTTGAATTATGAGCATTCAAAGAAACTCCTCCATGATCTGAAAATGCTGGAAGCAAATCATAGTCACGTAAAAAAACATGAAAATACAGATCAAGAAATATATAATAAAAAAGAAATAAATCATTCTTTGTGACTCTAGTTCTTATGCTGTGAAATTAATTTAGATAGTTTTTATTTTAAAATGAAATCAAAAGTATCATAAAATATCATCCAGTCCTTAAGTAATAATTTGATGGATGTTGTTATAACTGGTCATGTTGAAAAGGTCAGACCTTCAGCAAAAGAAAATAATATTGCAACATAAAATATAACTGCAACTCTACAGCTGACTTAGGGACTGAATCAGGCCATGTAGAATCATAGCCAAAGAACAGTTTTCCTTTCTAGTCCAGGTTCAGGGAAGAACATTGCTGCCTTTTACATGATCCCTAACAACATCATATATGATGTCCTTGTTCATTGTCCTGTGCATTTTTTGTTACCAGGTAAAATTTCTTTGCCTGATTCATAATTTTGACCAAGTAAATGTTTAAATAACTGTGGCCAGGCATTCATACCTCTTTTGGAAGTAATTTTTTCCCTAGCAAAACCTAGGCCTTTTGTGGACCTTTATGTTAACAATAATCACTAAACAAATACAGGAATTTAGGAAGCATTTTTCAAGGCAGTGTTTCCCCCACCACACTTCTGCCAAAATCTTCCTACTCAAATCCCTAGTTATGCAGCTACCTGAGCAAACACCTTTAGTACTGGTTATTGAAACACCAGTTCTGGCTTTTTATCATTTGAGATAGAGCAAGGGATGAGGACAAGAGATGGGAGCCATGGGACAGCAGAATGCAGAGAGCTAACTTTTTAAAAGAAATCTTCTTGGCCGTCTTTTCTCATCCAGATAAATACAGACAACAAAACATTTTAGAAAATAAAATTAAATTAAAAAAAATAAAGTTAAATTACATTTTGTACTTTTCTTTAGATTATATTATGCTTACAGGTATCCAGACAGTAGAGATTTAATCTGTTAACAGAGACAGGCAAAAAAGCAATTGTCTTGTATTTAATTTTTAATGTTTAATCTCTTCTGAGAGATTTTGTTGCTCAGAAACCATCTTTTATGTTAACGAAAAATGTATTAAAAAAAAATTGATTGTACTATGACAGATTATATACAATACACCATATAGTATTTATATTTTAGTCTGGCATGCTCTAGGTACACTATTATTATTTACATGTTTTCTGCTGATCCTTCTGAAATACATTTTACTGATCCTCTGATGCACTTTCATCACTTGACTCTGAACTCAAATTGTCAATAAGACTGTCTGGGTGTATCATGACTATAAAGAAACTGAGAAATTGCCCATGTCTGCTATCAAGGTATTATAACACTCCCTGCTAAGGTGAGAAACATATTCTAGCTTGATGCTTAGAATCCACTTCAGGGAAACATACTGTCCTCCCTCACCAAACTCAGAAACATGCTGGAGACAACAGCGCTGTTTTGTTTTGGTTTCTTTTAAAGCACTGTTCTTGACCTGGCTCTAAGGTATGCCTCACTGTCTGGATTGAAGGCTCACACACTATTTGCTTTTCTTGCTCCCAGTGCCATTTCAAAATGTCAGTGTTCTCCCTGGAACCAGACAAAAAACCATCGAATGCCATCTGAATGACTCTCAAAGTGCAGGCTAGTTTCAGCAGGTCCATAAGTAAACTCCAGCTGGGATTTTCCAAGAAGATATCAGAAGCCCCCTTCACATCTGCCATGAAGGTATTCTGTTGCTCACCCCTATGAAAACGAATCAGACACCCAGTGAGCTTTCAGCTCTGCTGCCACTTTGTGCATATCTCGTGTCAGAAGATACTGAATATGAAAAAAAAAAAAAAAAAAAAATTGGTGATAGCCTACTGCTGCATATTCAATGGAAAACCCAATCCTGAGAACATGAGCTGGATTGCTGACACTAAAAAATGTGTTTACTCACCTTATTGTAACATATTTTCATTCAGCTTTGCATGAAAATTCATTCTTGAATTTTCCACTGATGTGGAAAGCAATAGAGAAGTTACCTATCTACTAGAACTCATACTGTGGAAAATATCCTCTCCAGGAATTAGATTGTTTCAGGTCTGTAGCAATGCCCAGGCTGAGTGGTCAAAGCCTTTTATCTACATCCTTATCCCAAATATGCTGGCTCCAAACTTACTTCACTCAGAGTGAAGTAAGTAACCTAAGAACTTGTTGAGAAATAATTTATGCCAGCAAAGTATCTTGAACCTGTTCACTCCTGGTTCTTTCCACAAACAAATCTAATATATATCATTTTCCAGGACGACAACCAGAAAGTTGAGCAAATGCAGGAAGTTATGTATTAAAATAAGCAGGTTGCAGGTACATTTAGATAAGATTGCTTAGATGTGTAACAAGCATGAAAACAGAATTAATAAAATATTATTTATAGTATAAAAAAAACTGTAGGGCTGTGCTGTAAGGAAAAAAATTACAGGGAAATGTGGAGATTTGGGAATGATACATTGAACTGCAATTACTTTTCACCTGACATCTGAGAGACACTTTGTTCTGGAACACATACATATGCAGAAGTCGGCTTTTGAAAATACACTTTGTCTGCTTGTCCTCTGTCTTTCATCAAAATAAGACTTATTCATTTCAGACTAGTTACTGCCAACTTATAATAGTGTTGGTGAGCAAGGGTTCTGATCCAATGTCAATGAGTAGTGAAAAGTATGACTTCAAAATGGACTACTCCTATGGTGGGTAATGGCTTTACACGTCAGTTGTTAAGTTTTCTCACAACGCCTGAAAATACACCTAGGAAGCAGGAACACAGCCAAGCACTTCCAGACTGCCTAAGGCAGATTCTTACAGAGGCTGGTACTTGCAATGGCATATGATGTGCTGTTTTATTAACTTGAAAGTAAGTAAAATGGCAATTGATTTTAAAGATACCATATCAGAGAAAAAACTTGAAGAAAGAAAGCACTATGGAATGTAAAACAAAGGAGACAAAATGACTCCTTTCCTTTCATGAAAGGAGCAGATATTTATATGTGATACTAAAGCCATAAAATGAATAGATGAGAAATAACATCTTGGCATAAAGGGGAACACCCTGACTGAGATAGGGAAGGACTGCTCAACAATGTTCTGATTTTAGCTCCTGGACTCTTTCAGACTGGCTTGGAAGAAGAACAGTAAATTCACAATGAAGGGCAGAAATCTCCTCACTTAGTGGATGGAATAGGTTAGATAACCTCTCTCATTTCACACTTTTAACAAATGTATCAGGTTTTGATATGGATCTAAGTATCTTGTCATTCTTAGGTCCTATTATTCATTCAGTATCTTTAAGCAGCTATAACACCAGTTCTCTCAGTTATTGCAACTGCTTGTCAAGTGCACGAAAATTTCCAGTTGGCTCAACACCAGCCATATTACCTTGTGTTGCCTTTGACTGGCCTTTCTCATAAAAACATGGCCTAAAAAAAGAGTCCAAGAAGCATTTTTATGCACCAAACCAAACCATGCACTAATATCCATATAGTTTTCAGACATCCTTACATTATGCAACTGGTCTGGTAATGTGGTAATGCTTGAATCATGAGACTAAGAATTGCTGAGTGAAAAAGTGATCCTTGCTTTGAATTTAAGGAGTAACATACCATAAAGCAGGGGAAAAAAATCTTTGTCAAGGTCTTCATACTGCCTAACTTTAGCCTCCTAACCTTGAAGAAATATCAGCATAGACTTTGTATGATAGGATTACTAGAGAGAGAGAGAAGGATACTTGAAACAAATTGTTTAGGGGAGGGAGAAAAACTTTCCTCTTTGTCAGTTTAAGGAACCTGCATTATCTCTCTGGCAAGTAGACTGTAACAACTGAAGATATTTGCCACTACTGCACTCAACTCTCATTCCAGCACATCAGCAGCAGCATTCCAGAATTGAAGTACTTGACCTTCTCATCTGCCCAGGAACTAAAACTAGGTATCCACATTCTTCTACCCCTCAGCGATAGCTGACTTTAAAAGTGCTAATCCCAGCATAAGACACGACTTACCAAGAGGCCAAGGGCTGAAACTGCAATGCAGAGTTGCTACAGAAACGCTTTTTGTCTAAGAGCACATTGGACCTGGCACTGTCAGAGCACCCAGTGAAGTAAGTGTCCACTCTAGAAATAAGAATGGCAGGCCTGGGAAGAGTATTTTCATTTATCAGCCACACACTTTGCATGAAGGCACATTGTTTGTTAGGGTGCACTAAAACTCTTTCACAAATACCTAAAGAAAAATGTCTTTTCCACAGAGGGGAATTTCTGCTCATGCTAACTGCCCTGGTAAGTGTATGAGACAAAAAGCAGAATTTGTGCCAGTCTTTATCGTTTCTTCCTCCCCACATGTCAGCCTTGCAGTATCTTGCAAAAGACAATATGATGACTGAGGGATAAATGTGAAAATCTGCCACCTCTTCAATGATTAGTAAAACCTTCTTCTTTTGCATGTTGTTATCATGTTCTAAAAACTGGGAAAACAATGTTCTGAAATTAAGTAAAGTTAAATAGCCTTACTAACAGAATAATCATGCAAGTTGCTTACCTGTTCTGTTAATCACAAGAAATAGGCACTTAGTGGCATTAAACACTAAACAGAGAGAGAGAAAAAGCTTCATATTTTGATGTCTGATTTTTCTGACAAATGACTATCATCACTGTCTTCTCCTGTGAAACCATCTGCAAGCAATATATGCTTAAATATTAGAATGAGTATGTAAGCTAAATGAATAATGAATACATGAAGATTTCCCCAGCCAGTGCAGAATCATATGTGCTTTGAAAGCTAATGCTGACAAAGTATGCATGATGCTGTGTGGTATTCAGCAACTTCACTTTATTTTTACAGTCACTATGTTCATCTGGAAACCTACCCTACCGGGCAAAGTACTGTGATGACTGAAGTTAAATTCACAGTTGCCTCTTGATATATCACAATATGTCATTCAGCAATACCACTGAGGAAAATGTAATTACTATGCAACATCTTGTGCTTTCTTGGGATTTCTCACTAGGTAAGTAAGAAATAAATTCCTGTCAGGACTGCAGGAGTATTGTTGTAGGAGATGTAGGAACAGATCAGCTGGGTCATAAGCCATGACGCTGTGTTGAAATAACTGGTCACAGGGGATATATCCTTTTTAGCTGCAGGCTGTATGCCTTTTCTTCCCACCTGAGTGGGCAGAAACTTGCTCACTGTCCAAATAAATACTCATATAATGCATTTAATTCCTATACTATCCCTGTAAGGTAGAACTCTTAACAGAGAAGCAACTGAGGGCCAGAAAAATTAAAACAAACAAAACAATCCAAAGGATCAGGACAGAAATTTACACTTTGGTTCCACTTGATACCACTCCCCTGAGACTCTTTCCTTCCATAAGGCAAACAACATATAACCCCTGTAGGCAGAGATCTCCCGCTGAACACAAGAGGGACATCTAAGACACAGGCCTCCAAAACGCTTTCTGAGCAGGACCCAAGCCACCTGAATCACTGCCTTTTCCTTTGGCATGAGGATCTCCACTCACAGCTTTGTTCTGCTGCTACAACTGTTGTGATCTGTGTGTGTGCTGACTGTTGTGATTACCTGGAGCAAGAGGCATTAACAACCACACGCTTCTCCAGTTTCAGTACAGAATTCAAGCTCCTGTTATGGATCTATTTTGATTCATTTTAAAGTCAAATATACAAATAAAATCAAAGGTAATTGATTGCTACCTACAAAGAACAGAAGAGATTCCCACAGACTGAGAGACAGAGGTCTCAGATTACTCTTGGAAGGACTGATAGCTTCTTATACCAAAGTTTAAATTATACAATCACAGAATGATTATGGCTGGGACAAGATCATCTAGCCCCAACCCTCCTGCCATGGACAGGGACAGCCTTCACTAGACCAGGCTGGTCAGAGCTACATCCAGTTCGGCCTTGGATACTTCCAGGGATGGGGCACCCACATCTTCTATAGGCAACCTGTTTCAGTGCCTCACCACCCTCACAGTAAAGAATCTCTTCCTAATATCTAATCTAAATCTCTTTTTGTTTAAAGCCATTCCCTCTTGTCCTGTCACTACATGCCCTTGTAAAAAGTCCCCCTCCATCTTTCTTGTAGGCTGCTTTAGGGACTGGAAGGCTGCAACTAGGATACCCCTGGTGTCTTCTCCAGACTGAACAATCCCAATCCTTCATACAAGAGCTGCTCCATCCCTCTAACCATCGTGGTGGCCTCCTCTGGATGCAGTCCAACACGTAGGTGTCCTTCCTGTGCTGGTACCACAGAGCTGGGTGCAGGGTTCCAGGTGGGGTCTCACCAGAGCAGGGCAGAGGGGCAGAATCCCCTCCCTCCCCTGCTGCCCACAGGGCGCTGGATGCAGCCCAGGACAGGTTTGGCTCTCTGGGCTGGGAGTGCCATGGCTGGGACATGTCCAGCTCTCACCCACCAGCACCACCAAGTCCCTCTCAGCAGGGCTGCTTTTGGTCTGTTCATCCCCCTGCCTGTGTTGGTACTGGGGGTTGCTCCAATCCTTAATTTAAACAGTAGGCTAGGATGCAGGAATACAGCAGCAGGAAAATTGTAAAAAAGCTTAAAGGAAAACCAAGCTGTCTGCAAGCCAAGACTATGCAATGACAGAGAATATATTCCCACGAGGGTAACAGACTTCTTGTTTTCTCTCACTTGCTCATTTTCATTCTTTTTTGCATTTTGCTTCTCAAAGGCGTCATCATAACAATTAAGCATTTATAAAAGTTTCTTCTTGATGTCTGTGTTCAGAACAGATTATTTTGTCTTGAGTTTACACATATTAGTGGCAGAATTCTTCCATGAAAATGCAGTTACAGCAGAAAAGTATAACCACCTTGAATAAAGTTGGTTTGATTCATTACTGATGCAACTTCACTGATTTTCAGAGGAACCTAACCAAAGAATAGGATGAGCCGAGCACTTTAATGCTCCAGGTACTCCAGAGAAGCCCTTTGTTGCTGATATTCAGAAGTGGAAGAACAGCTAATAAATGGGAATCATCTATTCCCCTACCCACATGTCAAATACATTTTTTTTTTCTATAGAATTTCTATAAAAGATGACTCAAGAGCATATGGATATATATAGATCTTAGCTAATAAAGTATTTCAACCAAAGCATTATTGGTTCAAAATTGCATTTGGCTTGCTGTCGCATAAAGTTTGTTCAGCTTCTTGCTTCAGAGCTCTTTAATATTGCAACATGTTGTACTGATCACTTCTGTTTACTGGAAGTTACATGAAATACTGACTTTCTATTTGTTTGGACTAAAAATTGCAGAATTATACATACTAATGAGTTTAATAGATTCATAATGTTTTAAGTACAGAGCTCCATATTTTTCAGTCCCTTTCCATAACACTGTGCGGAATTCTTCATTACGGAGATGAGAAGTGATTCTTCTTCACTTGGATGAGAAAGAACCAACAATTGCTTCATGGCAGGTTCCTTCTAGCCCCACAAATATCCCTGGGAAAAAAAGTATGTAATTCATAAAAAATGTTGCCTGCATTGTAAAAGGTTCAATATAGTACTATAAAAAATAATCTGAACCACGGTACTGCTGTTTCAAATCAGTTGAAAAGAATTAGCCATCTGTCATGACAGCAGCTTGACCTGATGGGCCCTGAAGAGCAGCAGTGAGATCAGCAGGGTCCCTGCTGAGCCAGCAGTCCTTTCCTGTCGAGTCAGGCCCTGACACTATTCCTGGGAACAACAGGTTGTGCTCAGCAGCGCCTCTTCCACTTACTTGTTCTCTGTGATCTGGAGCACCACTGTCACCTGGATTTCCAAACAGAAACTACGCAAAAGTCATTGAAACCATGCAGTTCCACAATAAACCCAGGCAATAAGCTTGCCTGAGTAATATGTCAGAATCACCTGCAGATTAATATTTAACTTCAGAATTTACAGGTGGCTGTCAATCCCTTCACAGGAAACCACTGACAAAGCTGCATTGCCTGTGAAATGTGCTAATGTGAATGAAGTCGCTGAACCTCATCCATTTCTCTCCTTGACTAGTGTATTATTTTGATCAGTTAATGGTTTACAAAAAATATTCTGGTTAAAGAAAAGATAAATCCTAATGAAAGAACACAGGAGGGGAGGGTATCATTCCAGGCTTGGTTATTCTCTCATGTTGTTGGAGAGCAACAACACAGTAAACTATACAGAAACAAAGGTTTTAAAATCATGTAAACTGGAGAGCTGAACTGCTCCTGCAAGCTACTGAGTAAACTGCTGAGCTGCTGGAAGCTACATGTACTTCATTTTAGTGGTGTAAGAAATTTTATCTGTGAACATATTCATTGAAAACATGGGACCATCAGCATCTAGTCCAACTGGATGGGACAGGAGTCCTCAGTGCACTGCACTAACTAGTACTTACAGAAACTTCTGATACACAAGCACAAACATATCTACTTGCCACTGACTTCTACTCATGTTACCTCAGTTACATTTATGAGGCTCTTCAGGTTAAAAATATGCTGGGGAATTAACTGCACTCCTCTTTTAATATGATTAAGATCTTGCATAATATTTAGACACCGTTTATCTGTTTCAACAGTTTTAACTTTGCTAACTCTTCTGTTCTTTCTATTAGCAATTAAAAAAGACATGACTGAAATTCTTCCATCCAAGTCAAATAGATTGATGAGTTCTAATGGAGAACATTTATTCCAACCTTTAATTAAGTTTGGCAGTCTGAAATCATTAATCTTTGCTTTGAAACTATGTACTGTAACGTGAGCATTTAAAACTATACAAGTCAATCTTGTTGTAAGGTGGATGTCTGAGTGATAATGCAGCTTTCTACAAGCTGCCTTTGAATCTTTTAAATTACCTTCCTTGGTTCATGACATAAACCATTAAGGATTTGCCCCAGCAGAGGATGAAACCAACCTCAGTGTGACACCGCTTTGGCCAAAAGGAACCATTTAATCTTGAAAGGTAGAAGTTGATAGGCAAGAAATTTGATCTACATTCTCCATCCCACATAAACCTTAACAGAGTTATTGCTTAAAGAATCAACTGCATTATCTGGTGCTATTCTGCTAGATTATTCAGTGACTCCTACAACCAATTTCCTTGTGAACATATTTGCAGTAGTTGAGCCTTTGGGGTGAAAATAATTTCATTTATTATGTTTTTTGGAGCACTGCCAGGGTTACAGGCATTTTTTATGTGAGAGGATTCTACAAGCATGAAAGTACATACCTTGAGATCCTGGGTTCTCTTTCTAAAAGAAAATAAAGAGTCTCAAAGAGCATTAAAGTGTAAAATCTTTCCGGTAGCCATCTTTTCAACACCTGCCAGAAGACCTTATAGTTATTTTTGCTTTACTGATGCTTTAAAGTACATCACACTTAGAATCGATGGGAGATGAAAAACCACAGAGAATTCTCCCAAGCAGCTGCTGTTTGGAATACAGTGATCAACAAAAGACATCAGTTGGGGATACTTCTGAATGAAGGCAATCTCTGGGTTTGATTTAACAGTTTCAGCTGTTGTCTCAGAATACCTGACATCCTGTGAACAGGAACAGGATTTTCTGGTAATGGCTTTTGAGGTTGTTACTGTTCCTCCGCTGAGGTTCCTCTCTGTTTTCCGACCTCAGGATGAACTGGTTGTACAAGTGTTTCCTCTCTTGGTTGCACAGCTTCAGCTCCAGGTCTGTACTGAGCTGCAGTTGGCAGATAATTTATTATTACAGCCTAGAGGAGGTATGGAACTTTTCAGGCAATAGCGTAAAAAGTAAAGCTGACTGAAAAAAAAAAAAAANAAGTTGTGCAAACATTTGAAATGTATGCCTTCAATTTCCTTATGAAGAAAAATGCTTAGTTTGGAAGGTTCTGATATTCTCTTTCAGAAGGCAGATGCAAAATCCAAAATCAGAAGTAAAAGGGAAGCGCAATTGTGGAAAATATGAAAGCCTTTAATTATGCACTTGCCCTGTCCTGCACACAAGAAAAGAAACATGAAATTTGATTTTATGGATTTATTTTTCTTTGTTTAGAAAGAAGTTAATTTTAGGGAATGGGTCTTGTTGTGTTAATCATTGACTGTTCCATAATTTAACAACCATTTGGGACCCTGAATGTTTCAAAAGGTTTGTACCACTGAACTGTGGGACTTGGACACATTACCAGATCACGAGCTGGATGTTTCCAGTGGTCACAGCACAGTCATGTTGTCTGATGCAGATACACTAAACAGGCAGTGCTGACGAAATCCTTTCATTTTCTCTTCCACACAACTAAAAAGCCTATCTCTTTGCAGGCATACCCCTTATTTATTACACACATCAAACTGGGTGCTAAAGCTTCTGCTACTGAAGTGGAGGGTGTCACCCCTTTAATTTCATAGGCACCACTGTGATACAATTTATTAACTGTAGATTGTGGGAGTCAGGAGAGTTGCACTTGTAGGGAACTGTGACATTAACATTTAACATTAGACAAAAGAAATACATATTTTCTAAAGGGCATTCACAGCTAGTTTGTATAAGCCTTGAAATCAGAAAAGTATTGTGCCTATCAGCCTAAAAAGAAAATGTGGACTACAGCTTATTATCAGCCCTGAAGCTGGTCTCAAGTTTGTTCAACATTTGAAAAATTAAGATCTATCAGATTTCTGGATCATATGAAACAACATTTAAATTATTTATTTATAAGTTTTGCCTATTTATCAATTTTGTTGAAGAAATGCTTATTCTTGTCAAATGAAAAACAACCCAACAAAACATCCACTAACAGCGACCCAGTCGTTTAACCTCAAGCTGCCCATTTCTACATCCATTCTACATTTCACTCTAATATAATTACTCCTGTTTGGAATAGACAATGATGAAATGATCTGGCCTTTATGTATAATTACTTGATTAGTTTTCCCATATTTGCTGAAAAAAAAAAATCAGTTACTGAACATTCTTATTAATACTAAAGTGCCTTTGCATGTCCTTCATACTCTTTAGGACAGTTGCTATATAATAAGAAAGTATTTCTCCTTTCTTCTGCACTACAGCCAAGTAAATTTTCATTAATTATTATAAAGCTTTATGACTTTCTGGAAAAAAATTAGTTTAATCTGTGTGAACATCTTCAGGTAAATGTCTTTAGACCAAAGACCATTTATTATCATTTGTGTTGCCACACTGGTTGGGTCTAAAGGAATTTTTGACATTTTAGTTCTATATGAATCAGACTTACAATTACAAAAAATAAGACATGGCTGCTCTGCAAAGAGGTATGAGATGGGGTTTATAACGCAAATTTGGTTCCCTAGGATTTATTTCCCATGTTCAGATTCACAATAGCCACCATGCCAAATTCTCAGATACTTAATTAAGATAGGAAGGAGGAATAAGACGTGTGAAATTCTGGCTACGTCTGTAAACACAGCTTAAGTCTTTCTCAATCTGCAGAAAGTGTCTTAAGATAACCTGCATCCATATACAGAAGTCATTCTACCATTTCTGGAGCTGGGGTCTAATGCATCAGCAGAGGTCTGCCAGAACTAATGGTCAAACTTGCAGTGCCTTGGTTCTAAGCATTACCCAGCTCAAGTGTTTAAGCCCACAGATTCACCTTTGCTGGGCTAAACATCTACCACTGTAGGATGCCACAGCCACCTGGGCTAACATAGCCCTAAAGTAAGGGGAAGGCCTTCTGTGGCAAACTGGAAAACT
>VYXF01004777.1:13336-26424 GCA_013397295.1 Polioptila caerulea
CTGCTCTGCAGGGGCACTGCAGGGGTGCAGTCGCTGCTCTGTAGGTGCAGGGGTGCTGCAGGGGTGCAGTCGCTGCCCCGCTGGGGCAGGGGTTTGTCACAGCTGTGCGCCTGGAGGGATGGGAGCGCGTCCCCACAACAGCCGGCTGCGGGAGTGGGACCTTCGGCGCGGGGGCCGGTTCTTGGCTCAGGGCGCTGTGTGGCTGTGCCCACCAAGAGCCCTGGGGACGCGGGGACACCGCTCCAGGCTCTGCACTCCGCAGGGCAGGTGTGAGCCGCCCTCTCCCCCAGGTGCTGCTGATGTGCTTCAAGAGCTGCTGGGATGGCGCCTTCCAGGTCACCGAGGAGGTAACTCCGGCAGCGGGAAAGACCGCGGCCTGGCCAAGCTCTGGGACACGGCTGAGCGCGGTGACACGGCCTGGCCTGGCTGGACCAGGGGTGTCCCCAGACAGGGCTGGTGCCAGGGGCCATCTGGGCTCAGCTGCCCATGGACCTGTGAGTCCTCACTGTCCGTGTTGGCTTCCAGCTCGGCACAGCCCTGCAGCTTAGACTAGAGGGGAGTGAGGAGGAGGATGTGGACTCAGATTCTGCATGGGAGCGCGGACAGACAGGTGGGTCCCTGGCCCAGGGGTGTCCCTGGGGCTGGCAGGTGCCACAGGGGTTGGCAGGAGCTGAGCTGTGGTGCCAGGGCAGTGGTGGGGCAGCGGCGGCGTGGTGATGCCAGCGAGGCTGTGCTGGGGAGGCTGGAGGCTCTGGAGGCCGATGTTCGCTTCCTCTGCACCGAGCTGGGGGCTGAGAAGCTTCTGTGGAGCAGCCGGTTCCTGGAGCTGCTGCGGGAACAGCAAAGCCTGCGCCAACGGGTGAGTCTGGGGGGCCCCAGCCCCCACAGCCCCCTCTGACACCCCAGACCCTCACACCCTGTTCCAGCTGCAGGAGCTGCCGTGGCGGTGGAACAGTGGTGACAGCCCCGAGCTGCTAGGGGAAGCAGAGGACCAAAGTGCCAGTGGGAGTGAGGGAGAGAGCCCAGAAGGTAGGGACTGGGAATTGCTGGGGAGGGGGGACCTGCCACCAGAGCTGGGGATGGAGCAACGTGCTGGCCTCTGCTAATGGGCAGTATGGGATAATAGTATGATAATCTCTCAGCACCCACCTGGGCACTGGGTGGCACTGGGCAGCCCAGGGAGGTAGGTGCTGGGAAAGGCTCCCACTTCTCTGTATCTGCTCCCACTGGTGTCCCCTCTCTCTCCTTTGCCCTTTTCCAGGACGCCAGTGGATGGAGGCACCTCGGCAACCACGTGGCTCCATCCAGCCTGACAGGCAGAAAATGTAAGTGAAGGCGTGAGCAGGGCCTCAGCAAACCAGGAAGGATCCACACATTTCTCTCTGCCCAGGCCTTGCAGGACACAAGCCAGGCTGGTGCAGTCCCAGCTGTATCCCTGCATGTGCCTCCACCCCCTGGTGCTGGCTGGGCCCAGCCCAATCCAGCAGAACTGCAGCCATTTCCCAGGAGCTGGAACCAGCTGGAGGCAGGTCAGGACAAGCCACTGGCCTGAGTCTGCCCCAGGACACGTTCACAGCCCTCCCTGCCCAGGGCTGTCCTGGGGCTGGCTGTGCCCCACAGGGGCTGGCTCTGGTGAAGCCAGAGGAGCATCCTCCTGCTCTGCTGCCTGTTGGGAGTTCCAGGAACAAGGAGTCCGGTCAGCGCTGCCTTCAGTCACCTTGCACTGGGGTGGTGGATTGCAAAACTCACCCACTGACTTCCTGATTGGGCAGATCCATCCTCTCCATCAGCTGCTCTTGCACACGTGCAGCCCTGGGCCAGCTCCTTGAGGCAGCAGGCAGGGGCAGCCGGCTCCCCAGGCTCGGCTGGTGACCCTCACTGGCCAGAGCAGCTGGCCCGGGGGCAGCAGCCCCGCAGGGAGCAGGGCTGAGGGGCTGCCCGGTGCCCAGGCCTGGCCCAGCACAGGGGGCTCTGTTCAATACAGGCAGCAGGTCTCCATCAGTTGTGTCTGCCTGGTCTTTCCCCAGCAGAGCTGGGACAGCTGCAGCAGCCCCCAGCTCTTCGGGGAGGGGGGCAGGAGCAGCTCTGGCTGAAGCAGGGCAGGGATCAGCACCCACCCGCAGCAGGGGCTGGGGCCAGGCTCCAGCAGCAGGAGGCAGGAGCTGAACGCCCAACGTGCCCGTGCAGCTCCCACATGCAGGGAACTGATGCAACTCGAATAGCAGCAGCCTGACTCACCCTGCACCCACCTGGCCCCGGTGTGCTGGAGCCCTGCTGCTCAGAAACACCAAAGTAAACCAGGTCGTGCAAATGAGCTGCTCTGGGGACCCTGCTGCAGTGAAATCTCAGCCCCACGCTGCCCCTCCACCACAGGAATCACAGCAGCATCCGTGCTGAGACCATGGGAGCAGCAGGCAGTGATGGGACAAGGTCCTGTTCCTGCTGCAGCCACCATTCACCTCTCTGTGGCAATCCTTGGCTGGAAATCCCCAGCCAGCCCACAGGGGCCAGGGTGCAGGAGGGGGAGGTGACATCAAGCAGCATCAGTGACAGCCACCAGCTCTGCACCCCCCACTGGAGCAGCCCCTCACCTTGCACCTGCAGCAAGGCAAGAGACACTGCACAGGCCGTGGAAACCCTTCCCCAGCCAAAGCCTCCTGACCGATTGCTTAACCCGAGGCTGTGTTTACTCCAACACACTTGTGCAACATCGCTCCCCAGCCCTGGCCAGGAGCCTCAGCAGCTTTGTCAGGAGGGCTGAGCAGGTTGCTGCTGCCCCAGACAGGGCTTTGGCTCCCAGGGGCAGCCCCCAGCCGTGGGGAGCATGGGGGAATTCAGGGCTCCTAGGGAAGCATGTGGTGGCTGGAGGGTAAGTGCTGACAGCATCAGCACAGGTAGCACCACCATCACCTCCCCATCCCATCCCAGCCTCTCCCCCCTGCCCTGGGGCAGCACCCAGCTCCTCCCCAGCAGCTTTCCCTTCTCTTGGCTGCAACACTGACTGCAGTTGCTGATTCCTGCAGTCCTGTCCCACGGGGAGGCAGCAGTTTGGCATACAGGGTGCAGAGCTGCTGCCATGCTCGGTACATCTATTCCTCTTCATGGCAGAGCAGCAGCCTCAGCACTGGGGGAACACAGGGTTGGTGCTGGATCTGCTCCCATGTTCAGCACAAACATCACCACACCCCCATGGTGGTGCACACACCCCAGCCCCTTTCCTGCAGCCTGCCCAGGACCCTTCCCCATTCCTGCCTCTAAAAATGCTTCAAAGTGTTGGAACTGAGGTAGCCACAGCCTGGAAACCCTCACTGGGAAGAACCAGCCGAGTTCAAACGGAAGTTCAGGGAGCAAGGGCAGCACAGGGCAGTGGGAGCAGGGAGAGGTGAGCAAGCCCTGGAGAGCAGACTGGCCTGCACGGAGGAACCAGCCTCTCCTGAAGCTCAGCACGAGGCTTCAGTGGCACACAGCTGACAGGGTAAGGGCTGGGAAGCCCCTGAGCACAGGAAACCTTCGAGAGGCCCATCCATGTGTGACCTCCTTTCCTCCAACAGCCCAGTGAGCTGACACACACACACCTGACCCAGTTTGGCTCACCCAGGAACACCCAGCAGTCATAGCAGGCTCTACCCCCAAGCCCCAGCAAGTGCTGAGCCAAAGGATGCACCCCAAAAAGCCCACCTTACCAGCCCCAGCAGGGCTGCCAAGGTGTGCAGGCAGGCAGCCCCACCATTCCTGACACTGAGGATTGTGTGGGGGGAAAAAATGTGCAGCAGCAACAGTTCCAATCAGCATTCCCATTTCCCAAGTGTCTGGCACCAGTGAGCTCAGGAAATGGGGACACAGAACTTTGTGTGAGTGGAGAGAATTCAGAGCACAGCAGTGGGAGTGTGGCTGGGCTTGCTGGCTGCCCCAGCAGCACACGCAGCAGTCTGGGGGAGTAACTTGGACCAGATCTGTGCCATGCCTGACCCTCCCAAACTCCTCTGTGTGCCCCCAGGACTGTCACTGCAGCAGAAACATCACAACCCAAGTCAGGCAGCTCCAGCTCTTCCTCTCCTGCTTGTGATAATGAACCTCTGCACTGATTCCTCTAAATGTGTCTCAGTGCAGCTTTGAGAGACACAAAACCAAACGTTACCCCCTCCCCTTACCCCCTGTAAAACTACAATTACCTATTGTCTTCTACAGGAACACCAGCCTCAAAATCCTGCAGCATTTTTCAACTCTAGATCCCATTATGGACAGCAGCAAACTCCTCACGTGGTTAGAGGTGTGCTCAGATCCCTGACACACCACTCCATCCCCTCCCACCACACACACACAGAGCCACGTGAGCTCTGTCACTGCAGTGACGTCCCCAGAGGCTTCCTCTCCCACAGTCAATAAAGACTTCAGACTGTGAGGCTGTAGGTTTTGAAATGCAGCTGGTCTCAGTGCTTCCCTGGCTTCTGATTAACTAGAGAGTCGCTGCCCTGTGGTAAATGAAGAGCACAAGTTTCAGTACAGACCATAAAGTTATTTAAGCAGTGAGATAAGAACGTGCTGTGCTGCAGTGGAGCAGGTGGGAGGGGAAGATCCTTGCACCACAATGTGAGCAATGATATTCCTGCTGCACTTCCAGTCCATCACAAATCTTCAGGGCAAAATCTGGACGTGCTACCATTCACATATCCCACACTCAACATCTTACAGATGCACTGTAACTGGATAAAATATGTATTTATTTCCAGGCTGTACCGTGGAATTGCCCCTTAAAGCCAAACACAGTCCACCCTGATTCCAAAACTGCCAGGGGTGTGCTGTGCTTTAGCACCTGAGACACCCACACTGTGGTGCTGAGTGAGAGCCTGCCCTGCTGCTTGTGCCACCTGCCCTGCCAGTGCCTGCCCCGGGCACTGAGCAAGCCCAGCAAAGCCAAATAAACAGCACACACTGCACATGCCCTTATCTGCCACAGCACATGGATGTTTTGGTCCCTCTGCATCGATTAACAGCCTGTCAATAACCAGCCCTCAGACTGCACACAGAGATCAAAGCCTGTCAGAAGAACCCCGGGGAGGAAGGATAATTTCTCTGACTTCCCTGGAAAGCCAACAGAAATGTTGAGTGTTCTTCCACAAAGGCATCAGAGACCAAATATGTCAAGTCAGCAGTTTTTATTTATATAACACAGTTCTTCTTTGCCAGGGCTGTCACATGCCTGTTCAGTACATAACTACACTGCACAGTGATACAGAAAGTTCAGCAAGTGTCAGCTGGGGAGTACAAAATGTTAATCTTCTCATTGCAAGAGAGGCAGCAGATACCAGCATTCCACCAGAAACCCAAACCCACCCTGCCAAGTAACATAAGGCTGAGGTGAGAACAGCATTGATTAAAACTGCAAGCAGCAAGATGCTGAACAATAATATTAAAAACCATTTTTTTTCTGTAATTTACAAATATGCAAAGTATCAGGTTACTTAAAATTAAGAAGCATTTTGCTTACTAACATGAAACATTACTAATTTGTAATGTATCATTATTAACCAGGTATACAGGTTTCTGTGTCCCTGTGGTCTCATGGCACATGGTGCCAGTCTGGGCAGGTCATTCCTTGGACATCAGAGGGAAGAGCAGGAAGAGACAGCACTGCTCCCAGGAGGGTTTCAGGACCAGCTGCCTTCCACTCTCCCCTTCCTAATTTGCCACTCAATAACCTTGGTTTAACCACAGAAGGGCGTATTGTATTTAGAAAACAACAACACACAGAGATACAATGTGCATCAACAAAATCAACTGCTTCTGGCCTGCAAGTGCCAGGAACATTTCTGCATCCCTCGCACAGCAAAATTCCAGGACCAGAACCAATTACTACAGCAATAGGTTTTGCATATTTAAAAATCTCTTACAGTACCTACAATAGAAAACATCTTACAGAGTAAGAGGAAATGGAACAGTCTTGCCAAATAAGTCTACAATTCTGGATGCTGCTCTAGTTGGGCACAGCCAAAGGGGACAGGGGAATACTGGTGAGGAAGAAGATGAAGCAACAGCTTTAGAGCGCAAAATATTAAAGACTCCTCGGGAAGGCCCCTGGCAGCAGTCCAGATGTGACTGCAGCTGTTCTATTGCTGTCTGAAGGCAAAAGGCACATCATAAATCCTTGTCAGCACTGCACAGAGCCAGCCTGGGACAGGGGCAGTTCCAGGGCAGCACTCACAGCGTGCTCAGCTCACCCACCTGCTCTGACACCGCAGTGTCAGCACATGCCCAGCACACAGCTCCCAGCTCTGCAGCAGTGTCCAGCTACTCCTCCTGAGCAAGGACAGAGCTCCTGCGAGCCGAGCAGCTCACTAAGCACTTGTGGTCCATGGGCAGAATTACCTCACCTCAGGAAGATAAGCTGAGGTGGGAGGGGTGTGGAAAACATCATTCAAGAAGTACACCAGTAAAACCAGTCAGATAAACCCAGCTTTAGATTACACTAATAACCCAACATTTGCCATAGATCTGAATAGTGGGATTTAGTAAAGAGGCTTAGTCAGGACCTAACAACAGCATTGACAAGGCATTTGGGTCCTCAGAAACTAGCCTTAGGCCACTACAAAAGCAGCACCCGCTTCTCTTATCCAGTTATGGATAACTGCAGGAATTCAGGGTGTGCCAGACTCCCATGAACCCCAAAGGAACAGTCCTGCTCTAGAGTTGCAGCCTCCCTTCCTGCTTAGCAGCCTCTGGGGAAGGTGGGATGCTGGGGTGTTTTCACCTCTCCCACAGGCACGTGGTCAGAGCTGGAGCAGAATTTGCTGTGAGCACACCACATCTGGCATCCAGCCTCTGGCTGGAGCCCAGTACTTCCAAAGGAATAAGAAGGAGCACTCAGAAGGCATCTGTGGCAGCTGCAGAGGCAAAACCAACCCCTGAAGCTCTCCCCTCATCAAGCTGCCCTTGGCACCTGCCTCACATACCTGGGTTCTGGGCCTTGTAGGTGAGGATCTCTGCTGCCAACCTCTGGGGGTCCAGCAGCCGGGGGAAGCGCCTCATCACGGCATCCACCAGGTGCGGGTGGAAGATGCCGCACAGCTTGACGTGCACGCTGGCCCGCTCCTCAGCAAACTGCTCCTCAGAAGCCCAGGGCCCTGAGTCCCCATAGGCCAGCCCTGGGGCCCTCTGCACGCCGGGGGACCTGACCCTTGGCAGCGCATATGGCTCAGACCAGAACTCCCGCGAGCGCGGCACGGCGGCGCCGAACTCGCCGGGCAGGCTGTACTGCCCCGGGACGCCATAGCCTGAGAAAGAGTGGGGGGCTCCTGAGGGGGACAGCTCAGGGCTGTACTGCAAGAAGCTAGCACCAGAGGAAGAAGATTTATGGGAGCCATGCTTGTAGGAGACCAGACCGTTCTGCTCTAGGCTGGGGGAATGTGGGTAGACAGGTCTCTGCCTGCTGCAGGTGCAGACTGCCACCTGCTCTGCGTGGGGATGGTCACAGTGACTGGTACCCCTGTGAGGCCACATGTCAGACAGTTGGTTCTCCAGAGACCCAATGCCTGAGTCGAGACGCTCCTGAGAGATGTAAGACAGGGAGTCCATGGGAGGCTGCTGGTACCTGTCAGGGGAGACGCTGCCTGACACACAGCCTTTGGCCTGAAGCACAACGTCGCTGGGCTTGGCTTTGTGGGCCAAGCTCTTCCGCTCTGCAGAGACCTTCTGCAAAGAGCTTTTGTCACTCTCTGTGGGCACAGAGCACAAGAGCTCTGCCTGGGAACCCCGCTTCCCTTTTTTCTCCTCCTTGGCACTGGTACTCCTGGTTGGAGACAGCCTGGCGTTGGCACGGAGTTCATCAGCTAACGAGCGCTGGGGCTGGTTGATCCTTTCAGGATGGTAGAACTTACACTTAATTCCATAAGTGCATTTTTTGCCTGTAAGGAAAGCAAGAGCATGGAATGACCAGCTGGATTTGACTAGATTATGAATGACACTTGCACAGACACCTTGCTCTTCACATAAAGAAGGCCAGTCTTACCATAAGGGCACTGCTGTTTCTTGTGTTCTGGAACTACAGGTTTCTTTCTGAGGAAGTTATCCAGGCTGGGGCCATGACGCCCTAAGGGATCATCTGGAGGCATAAACCTAAAGAAAAACCATTCTCAGTCAGAAGTAGTTCACTTTTTTAAGTTGAGGTTTAGTTTCTTGACAAAGCCTCCTATTCCATTGAAGATCAAAAGCTATCCGAGCCCTACAAAGCTCTCCCATTTCCTGCAGAGATAACCCTCTTGCCACCCAGTCCACATCAGCACAAAATGCTTCCCTTCAGGCACAGAAGAGGTTCAATGCTTGGCTTTTGAACTGAATTAGTACCTGCTGCTGAGGAAATTGCACCCTGAAGCTCTCCTTGGAGCTCCTAGCTCCAAATTAGGAGCAGCTACTGAGATGTCACCAACTTCTTTTGCTTTTGTATCCTACAGCTTTTCTTTATTTCTTCACTAGCATCTTGCTTTTCTCATGCATCACTTGCTATCACTGCATTAGAGCAAGCCAGTGTGCTCACACAGATCTCTCTTAAAAGCCCAGGGATATGTGACCATGATGTTGTGGAGTGGCTCCCTAGAAGAGAGGCTAGACAGAGCTAGGAGAATAAAGTGGGAATTATTAAAGGCCTGCAATAGGTACACCTTGGGCAGCCAAAGCCTCCCAGAGGCTACACCCAAGATGGATGATGGTCATGAGTTTTTCAGACAGAGCTAAGTTTGGTCCATCTGCACATCAGGGGTTAACCGCCCAGTTACAGCTTCAGGTAAATAAGTCATATTCCCCAGTTTGCTCCCATCCCCACAATTCACTCTTGTTTGTTCTTTTCGGGGTCTGAGGCAGAGGTTGTCCTTGGCTCTCAGGCCCAGAAGGATTGTTCTGTCCAACCACAACACGAACAGAGCTTACTAACACCCAACACAGAGCTCGCAGCTCCACGCTAACGCAGCGCAGGCTCGAAAAACCGCAAAAGCCCAAAACTCAAAACCATCCACCCTACTTGTCATTGACGAAGGAGTACATGAGCAGGCGCTCCTCGATGAACTTCTTCCACTCGGGCCGCTCGTTCTGCAGGTCCCGGTAGGTGTCGTTGGACACCACGATGCCGTCGGACTCGTGCGCCAGCTTCACGATGAAGCGGTCGTCGTAGCACACCACGCGCTTGCCGCCCACCCGCCGCGACGGCGTGAACACCAGGATCTTCTTCTTCTCCAGGTCACGCAGGATGTACTGGTCTAGGGCAAACACAGCTGTGAGCACCCCTTCGCACAGGTAAAGGAACGTTGTCGATGAACAGCAACAAAAAAATTCACGCCGTGTTATTCTGTCGGCAGCCCGGACTGTGTTCGGCCCTGCTTCTTCTGAGTTACTCAGGAATCTCAGCTCTTTGCAAGTTCAGAGCAAGCTCGCCCTCAATTTGAATAATTCTGGCTAAATATGAGTCAGTTAAAACAAGCAAAAAGTCTGTCCCTCCAAGAGGAAAAAATTCAAGAAATAAAAGAGAAGAAGTTAGGAAGCAGAGCAGTATTACATTCCTTGTTTTCTGAATTATTCCAACTGATTCAGGCAAAAGCTGGCTTAGGGGAGAAGTTAATGACTAATTCTCCCTGGTCAGTGCAGCTCCTACTACTCAGACTTTCCATTCTGAAGTTAATTACTGACTTAGCCAGAACTCTGCAAGCTCACTAAGTGAAAGAGCAGTCAGCTTGAAAAGCTACTTTTGGTTTTCATTCACCTGTTATGAGTACATCTGGTCGGGGCTGCTCCTTCCTCCACGATGGCACAAAGACTGTAATATCCTTGTGTCCCCTGTCCCAGAACCACTGGACAGCCAGAAGGATACCTCGGCAGGAGAACACTTCTTTATTTCCATGGCTACAAAGGAGAAAATTAAGACTTTAATTCCTTTGTGATTCAGTACACGCTAGCCAGGCAACGCACAGAGCAAAGGGAGCTGGCAATGAGGACAAGCTTCAGTAGAGCTGAGGAGCACAGGCAGCAAACACAGATGCTTGTCTTGTGTAACAGCCTCACTCAGACCTGCCCAGCACCCCTGCTCATTTCAGCACCTCAGGAGAGCAGTAAACACCCAAAGACTCACTGGGAGAGAGACAGCAGCTGGAACTGCTGCAGCTGCTCTGAAACAGCCTCTGCTTCAACCCTGGACTCCTGATGGTTATTTTTAGCTCAGAGCACAATGTGATCCAAAACCTCTTTGTGCTACTCTGACAGCTAATGCCAGTGGCTGTTTCCTGCCAGGGTGCACTGTACCTTCACTGGGGGTTGGCTTACAAGCTTCCTCTGGCCACTTCAGGAAAACAGGATATTTTATATGCACTCTCACCTCAAGGAAAGGTGATTCATTCCATGATGGCTCAAATCCTCATCTACAAATGCACTATTTGCACTAAATGGCAACATCCCCCATGGTCAGTGATGGATGAGCAAACAGCTTGTAGGAGAACAAAGTTTGACAACCTTGGCAGAAGCCACGTACTAATGCAAAAAGCTTCTTAATTATTCATTAGGTCATATCAATAAGCTTCCAGAACTTCTAGGAGGAAACTACCCCTCCTGTTTTACAAGCACTAGTATTTACAGTGCAATCAGCTCTTCTGCTGATAGTGGTTTTGGCAAACTTTCAACACTTCTATTCCAGCCTGATACGTCACTGTGGGGATCCAGCTGCCCGTGTTCTGTGACAGAATTCTGGGAAGATGCACTACACCAAAAGGGGAACTGCTGTCAGGATTGAGGAAGATTTTCCTCACCTGGGCACTACCTGTCCCAAGCCTTACTCCTCCCACCTGCACCTGAATGACATTTCAGCTCCCACCACCCCTCGGCAGCCCCTCACCAGAGCCACTCCTGCAGTGCCACTGCTGCGGCACCACTACAGAGAAATTTCACTTCCCCTCCCCGCCTCACCCTCTCTTTGAAACTACAAAGCTGAAGAGCTGTACAGAAGTACTTATTCTAGAGGAACTAACAGAACTAACACCTAAAGAGACACCTAACATACCTCCAATAAGAGTCCTAAATTACAAAAGGCTGACGATCACCATTAGAAGATGCTCTAAAAGTTTTCTCCAATATCAGATGGATTTAGCTATAAATAGCCAGGCACAGGTTACTACAAATTTTTAAGAGATAAATGTGAAAAACAAATCCTTTTTGGTGGATTTTTTGTTTTGTTTTGGTTGTTTTTTATTTTTTGAATCCCTGCTACCAACCTCAAAGCTCCAGAAGGCAGCTAATTGGGCTGATCTGATTTGGCAGCAGCCAAGGAAAAATTCCCTTAGAAGGAAGTAAAAGCTAATTTCCACTATGATTTGCATAAGTTTGTCAAGAGCTGTTGAGGGAGGCCGCTGTACACACTGCAAATGAATCAGCAGGGAACATCACACCATCAATACAGGAAGTTTCAGAATGGAATTCCCCTTCTAGCAAATTGCTTAAAAAAGCCATACTGCTGCTCTCATGTCAGACCCTGGGCTCTGGCCTGCCCTGACTCACAGCTGCTGTGATTTCCCCTCTGCATTTTGGGGTAACTTTCACGGGTAAGAGGCTCCTCATTAACAAACACAGCCAATCCTGCTGTTAAAGTCCAAGCACTTATGCAAGGTAAACTTTGCTGCCAGAGTCACTTATCAGCCTGGGCTCACAACAGGCCCTTTTCCATAGTGTTCCCAGAGCTGTGGAGAGGGTAGGAACTGGAATAGGTTCTCTTCAGGGACCCCAGGCATGTCTTTCACTCTCCAGCCCTGTTCACTGCCATCACCATTCCTCATTTGCCCTGGACTCGCCTCTGCCCCATCTTTCTCAGTTCTGCTCTCAGAATTGTCAGCCAGGGCTTGGCGAAAGCCACACCTGCAAACAAACCTCCACGCAGCACTTTCACCTCAGACAAACCTACTGCAACTCACAGGCAGCTCCACCCGCACCCAGGGTTATTTTTTTATAAAATCTGCATACACAAACATAAACAACAAAGGAGGCAGCTTCTGAGCTGCAACATGAAAAAGCTTTCAGAACCCGGTGTGTTAAATTTCAAGAGCCCAGAACCCCCACTATGCAGAGGTGGGGAACACATTACTGCTGGGGTTGGCATGAGGGCAAGCAATGCCCAACATCATGGGAGCAAAAGCCAGGGTGAAAACTGGGGACATCAGGCCAATAAATATCCAGCCCAGGGATTCTGGATGCTTCATGGATACTGCAGGCTCTGGTCACAGTGTCCAACAGGACCTGCTCCAGCAACACCGGGACACACAAAATGCTGAGGATGAGCCACAGCCCTGCCTTGGTGACACCTTTGACATCCTTCTCTACCTTGTACAGAAACTCACCAAAATACAAGAGGCACAATTTGGAGACAAATCTCCAACGGAGCTCCATATTACAAAGCCTTCTCACAATTAACCCTGTAATTATTTATTGAGCAACTTCCTGCTACGGAAACTTACACAAAGCCACTCGTTGAGAGGACAACGTCTCTTCAGTTATCCCCTCAGCGCTAGAGCACAGGAGGAAATGTCTGCTTCAAAGGAAGCACTGCTGCCCACATCACTGCCCCGTGACTGCTGGCACTGGGCGGGCAGAGCAGCGGCAAGACGGGCTCGCACTGGCAAACGTGATGCTCGTCCTCGTGTGTTGGAGAGGCACCTCGGAAAATATTACCAGCCCGCTTGCAAGCGCCCAGAAGCGGCTGCTTCGAGCGAGGCACTCTCAGCTTTCCGTCTCCCAGCTCTGTGCTCCTGGCAGAGCCCATCCCCGGGGGTCACAGCCCGACAGCCCCGCGGCCACCCCGCACGCACCTCATGGCCACGTTGCTGCCATCGATGACGATGGGCTTCAGGTTGTCGCTCTCCGTTTCCTCGGGGCCGGGCGCGGGGGACTTGTTGCCGGCGCCGCCCCGAGGGACCAGCGGGGCCTCGCCGGGCTCGGGCGGGGCCTCGGGGCCGTCCCGCTCGGCCGGGCCGTGCTTCACCAGCTCCCCCAGCACCGTGTTGGTGTCGGCGCCCAGGCCCAGCTTCTGCAGCACGACGCGGATCTCCTCCGAGGAGTAGCCGAGCTTG
>VYXF01004777.1:31439-46300 GCA_013397295.1 Polioptila caerulea
GCCAGCGGCCGGTCCGATGTGACTCAGGAGGTGTCGCCGTGGTGGCAGGCAGGGCCGGGAGGTGGTTCCCACCTGCTCAGGTTACACCTGGAGAAGGTGTGGGCTGCCCCAAAGCAGGGGAAAGGTCCTTCCCTTGCCGGGCCGCGGACAAGTGCTGAGCCGAGCGGAGCCGAGCGGAGCTCGCAGCCCTCGCAGCAGTTGTGCAACCAAGCAGCCGAGCAAAGAGGAGCGGCCCCCTCCGCTCGCACTGCTATGGGAACAACCCGGCAGAGTGAGGCAAGAGCGTGCTTTCGCTCCCTTCGGCTGGGGATTTCCCCCTGCGAGCCGTGTCGTGCTGCGGCGGGGCTGGAGCGGAGCCGGGCGCTGCCTGCTCTGGGGAGCGGTGGATTCGCGCGGTGTCCGGGGCACGGGGAGCTCCCCTGGCACTGCACCGTGCTCAGGATGCTGTGGCTGGCGGCTTGGGCCACTGCCACCCCAGCCCAAATCCTGGTCCTGCTGCTGTGCCACGGTGCGAGAGCCCAGCCCGGCCCCAAGCCTGTCTTTCCACTTTTACACAACCGTGTGCAGGAGTGATGCATTTATTGCAAAACAGCTTCTGGAGTGGAGGCTCAAGAGACACAACATTCAGTGTGTGGGATCTGAGGTCTGTTTGTCAGACAGTTTCAGTTAAGACCTCGCCAGTCTTAACATCCTCCCAAGCCCACACACCTGATTCACAGCTGACATCAAGGAAAGGGGCAAAGAAGGGATTGCACGTTTGTTTTCCACTTCGGGACAACTACTCCTCTTCCTAGGAATCAGATTTGCTTTCTCAGCCTTCCACCTAGAGGCCTAATAGAGGCTTTACAGTTTAGTCTAAATGTTCTGATTCATTGTCTCAGCTTTGTGGAACGAGCATTTGGGATGAGAGGGATGATGAGATGCAGAAAGCAGGTTAATGATTGGCCAAGGCTAGCTAATGCCACTTCCAGTCCTGCTGATAAACGCATGCTCTTTGCTGGGCTTGTCTGTCCAATCTGACGTGCAAAAATGAAAACTTGTCCCTTGGTTTAGAAAGCTTAAATTCTCTCTACACTAAGTACCAGCAAATTCTGGTTGCTCAGAGCAGGAGGTGGATCCGGTGTGCCTCACCCCTGTCCCTGTTTGTGATCCTGGAGGAGCAGCACATCCTCCTCTGCCTCCCTGCTCCATGCAGTGTTTCAGTGAAGGTGGAAAGTTGCCTATTTACCAGCAATAATTGCATTTTGGTAGAAAACATGTTTTCATGAAAACAGGAGGCTGGCTTTTGGTTCCTATTTAGGTTTGCTTTAACAGATACATTAATGAAATTAAGGGAAAAACCTGTGCATGCAACAGCTCCCAAAGAACCATGAACAGCAGTGACCCAGCAGCCTGTTCTGGCTCCTCAGGAGGTGCTGTGCCTCACCAGCAGCCTCAGTTTCTGGGTTTTGCTGTTATCACACGCTTCAGGCTGCTCCTGCACAGTCACAATCCCCACAGTCCTGAGGGAGGGTCTGCAGAGCTGCCCAGCGCCTCCCAGAGAGGAACTGTGGGGATTTGGGGTCAGGAATTTCCAAAGAAGTGTCTTTGGCTATTCCTGAAGGGAGCAGTTGAGCACCTCCCGTTCAGTGCTGCTGGGCTGGCTCCGTGCTCTGAGCATCACCAGGTGACAGCACAATGAAAGACTCCTGAGCAGTAAATACTGATCCATTTAACATGACTATGGAAAATCCATGCCAATAACCAGTTGCAGCTTAAAGCCTTTGAACAATTCTCTATCTTCTTGTAATTCTCTGTAATAATAATTAAATGACCTTTAAAATGGCAGTGGGTGGAAAAATTGTGCAAAGCTGAATAGCAATTCAGCAACTGCTGAAGAACATTGAAAATCAAGTAGAAAAAACTCACTTGGATGTAAAGGAAAGTGAAGCAATCAAGTCTGAAGATGGAAGTTTGTTCTTCATATGTACTGATTTACAGATCCTATTGGGAAGAATAAATATGGGACCACTGAGCAGCCGAGGGATCAGCAAACACCTCCCTGAGCACAGCAGCTTCCACTGGCCTTTGTGCTCAGTGCTGGCATCTCCTCCAGAGCAAGGGACAGCAGAGTGGTGACGAGTTTGCTTCGCCATGACCAACAGCTGTTGGAGAGTGGTTGAAGCTGTTGAAGGCTTTGGTCCTTCTGAGGATCCCTCAGGAGGAGCTGGTTAAATCCCCCGTGTGTGCTCACACAGCAGCTCTGAGGAACGAGGCTGGAGAGGAAGGAGCTGGTCCCTCCTCCCCATACCCACCTGCCAGGCAGCAAAGGGCCCCTCTTTGAGCACTTTGAGCACTGATGGTTTCACCGTGCCAGCCATCAGCAGGGCTGGGGGTGCACACGGCTGGAGGGCTCCTGTGCCTCACTGAAATACCCGAGGGCAGGCAGTGGTGGGTGACAGAGGGGACACAAGCAGTGGTGGGTGACAGAGGGGACACAAGCACTGGCAGGTGACAGAGGCCAGGCCAGGCAGAGCCTGCAGTGTCCTGGGAGAGGAGCTATTGCTGCGCTGCTGCTGGCACAGCCTCCTCCCTGGTATCGCCACTTCGCAGCCTTGCGCTGGATTTGATCCCTACAATACATGGGATTTATCTCTCTCACTTTCATGTGCCTTTAAGGAAACACCACTTTTTATCTCGTTTCTGCTGCTTTTTATCATCACAAAGAGTTTTTAATGAAACGAGAAAGCGTCTGTTTCTGCGGGCCGGCGTGGCGTGGGTAATTTCAATATAAAACAAACAAGGCGGCTTTCAAAATTAAAATTTTATGTGTGGCATTTTCTCATTTAACGGAATGCACAAAGACGGGCAAAACCAATTAACGGGAGGTTGAGACTCAGCAACTGGCAAAATTAAACAACAAGACTCTGCAAATGGAATGATTTGTTCAAAGAAAGCTGGAGAGGGGGATAGAGAGGAGGATGGAAGCAAGGCTGTGATCAAAAATCCACCACCTCTTAAAAATAAATGCAGACAACCTGTTTCTTAACTCATGTTCCTCAGACGGGCTCCAGAGCCCCACAGGCCAGGTGGAAACATTGGGGAATGGCACAGTCTGGGAACAGCAGCTTTTGGGGAGAGCTGGGGATGTCCCAGGTCGGGGCTTGGATGCCTGGATTTCCTTGGCTCCCAAAATGTACCTGCCCCAGAGCAGCAGCTTGTGTCGGGCACGGGCTGCTCTAATGACCCTTCAAGAGAGGGCTGCTCCCATCCCCAGATTTCCCTCTGCTTCCAAATCTCCTCCCACCAAGGAAAGAATCGGTTCCAGGAGGAGTTAAGCTGAAGACAAGAAGGAAAGCAGGAAGGGGAGGCTGGAGGTGTCTGAGCAGGGGCAGCCTCTGCCTCCCGTGCACGGCTCTGCTCCTGTGCAGGGCCGTGATCAGAGGAACACTGTGGGGGCTCCAGACGAACCATCTTAAAAGAGAGGAAGAGTGGAATTAAGGCTAATCACTGGCTATCAACCATCAGCTGGGGCTGTGCCTGCAGAGTTCAGGATTTACAGTCCCTGGGAGCCAACCTGAGCTGGGCTCTGATTGCTGCAATCACTCCAAAACTGGGCTGGGGCTTATTTGCCTGTTTAGCTCGTAATTTGTGGTGTGAAATGCTGAATTCTTTAAGGTGAGGTGTCAGGACCATATTTAACTGGGAATTTAGGCCTGCTGGACCAGAGCAAGGCTGAGTCCTGCCTCATCATACAAGTGGGTCAAGATTTCTCTTTGGTGTGCTGCCCTTTGCCCAGAGATCACAGCAGGAGAGTCCATCTGCCTGGATGTGGAGCAGCATTATTCCCTGTGCTCCCAGCTCTGGTTTCCTCAGAGTGACTGATGGAGAAGGCAAAAGTCACTTGCCCATCCATCCAGCCCTTGCACGTGGCTGCTCAGCTACCTGTCTTAAAAGAAGATGCAGTTCCTGGGGGGAAAAATTTGGGAAGGGATGTGCTGAGCATCCTTCAAGCCTGGGCAGAAAGAGATTGTGCACTTTGCACCCACCTATGTAGGAGTAAAGGTGGCACTATTTCAGCCCAACACTATTTCAGCCCAACACTATTTGTGGCTGACAGTCTGGAGTCACCAGGTGAAAGGAGAGGGGCCCCAGGCCGGGGTCTGGAGGGGGACACCAGCTTCCAACCAGCAGGAATCACCACTGGTCCAGCCTGGCCGTGGGAGCACCTGGAGAGTGACACAGGGCTCCCTGGGGCATGGGCATGGAGCAGGAATCTTCTGTGTCTGGGAACTGAAACGTCACAGAAAGGAGAAAAGCATGGCTGTGGAAAGAGAGGAGCAAGCTGCCAAACCAGGTAATCCATCTCCGGAGAGTCTGCGTCAAGATGATTCATGCCTTCCAATTTACTCCCAGCTCAAATCTGAAGTAAATCAGCCCAGACTGTTCCCGCCCCGTGCCGGGACACGGTGTCAGTGTGGAGAACATCCCATCCCGCCCATCCATCTCGCTGGGCTCCCAACTTTAAAGCGTGTCCTTCACAATTAGAGCCAAACTGTTTGTTTGTTGATAGGTGACAGGAGGAGAGGAGGCGCCCAGGGAAGCAAGATGGGATGTGAAAAGGGATGATGAGAATGGATTTTTTTTAATATGCTGCTTAGTTGCTTTCCTGCAGCAAATCCTTCCACAGGAGAATAGCTCAGGAAGGAGGTTATCAATATTAGTTCCCACCTGTAATAAGAATGTTGTCCAAAGTCTTAATTAGCTTTTAAAACTATTTACAAATCTCCTGCCTCCATCTGTGGCCTTTATGCCAGTCCTGATCCCGCACTGCCTCTGCCAGCAGCCTGGAGCCAACCCCAGAGCCACAGAGGGATGTGACCCACGGGGAGAAGGGGACACAGAAACAGCTCTGTGCCCCCTCTGCAGAGCCACTGAGGGGGGTGGGATGGCTCCTGTGCCCCAGCACAGCCCCCTGGACACCTGCACTGCAGGAGGAGCTGCAGGAGCACCGATTCCAGCTCTCCACACCTCATTCCAGCTGATTTCTGCCACAGGGCCGGGTGCTGAGGGAAGGTGGGATGGGAGGTGCCTCAGTTCCCACCCACAGAAGCTGTGTCCCCCCACGCTGCTCCTGCTGCCCACGGATCCTCTGCTGGACAAAGCAGGTTGTGGCTCCGTGTGGTGGATTGACCGCTGGTCAAATGCCACTGCACCCACCAAAATAATTTGCTCATCTTCCTCTGCTGTAATTGGAGCAGAGGAGGGGAAAACTAGTTAAAATAAAGCTAATTGATCGAGATAAGGATTAGGAGAAGATGTTTTAGGTGCAAAACAGGCTCAAAACTTTAAAGGGTATAAAGAAAACCTTATTAACAGGGTAAAAAGAAGAATGATAAGAACGAAGTAAACTTTTAGAACACATTTCTCCCCCCAGCCCTTCTTTCCTTCCCACCAACAATGTAAAGAGACAAAACCTGCGATTATCAGTCAGTTTCCCACTTCTGAAAAAGAATCTTTCTTCAGTTCATTTCCTGTCCTGCAGCCTGGGGGACTGAGCCATGGGGTCTGGGGGGCTGTGGGTCATGAGCAGCTCTGCAGGCCTGGCAGCAGTGCCACAGCTCCGAGCCTGCTAATGAGCCAGAGACATTCCAGGCACTAATTCACTTTATGATGAGAGTGCTGCTGCTACTCAGATTAAGTATTTATCTACTTGTTTAATGCAAATCAATAACTGAATAGCTGTTTGATGGGGTGGTGGCATTTGTGGAACTCCGCTGTCGTTTGTAAGTCTTGTTTTAATGCCTTTCTAATGAGCAATACCAGCTCCTCACCACTCCGGCCGTGCACTGAGAGCAATGAACCCAAACACGCCATTCTCAAGAGATTTCCTTCCTGTTCAATACACTCCTGCCTTCCAATCCACTCCTTTCCCTGTGTCAGAGCAGCCAAGGGCTGGGAAGAGCTGGCAGCAAAGCCAAGCCCTTATGGAGTCTCAGCTCAGTTTTGACATGAGCTGGGAACTGCTTTGACTTGTCCTCTACCAGTTCTGCTCTTTGCAGGAGCTGTAAAAGTTATCTCTTAGAATCTCATTTTCATTTTGCTTCAATTATTTTGTGCCAATGAGTTTGGAAGTTCTCAGACAATGGGAACTGGCTAAGGCAGGACTCTGCAGAGCTCAGCTGTGTGTTGTAGACAAGGCCAGCATCTGGGTAGGAAAAGAGTCTGGGAGCTTCAAATCCAGGCTAGGGAAGGACCTCAGGGTGCCATCTCACCCCTCTCCCTGCTCCAGGCCCTGCCCAGTCGGCTCTGATGGACATTTTTTGGGTAGTTCCTAAAAGGATCAGTGAAGGAGATGTTTTGGCAGCACATCCTGCAGACATGGTTTTGGAGCTGTGCCTCCACAGTGTCCTAGAAAGGGTCCCCAGAAGAACTGATTTCCAGCTGGGCTGGACTTTATGTGCTCCAGCTATGTTTAATTTTCTGAATATTCCACGTTGCTGTTTTTGGTAGCTCTTCAAACTCCTCCAAAGTGAGAAGACAAACTTTTCCATCTATTATCTTGGGCCATTTTGCATCTGTTACCCCATGGCTGCAGTCCCAGCACTGGAGGCACCATATGGCTCACATTGTTATGAGACACAACAGGAGCAGCAGGACTGAAAAAATGGTCTGGAATTAAAATTCACCTTGTTGCTAACTGCAGAGTAAATGACTAAGCCAGAGGGACCAGGTATCACCAGAGTGGGCAGAGGGTATTTGTTTCTCTGCTGGAGGAGCTCTGAAGTGTTCTGATATTGTGTCTGATTTAAAAACACAGGAGTTGCTGCACTGGTGGTGCAGCACAGTGCTGCCTCATACAGCTAATGAGAGTGGCACAAATACCAGAGTGGTGAAACAGGCCCTAAATACTACTTACATTTTCCATGATATGGGAAATCAGAGTGTCCCTGAAGGGAGCTCCTTCTGGGAAGTACTGACACAGTGAAAATAATCTGCTCCTGCAGCAAACCTGCAATTAGAGAGGTACCTGGGTGAGTTTTCTGTCATCTCCAGCAGAACATGCCAGGTTGAGCTGCTCCTCATCCTCAGCAGAACAAGCCTCAGCCTGGTGCAATGGAACTGAAACAGGATCTCCCTCTGATCCCACCAGCAGCTGCTCTGCAGTGGGGATGGATGGGTGCCTCTCCATCTCTGCAGCAGTGGAGATGGGCAGTGGGCTGTGACACAGCTCAGGAACAACCTGCAGCCCAGACCTCTCTGCTCAGAGGTAGCTGCACCAGCCCAGCCCAGCCCAGCCCAGCCTGCCCGTGCTCCCTTCAGGAGTTCAGGGTTCTCTGTGCTGTGGTTGAACCCTGAGCAGGCTGGGGTTTGACAACCACACGGCAGCACTTGGAGGATGCTTCCCTCTAATGAGATCTCTGAGGGTTTCTGCCTTCACCCTCCTCCACTCTCCTCTGTATCTGCAGCAGCAGCAGGGCTGGCACTGCCATCAGCATCTCCTGCTCCCAGGCAGCTCCCAGCTGCTCGTGGGGGGAATGTGCTGTGCAACTTGCTCTGGAAACTGAAATGCAGCATTAAAGGGTCTGCCTCTTGCTTTGAAGTTGAAGTTAAGAGCAGGTTAAAAACACGGCAGCGTGGGTGGGAGCACACGAGAGCAAACTCCCGAGCTGTGCTGTCACTCTCCACAGTGGATCCCTGGATCTCGTGGCTCCCTTCCTTCTGATGGTACCCAAGTCCCAGCAGTTCCCTGTGGCACTGAGGGACCTCCTCGTGTCCTTCTCTGTCAGGTTCCACCTGAGCAGGACAGGGCCTGACTTGGATTTCAGCCGTGGTTTCCTGCACTCCATTTTATCCCTCTGCGTGGAGGATTTTTTGAAGACTCGCAGCCTGCTTTGATCTAAGAATATTGATGTAAATATTGCATGATCCTGCCTCAGCCTCCAGGAAACCCAGATGTTCAATTGATCAGATCTTAACATCGTGTTCAGGAACCCTGAAAAGCACATGAAATAATAAACTTGTTCCAGCATGACGTTTCTCTGTTCAGGATCAAATTCAGGGTTTATTCATTACTCCTGACAGCTATTGCAGGAGGCAGAGCAGGTAAATAAAGCAGTTGTGGGCTGGATCTGCATGAGCTGAACGCAACAGGTCACACACAATTAATATTCAAATCAGTCTGACACAGAGGTGTAAAACCCCCAGCCGGCCGGCTCACTGGGTGGAAAGCTGAGTAAGGCTGAGCCCAAGTTTTCCTAGAGTTCCTCATGCTGTTGTTTAGATAAGTTTAAATGAGCTGTGATTAAGCTAATTTCAAGCTAATTAACTCAGAAAGATATTCTCCACTTTTTAAAATTCTAAGTGGTTGTTCATTAGGAGTGAGCGAACGGGTGGAAGCTGCGTCACTGCAGCGCGAGGAGCTAAATGCAGCAGAGCAGAGTCATTACTGAAATATGAATATTTGTCATCTAATTAAAGGCATAATTAACGGACTGTCACGGTACTGCTGCCGTGGGGTTGTGTGCCCTTGTGCAGGCAGATGTGGGGCGTGGGACATTCCTGTCCTGACCCCCTGCTGCCCTCCTGGCACAGGGTCAGGGCTGCCAGACACACCTGGGCTTGGCCCTGCTGCTGGAGGAGCAAGCTCTGGGGACGAGGTGGCACTTGGGGACCAGCCTTTGGTCCCCCCAGGACACAGCCCAGGAGCCTGTGTGGAAGCATCGCTGCTGCCTTGTGCCCAGGGCTCCAGGTCAGGCACTCCCCACACCAGTCTGCCCCAAAACCACGATGGGAAACCCACCCCAGCCCTGCTCCTGGGACACTGCGGAGCAGCTGCAGCCCAGCACTGCCAGGGGGATGAAAAATGAATGAAAACAAGACTGGGAGGAGAAGAGGTGGGTCTGTCTGGGGAGACAGCTCTGTGTGGCTGTGAGTGTGAGCCTGGCTGTGCTGTTGCTGGATTTAATGGCTTTTGCAGTTCAGTTTCTGGCTCACTGGAGCATCCCCTGATGGAAGGCACAGAGGAAGGGCCGGGCCATCCCCACACTGCCACAGCCTTTGGCTCAGGCTGAGTGAGCACAGGGGGGTGAGCAGTGCTGTGGCTGCCTCCAGACAGGCTGCCTGGAAAAGTCTTCCAGGGAATGTGGGCTGCAGGGACCAGGATCACCCAGCCACCCCCCTGCTCCCTCCTGGTGCCCTTCTGCCTTTGCCAAATCCCCTCTGGGCTGGCAGAGCTGCTCTGGCTGTGCCTGGCTGGCCCTGCTCCCCTTGCACAGGGGCTGAGGCACAGCCCCGTGCTGGCAGGAGCACTTCAAGAGTAGCAGAAGATGCTCAAGTAGCTGGTGAGCCCTGCTTTAAAACCCCACAAAGCCAAAACACAGAGCATCACGAGTGCTGCACAGACATGAGCAGTGTATCATCACAGCTCATGAGTTTTCCTTTCCTGCCCAGGTCATTCTGCATTGAATGGAAACCAGAGAGCTCTTTATCCTTACGTCCTTCTCTCCCCAGCTCCTGTTCCTTCAAGTGAAAAACCTGAAAATCCTTGAGCAGGTCATGAAATACAGTTACAATGGAGTGAGAGGCATTAGATTGAAGGATTGATCCCAGCAGCAAAGCCATTTCCCTCTATTGTGCACGTATAAATGAACCTGGATTGTGTGTTGAGCGATGAGCTGCCTCCACAGATGGCTCTTGGCACAGGGAGGGGGCAGGTGCACTCTGGGGCATGTTCCCAGGATGCTGGAGCCAGGCCTGGCCTCTGCACGCTCCTCTCTCACCCCTTGAGAAGGGCCAGGGGGACCATGCTGCTCCTGGCACGACCAGGGTGGCTCAGCTTTGGGTTTCCCACTGCCCAGGTCCTTCCAGCACCCCTCAGCGATTTATTGAAATTTTACACTCATCAGTTTCAAAAACTATTTCTGAAACTTCCACTGCTCTTGGAGTTGCAATAATTCATCCCTACATTTTCCCCCAGGAGCAGGGGAGCAGAGCCACCATCCCCAACAGCAGCTCCCTCATCTCCTGTCTTCAGGCTTTTTTATTTTTTTGATAGGTACAAATATCACAAAGAGCCCCCCAGGACCTGCTGCCCCTTTTCTGTCCCTGCCAGGGAGATGGGAGCTCATCCAAGCAGAACTCTAAGAGCAAGATTCCTCCTCCCTGACCCCTGGCTCTCACTGCTGCAGGGGCACAGCTCCCGTGCCCAGGCTGATGGCTCAGCCTAGCAAATCTCCAAAGGGGACCATAAACCAGTGCTAAAATCTGTTTTGCCTAATAACACAACGATCTTTTCTAGCAAGAGAAGACCCTGTTTGGAACTTGCAGCCACACAAACTGCTCCTCTCCAGCCTTGCCCCTGACTCTGCTCTGCCTCACCTGGGTTTGTGCAGCTCAGGGCAGGGGCTGTGCCCTGAGCTCTGCTGGCAGGGCTGAGTAGTTTGATGCTAATTTGAGGTAATGAATTAAACTTAAAAGTCATAATCTCCAGTTCTGCAATCTCTCATCTGCGGCTTCGAAGATTTACAGAAGGTTTAGTGCAAACTAATTCCTTGTGAGAGCTTGTTCTTGTGATTAGTAGGGAAATGCCACCTGATTATTTCATAAGTCTCAGAAATTCAAGGAGATTTTTTTTTTCCTCCCGTTTGTATCCCTGCCTGCTTTAAAGGGAAGCTGCAGCAAAATAGTGGGGGAAGAGCAGGAAAATCACCCCAGTTTTGGAAAACCATCCCAGTTTTGGAAAACCATCCCAGTTTTGTGTCTGGCACTGAGCTCCAGCACCCCTTGCCTGAGCAGACAGTGTTGCCCTACCCCTTGCCAGGGGCTGAGGTAATGGCTCTGGTGGCATTTTCCAGCCCCCAGACTGGGCCCTGGTGCCACCAGGGGTGAATATCCCTGCTGAGCCTTGCCCTTGCAAGTCCAAGGCCTCAGTTCAAAGGCAACCAACCCAAAAGCTTAAAATGGAGCCAGTGCCTGGTTGGGCAGAGATGAGGTTTGTTTATTACTGGCATTTCATGAGGGGACTCTTTGGCATCCTGTGAAGTGCAAAGGTCTGGCTCTACAGACCCAGGAGAAGCTGCTCTTCATCTGAATGTAATTCATAATAATCATGGTGACATATGGCAAGTGACATTTCAAAGTGTCTAAATCTCACCAAGGCACAGGTAGGCTTCCTAATATAAAGTATCCACCCTGGTGCCACAGAAAATGCGAGAATGACAGAAAACCCAGCACTGAAAATGCTGGGAGTTAGAAAAGAGTCCCTGGAAAATGACTCAGTTGATGATATCAAAGATCACAAATTTAAGTGTCTGAGAGTGCACTTTCCTGACAGCTGAACATTTCCTCCAAGTCTCATCATCTTGTAACAAATTAAAGGCAAACAGGAATTCATCAAAGGGAACAGTCTCAATTGTTATAGCAAATTGACTTTAGATTATTGCTGGAGATGGAGAGAGGACAGGGCAGCAGCTCCCTGAGCAGGCTGTGAGCACGAGCAGGGGACACTGACTCCACGGGAGGGATGGCTTCAGACACCCAGGGCCGAGTCAGAGCCACTGCTGTGACACCTCTGTGTGCCTTACCAGCTCCCCTCATCCCCCGTGTCACCCTGAGAGAACAGAGACCTTCCCTGCTCCCTGAGAGAGCCGTGCCCTGTCCTGGGCACAGACCAGGGACAGACCCGTGCCAGCAGATTCCCCCTTTGGGGCCTCCCCAGCACACCTGAGGTGTCCCCCAGCACCTGTCCCGTGAGGGCTGGACACCACCAGCATCTCCCAGGGTGGCAGAGCTTCTGTGAGCTCCTGTCTCCTGCTCCAGGACCTGCTGTGTGGTGTCTGTCTGTGTGTCTGTGTGTCTGTCTGTGTGTCTGTCTGTGTGTCTGTCTGTGTGTCTGTCTGCCCCTGCAGCTCCGGGGAGTTCTCCTCATCTCCACTCCACCTTCTGTTTGTTGATGTGGCTCAGCAAATAAACAGAGAGTTGTGGGTTTTCACCATTATAAACCAGCCAAGATAAGAGTGGGTGAAAAATGACAGATGAGCGGAAACAAATCCTCCAGAATCATGAACAGATACCAGAGGGGGGAAAAAAAAGGCTTTTTACTGTGATTGTGCAGAAAATCAATAAAGCCCCACTACAAGGCAGTGCTGCAGATAACAAGCAGATGATATCAGTTTTCATGGAACATATTGTTCAGCAGGCAGAACGCTCTCGGAGCTTGTAATGGTGCATCATAAAGTTTAAGTTAGTGTTGGTGAGGAGATTTAAATAAAACCTAAACGCTGACATTTTGATGGTTATTATTTATTCAATAGCCTGGGATGTCAAACCTTGTTGTCTTCAGTTTTCCAAGGAAGAGAAGCTCCAGACAGAGCAGGCCTGGAGTGATGGATAGCCACTACATCCCACACCTCAGCACGATCACAGGTGGGTGTTCCCAGAAACAGGCCTGAGGGCAGCCACAGAGACACCCTGCCTTTGACAGGGAAAATTCCTCGAGCAGAAATATCTATCTAGAAATACCTGCCTCAGACACACAGCCTGCCTGGCCCCCTGCTCCCCAGGAGCATCCCCAGGGCAGGCAGGGTTCCAGCAGTGAGTGCTCCACGCCTGCACAGAGACAGCCACGCTCAGCAGCCCAGGTTTCCCCACAAATCCATCCTGAACCCACCCTGGGAGCCCATGGGCACTGGCAGGACAGGCTGATGGCTGCAGGGCCCTGAGGGTCACCCTGCAAAGCAGGTGACCAACACTGTGCTGATGGCAGGGGAGGAATAAGATGAGCCTGAGCAGCCAACCCTTGGTCATTGGGTCAACAGGAGAAATATTGCTGGGGTTTAAAGCCAAATGGTTTTGCTCTGCCCGTGGAAAGGCTCTCCATGGGTTGTTCCCCATCCCCATTGCAGAGCACTCGCTCTTCTGCTAATTGCAAAGCTAATTGTTCTTACTGCAGAAGCCATTAGAGTGTATCGTTATACTGCGGTTAACGAGATGTTTGGATTAAATGGCTCACTAAAAGTCAATAAAAAGAAATTTGCTTGACTATTCCTTTAATTTTTCAGATGCAGCGTTAATTCACTGTTAATTCTCCCCAAAGGCCTGGATTCATTAAACTGCTTAACACAGGACTAATAAATGCATATATATTGTGCAAAGGCGTTTAAGGCAGAACCCCAGAGCAGTCAGCACAGGGATCAGAACCCCAGAATAGGGATCAGAACCCCAGAACAAGGGATCAGAATGTCAGAACAAGGGATCAGAATCCCAGGATAGGGACCAGAACCCCAGAGTATCAAGCACGTGGAGCAGAACCCCAGAACAAGGGAGCAGAACCTCAGAGCAGTGAACACAAGGGATCAGAACCCCAGAACAGAGATCAGAACCCCAGAACAGGGAGCAGAACCCCAGAACAGAGATCAGAACCGCAGAACAAGGGATCAGAATCCCAGAATAGGGATCAGAACCCCAGAGCAGGGATCAGAACCCCGGAACAAGGAATCAGAACCCCAGAATAGAGATCAGAACCCCAGAGCACAAGGCATCAGGAGGATGTTGCACAGTGCAGATGTCAGATGGACACACAGCCACCCCTCAGCATGACCCCAGTGACAGCATCAGGCAACTCCTGTCCCCTGGCAGGGCAGGGCAGGGCAGGGTCACGCTCTGCACTACAGCCAGGGAAAAGGATGGTTTGGCTGAAAACACCCCTAAATGGTGCAGGAGAGATTGCAGGGGGTGAGGGTGCACCAGCCTTGCCAGGACTTGCTGTGAAGGGCACCTGGGGACAGGCAGGAGGTCACGGTGCAGTGGGAATCTCCATCCCTGGGCTGATCTGGCTCTCAGCATGTGCTGGCACAGATTGGAGCCACAGGACAGGTCAGTGGCTGCTCACCTGGCCTGGGTCTGTGGCAGGCACTGCCTCACTGTAATCACCATTTTTCTGGGTTTACTTGCATTTTCCTGCAATTTCTGCCAGCGGGTTGTCAGCCTTTCGGGACACAACAAAGTGCACCAGGAGCAATATGAATATATCTCTTCTAAAATTAGATGGAAGAGCTCACAGCACTTTTAGAAAGGATCCCAAGCATCTGAATTCTGAGCAGAAAAATCTCATTTCAGCTGTAATGAACTATAAAGAAGGAATAAATGCCTTTTATGCTGGTTTGTCTTGCAAAAGAAACCATCCTCCTTCGTTTGTCTCGTTGTTGTGTGAGCTCCATGGGACGCTGCCCTCGGGTTTCCACCTGCTACAGCAGCAGAGCTGGAGCCATCCAGAGAACAGCCAGACATTGGTCCAGCCTCGAGCAGGTTCAGGCCAGGTGGGCAGGGGTGGCTGAGAGTTTCCTGCACCAGAAGCGTTTTCAAGGGCAAACGCAAAACAATCTGGTGAATACTGAGGAAATGTTACATTCAGTGAGCGTGTAAAGGAAATCCTTTAGTCTCACTTCCCTCTTTGCCTGGCACAGGCTCCTGACATGCTGCCAAGCAAGATATGATCGAGAATTATGCCTTTAAATACGAACAGAGGAGGGAGAGGCTGAAAAGCAGAATAAAGAGGCAGCCACACTCCTATTGCCTGACCCTGGGCTGTTCCCGATGGCTCAATCAGCTACCCCGAGCTAACAGAGATAGGGGAGGACCTCTGGTGTCACAGATTCTGTTTCCAGAAAGGTGTTATTGCTGTTTTTAAGCCACTTGCCACACACCAGTCTTCCCACAGCTCAGTCACCAGGGCTGCACCGAGTGTCCCCTGTGCTGGCACTGCCACTGTCACAGTGGGGCTGCCCCAGCTCTGAGGCTCTGCAGCCTCCCCAGCTCCCAGCGCTGCCCTGACACTCCCTGGGGTGTTTTGGGCTCCTTTGTTCCAGGGCAGAGCTGCTGTC
>VYXF01004777.1:47798-58294 GCA_013397295.1 Polioptila caerulea
CCTGCACCAGAAGCGTTTTCAAGGGCAAACGCAAAACAATCTGGTGAATACTGAGGAAATGTTACATTCAGTGAGCGTGTAAAGGAAATCCTTTAGTCTCACTTCCCTCTTTGCCTGGCACAGGCTCCTGACATGCTGCCAAGCAAGATATGACCGAGAATTATGCCTTTAAATACGAACAGAGGAGGGAGAGGCTGAAAAGCAGAATAAAGAGGCAGCCACACTCCTATTGCCTGACCCGATGCTGGGTCACTCCTAATGCCTGGGCTGTTCCCGATGGCTCAATCAGCTACCCCGAGCTAACAGAGATAGGGGAGGACCTCTGGTGTCACAGATTCTGTTTCCAGAAAGGTGTTATTGCTGTTTTTAAGCCACTTGCCACACACCAGTCTTCCCACAGCTCAGTCACCAGGGCTGCACCGAGTGTCCCCTGTGCTGGCACTGCCACTGTCACAGTGGGGCTGCCCCAGCTCTGAGGCTCTGCAGCCTCCCCAGCTCCCAGCGCTGCCCTGACACTCCCTGGGGTGTTTTGGGCTCCTTTGTTCCAGGGCAGAGCTGCTGTCACTCTGCAGATGTGCTCCTAGGACATAAAGACACGGCAGCTCAGTGCCAGCCAGGGCCGCGGTGGCTGCTTCAAAGTGAGCAGGGGAATAAAGAAGATGACAGGAAAAATGAAAGGCACAACACGAAATGGGATTTAGCAGGAGTTCAGAGTCATTACCTAGATCACAGTTAGGCAGGACACAGCATCTCCAGCCACCAGCTGTGTGCACACAGGGTGATCTCTCCCTGCAGAGCTGGGTGCCAGCCGTGGGGGCTGTGCCAGGCACCAGCATCACTCCACAGCCAGGGATTCCCATTTGGAGAGACCCAAACAACGCTGGCAGGTGAGGAGGCTCCAAAGCCCCCTGCCAGAGGGACTCTGCCATGCCATTCACATTCCCTGCAGCCACATCATCCATCCCTATCACACTGCCAAGAAAAAGGTTCCTGTTCCCTGGGACTAATCCTCAGTCTCATTAAGAGCAGGGCTGAATTACTAAATTTTTAACCAGGGGAAGCTCCCATGTCCATTACTGCCTTCCTCCCATGTTTATTAAAGCAATAACTTTGTTTTTAAAAGGGACATGGTTCCCCTGAGCTCTCCCACACTTTGGTGTCCTAATTAAAAAATATAAATTAGAGATTGAGCAGGTCTCGTGCTTCAAAGGAACGTAAATTGAGTGGCTTGAAGTCCTGGGGAAAGTCTGAGCACAAAACACTCCGAGGTGGCTGCTCAGGCAATGGTGCCTGAGATGAGAGGAGGAGGATGATGGAGGTGGAGCAGCACATTGAGGCCCTGATTCACAGCTCTGTGCACTTTGGGGAAGTTCTGATTAAAATTTCATCACCTCTTTCTCCCGCAGAGCAGAGGGGCCCTGTGGGCTGCTCTGTAGCTGGCACTGTCCCTGCTCCAGAGCCTTGGAGGAGCAGCTGCTCCTGTCACCGGCCCCACATCCTTCCATGCTCTGCCCCACAGCCCTGCCTTGGAGTTTTTCATCCCAAATCTGAGGGACAAGGAGGAATCTGGGGTGCAGATGGGGCAGGGGCTAACGAGGTGACCTTCCTTTGTGCTCTGCTGGCTTTTCCAGCTCTGGGCTTTTCAGTCAAGCCAAGAAAAATGAAATTCAATGTTTGGCCACAAATGGAGAATTCTGGAGGTTTGACACAAAGCTGTATTTTCCCTTGGGTTCCCAGGTACGTTTTTCTACATGCACTCACACACACACACACATTTGTGCACATGAACCCCTCCACCTCGGGGCCCCTGGCCCGGCCAGCAGCTCATCCATAAACATCACACACATCCTCCTTCAGCTGGGAGATGTGGCCAGACTTTGCTCTGTTATCTTCCCGTTTCCATGGCAATAAAAGTAGCTTCTGATAATGGCTATTTCCTAAGTACTGTGAGGTTTGGCAATTTCAGCAGCATTACAGCACAGACTTCAAATGGCCAGAGTCGCTCAGGGTCGCTCTGGCTCGGGCTTTGAATTGTGAGGGGATGTGAGCAGGAGTCCAGGGAAGGGTTTTCTGGTTATCCTTAGCTTATTCCTTGTCAATCTGTTCCCAAGGGATCCACAGGACTCTGTTCAGTCCCAGGCAGGTTTTGGGACCGGTGCTGTTCTTGGTGTGACTGCTGTCAGCTCACCCATCACCTGAACTCACCTCACAAACAGCAGCTGAATTAATTATTGGCACGAAAAAGAAACAACGCCCCACATTCCCCAAAAGCCTGTGGTGCAGGTGGGTACAAGTAATGCCCAGTTAATGTACCAGAGGATGAATTCCAGCTCTGTCTGCATCATCCAAATGACCATTGATTCCGTGCCCACTCCCTGCTCCCCTGGAGCTGCACCTTTTGTCCCCACCAGCTGCTGCCCAGGTGCCTGTGCAGACACCTGACCTGATTTTGGCTGTGCTGCTGCAGGAGCCCTTTGCCAGCCCCGGGATTCTCGGGGGGAAACACAGGACCAGCATCCAGCTCCTTCCCTGGGCTGTGCCTCATCCTCCTCCCCTGAGGCTTCACTGCACAGACCCCCAGTCCCCAAGGAAACGCTGCTGTCAGGAGGAAACATTCCATTTTCCCACATTTTCAGTGCCTAGTTATAAGATTTAGAGGCAATTCCATTCCTGGAGCGGGTGGGTGCTCTGGCACTGATACGTTAGGATTTCAGCTTTTATATTTTTCATACATTTGTAACCCTGCAATTCTTTGGTGTAGAACTCTAAACTCCACATTCAGGGTGAGCTGCTGCTCTCCCATTTTGCTCAGACACAACAATTCCTCTCCAGGCCTGGCAATCAGGGACACCTCACTGCCTCAGGCCCTGAGAGATGCAAACAAAAGGGAGTTGGGGGGAGCAAACTTGGGGTAAATGACTTCATGACCTGAAGCTGTAATTGGAAAATTAACCCCCAATATGCAAATGGCCCAAACTTATAAAAGTCTGAAAACCTGTGACCTGTGCTCCATTTTGGGTGCAGCCCCTGGAGGGCTTTGTCTGTCCTAAATGTCCCTGAAGGCCCTTCAATAAATATAAATATACCTGCTTTTTATTCCTTTGATTTTGTCTGCCCTCTGTTTTTAGGTAGCCACAATCAGCACAGCCTCGCTCTTCCCACACTGTCCCTGGGGACAGCCCAGGGCCCTCACCCAGGTGGCATTTCCTGACCCACGAGGCACAAATTTAATCTCCAGATCTGCCCGAGCATCTCCTGGCCTGCAGAATCACATTCCCCCTGCTCTCAATCAGCCAGCCTTTAATATGAAGTGTGAAACTTCTAATTTAGTGTCACATCAAATAGTAACTGTCGTGTTTAAACTGTTGCTTGTATTAGTCAAACAATCACAGATCAGAGCCAAAGGCTCCTCGTCTCTCTCATTACCACTGACTTGCAATTAATATTTATAAAGCAGGAGGGATTTCTCTTTAAAAGGGAATTTTCAGCTGTCCTTTGGATTCTCAGACACAGGCTGCAAAATTTATAGGCTTTCCTTTCACCTTCACTCTAAGAGAACAAAGCTTTTCATCTGACATATTCATAATTTTAGTCTGTAAGTTCAGAAAGGAAGCCAAGCACGGTGAGGGGTGGCAGAGAGCTGGGATGGGGAGGGGGAAGCCCGTGGGCAGTGACAGGCACTGGCAGCAATGGGCAGCTGGTGAATGCCAGCAATCATGGGCTTGAGTCTCACAAACCACACTGGAAATGCCCCGGGATTTGAGAAGGGGAAAATTAATTTTTGGAGCATTTTGTTTTAAAGAAACAACCAAAGATTTCCCCCTTTGGTGAAAATGGTCGTAATTTCCCACTGTAAAATCATTCCAATTTATTCACAATATTCCTGAATATCTCATTGTGAAACTGAAATTAAAATATCCCAATAGACTCTGGCAGAAGCCTTTGCATAAACGTGATAGGATTTTCCCACAATAATAAGTCCCCAAGGTAAAATACATCAGAAGAGAAAATGTTTCAAAATAACTGTTCCCAATTAAAACTTCACCAGGGTTTACACTCCCCAAGTTTTCTTTTTTTCCAGCATGATAATCATAAATATGAGACATGCCCAGTCCAACACCAGTTACTCCCAAAAATGACAGCAGGAGCCACACACCCCACTCTGCATGAGACACTGAGCTGGAATGACCAAACTCCCTCCTGTCATTCCTCACTTCATTATTCCCTTGCATTTTGAATTTAATGTCAATAAAACATACATTAGAGTTGCAGAAATCATGGAAATGTCAAACATCTCTCACTCGCTTTGGTGAGAACTTTGTTAAGTACCAAATGCAAATGTGCAGCTGGTGCCTCTGACATTTTGGTTCCTTTGCTGGCACAGGCTAATCAATTCAGTTTCTAATTTTAATTTTATCAGCAGCAAATCTGTTGGATTTTTCGGGCTCTGATGTAGGCCAATTCATCTCTAATCAAATTACCTGGGTCCTGATAAGCTTTGCTTGCACTCTGGGCAGCACCAGGAATCACAGTCCCAGCTCTGCACCCCTGATCTTCCCGTGGCAGGTCCTGATTCCACTCCTGGTTCTGCTTCTCCGGATGAGGATGCAGAAATTAACCCTTTAATCACAGAATCACAAGGTTGGGAGAGACCTCCAAGATCATCGAGTCCAACCCAGCCCTAACACCTCCACTAAATCATGGCACCGAGTGCGACATCCAGTCTTTTTTTAACACATCCAGGGATGGTGACTCCACCCCCTCCCTGGGCAGACCATTCCAGTACTTTCTCACTCTTTCTGTAAAAAACTTTTTCCTGATATCCAATCTGTATTTCCCTTGGTGCAGCTGAAGACTGCATCCTCTCATTCCGTCTGTTGCTGCCTGGAAAAAGAGCCCAACCCCCCCCCGACTGCAGCCACCTTTGAGATGGATTTTTAAAAACCATCCTGCAATGTCCGGACAGAGTTTGCATTTAGCGCCATTTTAATTTGTTAAGCTTTTTGTTTTAATTTTCTCCTGCCTTTCTCTGACACGAGGTGTCATTAGAGCAGCAATTAACCAAGCTGGTGACCAAACACGAGTGATGAGCACTCACTGCATCCCAGCATCCACTGATTTCCAGTTCCACACCTCTGTGCCTGATGGGCAAGCTGGGGGGAATCACAGATAGAGCTCCATTTTGGTTAAAGAGCCCTTAAAAAAAACACTCCTAAATATCAATATTAGCACTTAAAAGAAATGTTTCCTTCAAAAAAAAATTGCATTTTCAGAGCAGGGATGGCAGCCAGGACAGATGGACAGGGTCAGGGCTCTGGCCCCTCTGCCAATATTGTTCCAGCCACAGGGGAAGCAGCCCAGAGCACATCCTTCCACTGCTCCAAGGTTGTAGCTGCTCCACCATTATCTGCAGCCTGTAGTAATCTCCAATCTTTAGACTTTAATCTGTGAAACAAAGAGCTTTCCAGCCTTTCATGTGCTGAATGACAGGCCTCGCTCTCTCCCCTGCATTTCCTCTGACTCACTCATTACAAGCTATTTTAGAATGTGCTAATGACAAAAAATATGTTTTGATCTTTACTCCTGTGAGTAAATAGAGAAAGTCTCCTTTTGGGTGTTTGGAAAGGATTTCTTCTCTTCCCACCCCATGTCCAAGGGGTCCTTAGGTTCTGCTCTGCAAAAGGCCTTTAAGTTTTTACACAGAAACAAGCAGGACTCACCCAAGCTTTTCATGCAATAAAGTTTTCACTCCAACCAGGGTCAGGGACACAAACCAAGCAAGAGAAGCAAATCACTGACTTTATCAATAGGCAAGGAATTTTTTGCCCCTTTTGTGAGCTGTCCTGTTCACAGACTTTGCTCTCCTCCCTCTCTGTGCACCCACAGACGAGGCAGAATGAGAGGGAAAGGCGTCTCCATTTTCCCAGCTCACAGGGTAAGTGGAGGCATGGGAGCAGAGCTGCTGAAATCCTGCATCCTAATGCGATGTTGCTGTGCAACCAGAGCAGAGCAGGAGCTGCTGCCAGGGCGGCCCTGGGGAGCAGAACCTGCACAGCACAAGTTTCTCTCTCTGGGCTCTCTCCTCCTCCCCACACTGTTCCCTCCAGGGCAGCAGCTGCTGCTGGGGCGAGCCCGGTGCTTGTTTTGCTTCATCCACATATCCTGGTGGGCCTCCCATACATTCCTTTTCATTCTGCCCAACATCTGTTCACAATTTGTTTCTAATTCCTTGCTCTGCTCCTCCTTGCCTGACTCTGCATGTGGAGTTAAGTTCTTGTGCAGACCTGGGGCACGAGGAGCTGGAGAAGGCAACAACCCCATCCCCTGTGCCCAGCCTGGGGCAAGTGGATTTTTTGGAAGGTGACTGCTGCAGCACAGGTGCCCTGTGAGATGCCAGGGCAGTTGGATGGGACGAGAGGTCCTTCAGCAGCCCAGCACTAAACACCTCCCCCAGGCCACCAGGGTGGCAGCTGCTGCCCGGGTTTGGCTCATATCAGTGGGTGTTAAATAACCTCAAAATCGACTTCTCAAAGGAGAAAGTGAGCGCTGAGTTGTTCTGCACATCCACAGGTGCAAGTGAGAGCCAAACACTGCCCCGGGTTTGCAGAACACTTTGGATCCTCTGGAGCAAAAGGGAGATACAGACTCCTGGGTGGGTGCCAGGTGGTAATGGTAAGCAGATGGCAGGAAGACTGCTGAGAGAGGATGGGTTTATTTACTTGCTTATTCATTTATAGGCCATATTTTGGGGGAAGAAAGTGAACGTGACTTTGTAAATCTGCACTCAGAGAGGAGAGGATGGGCACAGAGCACGGCTGCCTGTGCCTCTCCCGCCTCCCTCCCTGCTCTCTGTGTTTGTCTGCAGGTGGACAGGGATCGGCTCCTTCACCTCCAGCACAGCCCTGCAAAGCTGGGCTTGACCTGAGTGCAGAGCTGGGATGTGAAAACTAATAATGAGCACATCAAAACTACAGCAACACGCACTGAGAGGGACTACTCGCCTGCCTCAGGCAGGAGCAGCTCTGTCACCAGTCCCAGAGATGTTCCTTGCCCCTGGGAGGAATCAGGAGCCCCACACTCTCCCCAGCAGCCTGTTCTCCACTCACTGTCCCTGGCTGACAATCTCTCTCAATACAAGTGCTCAGAGTTTGGATCCTGCTCTCCCTCAGCTTCACATCCCTCTCTGCTTGTGCCCTCATGAGAGACCCTTCTATCTCATTCCACAGCATCTCTTGTCTGCCTCAGAAGTGTCCCCAGTGACAGACAATCCTGTCCCACCCCAAATGCTTTAAATCTCACCTCCAACACCGGAGTATTGCTAGAAGAGCAGGGAGCCCAGGTGCAGGAGCTCCTTTACCAAGCCCAGAGCAGCCCAGGGGCTCTCAGGGCAGCTGGGCCCTGACAGTGACCCCCAAACAGCTCATGGTGGGTGTCCAAAGGACCTGCCCCTGTGAGACCACAGGGGCCTTGTTGGGGTAAAACCTCCACAGCACACAGAGCTGATGCTGGAGAAAACCTCTGCCCTTGCTCCATCTCGCTCCTGCAGAGCTGCTGGCTGAGACACGAACGCTTTTGCCTTTCAACTTGAATTGAATTACAAAATAATTAACTCAACAGAAGCTCCGGAGTAACTTGGCACATGTGCCTGTCTCATGCACTACTGCCAGTGTCCTTTTGTCACTGCACTGGCTTTTGCTGGCTGTGCTGAGCTGTCATGGAGCTCCACATCCCTTCCCTTCTCCTTCCACTGCGTGACATTTCTCAGATCACTGGGTGACACCACCTCAAGCCTGATCTCAGGCTCAGCCACCGCCAGCCTCGGTGACCTGACACCTTTAGCCAAAGGGTTAACAGAGGGAGAAGGCACAAGGGATGGATCCAGCCCTCTGGGCTTCCCCTGCCCTGTCCTTCCCGGTGGGGGTTTCTCTGAGCGCTGAGGGGGAAGGTGGTGGTGATGCCCTGCCCAGCCCTGGCACCTTGTCCCCACCTCACCTGGGAGGGTCTGCGAGTGCCATGGCTCAGCAGCACCAGCCTTTGCACCGCTGCTAATGCAGCTTTTCTTCCTCTCTCGTGTTCTTGCTGTTAGGAATTAGCATTCATTATCTCTGTCCCCTCCAGGGGGAATATAGAACAAAACCTCCCGCCAGCGCACGCCACCTCCACTGCACTCAGCCCCGCTCCGGTCCCACAGAGCCCCGGCAGCCTCCACATCCCCGCACCCCCTCCTCCAGCGGCTGTTTTGGGGTGCAGAGAGGAGGGATGGCTTGGGGTGGTGTGTGGTAACTCAGCCCCTCCTGCCTCACCTCGCTGCAGGTGGGCAGGAAAACAGGGATGGAGCTCACCCAGAAACCAGGGAAAAGGATTTCGGGAGCCAGGAGAGGAGGAACTGAGGTGGGGAAGAAACACGAAGCCTGGCAAACCCTCGTCACCCACGGCTGGGAATCCAACCCCCGCCACGCCGGGCCAGGCACCGCTGCCGTGGATGAGCCACCCTCTCATCCCGGAGCCATACCTGGCTCCCACCCTGCTCTCACTGTACGTTTTCCCCCTTCTTGATGAAAAGATCTTTTCTGATTGAACTAATTACGCTGATTGAATTTCCTCCCTCTCTGTGTCTCTGAGTGTGAAAGGTTTCCTTAATTTGATGGGGGTAATTGTTATGCACACACTGTCAGATGTTAATGCAATTCTGTGATTGACAGGTAATCAGCACATCAGCTGTACAAAAAGAGTGAATAAGTCTGTAATTTTATTTCCCCTGATTCCACTGTGTGGGATGGCAGGAAAATCTAAATTAGCAATCAGGGAAGGCAACCCTGCTCCAGTGCGAGCTGCTGCAGCCCGGGGGATGGCCGGGGCTGGGATTGCAAGGGCTCCCCTGGCTCTGAGGGACTCCAGCTGCAAACAGCTGGCTCGCTGCTGAGCCTCCTTCGCACGGGGTCGTTCTGTTCTTTGGGGTCCGGACCCGCTCCCGGGGCAGCGCTTGCACACAGCGGGAACGCGTCTCCTTTAGAGAGAGGCAGAATTTCCTCAGTGTTTGGTAGCCCAAAGCTCCTCCGAGAGCCGCGCAGAGTCCCTGGGCTCTGCCGGGGCCGAATCTGCGCGGGGCTGCGGCTCTGGAGCAAGAGCTCACCCCGCCAGCAGAGGAAATAATTCCTGTCCAGGTGCTCCCCTGGGCTCACCTGCAGCGGCGGGGAGGGGATGAGGCCAGGCAGCAGCTTGGAGACTGTCACTTCACAGCCTCCAGCGGGCTGGCAGAGCCGAGTGACAGAGGGAGAAGGAGCCCAGCGCTGACAGCGCTGCCCGATCCATTCACTGCTCGTCAGCGCCTGACGAGCCCCAGACAGGCAGGGGGGAGCAATGCCAAGAAATCCCTCCAGAACATTTTCAGCAGCCTTCTCACATTCCTTCTTTTCTTTCTTTGGTAAGACCCTGGTCTAGTTTTTTGCTCTTTCCTGAGCTCGGATCCCAGGATATCGCTGCACAGCAGCTCCGGGCAGACGCGTGTGCACCCAGCGATTTGCTCTCTGAGGCTGCGAGCTCTGCACACACACTGCGGGCACAGCCCCCGGCGAGCCTGGGGAGAGAAAACCATTCCCAAAGGAGCTGCTCCCTCCCTGCTCTCCCCCTGAGCTGGGATTGACCCTCGGTGGGTGAAATAAAGCCTGTGCCCCTGGAGCGGGCGCTGCTGGCACCTCCTGCCCTGGGCTGGCCGCCCCTCCCGGCACTCACCACCCCCGGAGGTCTCGCAGGAAAAGGCGAGGGGGCCGCCCCTCCCCAGTAAAAGGCAGGGCTGGGGGCTTGGGGACCTCCGGCTCGGGGGCGGGGATGGCTGATGGCAGCAGGAAAAGGGAGAGGCGGCGGCACCGGGAGCAGCATCCACGGAGCGCCGGCATTAACATAAAAAAGGGTCAAATCCCTCGTATGAAGAGCTGGGAGTGAATAGCTACATTTACCATTAGTAAGATTTATCTGAAATACTTAAAATCCCTTTTGGAAGGATTTTAGTCTTTAGGAGGCTGGTTCTCTCCCCCAGAGCGTGCATAAACCAGGCTATTCAAGGGAAAAAAATCCGTGCTGATTGGGATGCGGAGCGCTGCCCTGCACTTCAATGGGATTGAGCAGGGGATGAGCCAGAGAGGAGCTCTGCCCATCACAGAGATGATACGGGAGACTCAAGGAGCTTAGTGGTTCTTAGGGAAAGAAACAGGGTGTGAGAGGAGAAGATTAGAGCAGGACCTCTCTGTAGGCAATAAATCCCAAGGAAAAGCAGAGACCGCTACGCTGGCAGAACTCCCCTTGTACTGTGGAACATGCAAAGCACCATCTCCAGCTAAAAGGATGTTCGACATCGGAGAAAATTAGGCAGATTCTTTTAATCCAGCGTAAGTCACATGCAAAATAAACGGCAAAAGGCAGCAGCAGGAGCAGCTGGTAAAGACAGATTAAAAATCAGATTCAGACAAGCCTCTCCAGGCAAAAAAAAAAAAAAAAAA
>VYXF01004777.1:58324-68380 GCA_013397295.1 Polioptila caerulea
AAAAAAAAAAAAAAAAAAAAGGAAAAAAAAAGATATTTAGGATTAGGCTGCTAATTTGTAATCGGAGATGGGGATGGGGCTGTGCTGTCAGGCAGTGTACACAGGCTGGAGGAGGAGCACAGGCGCTGCGTACGGAGCCAGGAGCGGGGGATTGCGCCAGCAGGAAAATGCCCGATCCAGGAGAAAAATTCCCATGCCCGGGAGGAGGAAAACTCCCATGCCCAGGAGAAGGAAAATTCCCATGCCCGGGAGAAGGGGGTTCTTTTGGGAGGAGCCGAAACAGTGCCCGGAGTGCGGCACTAGAGCAGGAGCGTGCGGCGCTCCGTGTGCCGGCAGAACTGTAGGTGGCAATCGCATCTTGCGATGGGGGGAGGCCAGAGCTCCGTCCGCAGGCTCTGCCCGAGGACTGCGAGCTGGGGAAGGTCCCAGAGAGCCCCCAGAGCCCCCCATTCACTTGCTCCCAAGCCGGGCTGGGGTCTCCTATGGTTACACGCTCGCTGCGCTCAAAGAGCCGATGTTACTTTCTCAGCAGGGCATGGTTTCCAGACAGCAAAACCTTTCCCTCAGGCTGCTGAACCCTTGCAGATTCCATTTTCCAGCGGCAGCCGGGTCCCGAACAGGAATGTCCCTCTGCCCGCCGTGCGCACACGAGCCACACGCACTGGGGACATGGAAGAGGTGACAAATTTTTTAGCAGTTCTCTGTCATCAGGCGCTGCTGGAGGCGTCTCTCACTGCCACCTCCCAGCACCAGGTGGGCAGGGGCTGGGGACAGCCAGGACACCTCTGAGGTGTCCAGCGTAACCTTGGTGCCACCAGCTCTGCCCCCGAGCTGGCCACGCGTGTCCGTGGCAGCTCCTGCCGAAGTGCTCCCGTGGCCGTGACCCACGGCTGGCCCGTGGTGTCCTGTCTGCACACGGTGCCCTCCCCGTGACAGCTTTGGCAGTGCTGAGGGCTGCTGTGAGAGCCATCGGGCTGGTGACAGGCTTTTAGTGGCACTTTCCCCCGACCCTGCGCGCCCCGGGGCTGCCATGGCTCCGTGTGCCCCCAGCGCCTCCTCCCCAGCACGATCCCTTCCCCCCGGCAGCCACGCACTTGGCCGGTCCAGCAGGGCCGGGAGAGCCGCTGGTGATGATTTCTGTCTGCTCTCACACCTCTGTGCTTTCTCTCCAGCCCAAATGTGGCGTCTGTGCTGTTCTGCTCTGGCAGAACACAGAACACAGAAACACAGAACACAGAACGTGTGTGCGGCTCCTGACAGACACTGCGGGGCAACCTCCAGGGTTTGACACCATTCCCTCCCCTTCAAGCTCCTGTTCCTACCCCTCACCTCACAGTTCATCAGCTACACCTTTAATTTCAAGAAGGAAACCCCACTCAGATGTTTCTGAGCGTGGCTTACACCGAGTCATCCCACCGCTGGAGCGGCACACGCTGCCCCGGGCAGTGATGAAAACCAGACCCAGGAGCTATAAATCACTCCAGTTTGCCGGGCTACTCAAGCATGAAATAGCCTCTCAGCTGCTCCGAGGGCTGCCAGACCCGGCGCTGTGGGATGTGACTGTGCATGTGCCGGCCCTGGCTCCGCTGTGCTCAGGCCGGGTCAGCCTCTGGGTGAGCAGCCACACGCTCTGCTTCCGATCCCATCCCCATGGCCAGCGGCAGAAAGGATTTCCTGCAGAATTATTTGGAGTGGGTGGGTGGCCAAAGACCCCGAATTTTTCACCCCCCTTCCCTTATCCTGAAGAAGACCTGAGATCAAACCCGAGGGGGAAGCAAACGCTCGAGCCTGGATCTGGATCTCTGAGATGAGGAAACTGTGAAGAAAAATATTGGCTTGAGAAAGTTCCAAGGGAAAATGTTCCTTGAGCCACAGGTACTCAGGTGCTCAGGGGAGATGGGACAGGAATGTTGGAAGGAGCAGGACGGGAGTGACAGCGACTGCCAGAGTGACCCCAAACTGCAGAGGGATTTGGGCGCTAAAAACTGTCCTGGGCCGGGTTCTTAACTCCCTGGTGAGGACCCGAGGTGCTGAGGCAGCCCCAGGGACACCTGCAGCCGGGGACAGCTCCTGCCAGGGGCTGCAGCACGTTCAGGCTGTGTGACTCTAACACCCCCATGGGGGCTGTGTGACACTCACCCCCTTCTGTGGGGCTGTGTGACAGTCACACCCTTCTGTGGGTCTCTGTGACACTCACACCCTTCTGTGGGGCTGTGTGACAGTCACACCCTTCTGTGGGTCTCTGTGACACTCACACCCTTCTGTGGGGCTGTGTGACAGTCACACCCTTCTGTGGGTCTCTGTGACACTCACACCCTTCTGTGGGGCTGTGTGACAGTCACACCCTTCTGTGGGTCTCTGTGACACTCACACCCTTCTGTGGGGCTGTGTGACAGTCACACCCTTCTGTGGGTCTCTGTGACACTCACACCCTTCTGTGGGGCTGTGTGACAGTCACACCCTTCTGTGGGTCTCTGTGACACTCACACCCTTCTGTGGGGCTGTGTGACAGTCACACCCTTCTGTGGGTCTCTGTGACACTCACACCCTTCTGTGGGGCTGTGTGACAGTCACACCCTTCTGTGGGTCTCTGTGACACTCACACCCTTCTGTGGGGCTGTGTGACAGTCACACCCTTCTGTGGGTCTCTGTGACACTCACACCCTTCTGTGGGGCTGTGTGACAGTCACACCCTTCTGTGGGTCTCTGTGACACTCACACCCTTCTGTGGGGCTGTGTGACAGTCACACCCTTCTGTGGGTCTCTGTGACACTCACACCCTTCTGTGGGGCTGTGTGACAGTCACACCCTTCTGTGGGTCTCTGTGACACTCACACCCTTCTGTGGGGCTGTGTGACAGTCACACCCTTCTGTGGGTCTCTGTGACACTCACACCCTTCTGTGGGGCTGTGTGACAGTCACACCCTTCTGTGGGTCTCTGTGACACTCACACCCTTCTGTGGGGCTGTGTGACAGTCACACCCTTCTGTGGGTCTCTGTGACACTCACACCCTTCTGTGGGGCTGTGTGACAGTCACACCCTTCTGTGGGTCTCTGTGACACTCACACCCTTCTGTGGGGCTGTGTGACAGTCACACCCTTCTGTGGGTCTCTGTGACACTCACACCCTTCTGTGGGGCTGTGTGACAGTCACACCCTTCTGTGGGTCTCTGTGACACTCACACCCTTCTGTGGGGCTGTGTGACAGTCACACCCTTCTGTGGGTCTCTGTGACACTCACACCCTTCTGTGGGGCTGTGTGACAGTCACACCCTTCTGTGGGTCTCTGTGACACTCACACCCTTCTGTGGGGCTGTGTGACAGTCACACCCTTCTGTGGGTCTCTGTGACACTCACACCCTTCTGTGGGGCTGTGTGACAGTCACACCCTTCTGTGGGTCTCTGTGACACTCACACCCTTCTGTGGGGCTGTGTGACAGTCACACCCTTCTGTGGGTCTCTGTGACACTCACACCCTTCTGTGGGGCTGTGTGACAGTCACACCCTTCTGTGGGTCTCTGTGACACTCACACCCTTCTGTGGGGCTGTGTGACAGTCACACCCTTCTGTGGGTCTCTGTGACACTCACACCCTTCTGTGGGGCTGTGTGACAGTCACACCCTTCTGTGGGTCTCTGTGACACTCACACCCTTCTGTGGGGCTGTGTGACAGTCACACCCTTCTGTGGGTCTCTGTGACACTCACACCCTTCTGTGGGGCTGTGTGACAGTCACACCCTTCTGTGGGTCTCTGTGACACTCACACCCTTCTGTGGGGCTGTGTGACACTCACACCCCTCTGTGGGGCTGTGCCATCTCTCGGGGCTGCTCCGTGCTGCAAATTCAGGTCCCACCACCCCGGCTGCCACAGCTCAGAGAACCCAGCATGGAGCAGCCAAGGCCAGCGAGAGCGTTGAGTCCTTTTCTGGGATTTTAATGGCATCCCAGCACTCCAGCACACGGATAAGAGCCTCGGGTGAGAGTCAAGTGTCATCCAGATGGTTTTCTCTGCCCTGCAGCACCTCGTGTCCTTTCCCTGCCTCGCCCCCAGCCCTCTCGGAGCTGACAGCCTCGGGCTGATGGTTTCACTGCAGGCATCTGCTCTCCACTTTTCATTTCCACAGCAGGAATTCCTTTGCCTCCCCCAGACCTCTCCTCCCTGCCCAGGAGCCAGGGCCTGGCGTGGCTGATGCTGGGTACAGCTCTGAGCATCCTTCCCGGGCAGGGCATTGTCCCACCGATACAAAACCAGGAATGGATGCAGGGCTGAAGGTATTCTGCCTTCTCCAATTCCCCACCTGCCCTGTCCCTTCCTGGGGAGGGTCTTGGGACAATGAGGAGCCACCCAGCTCCATTGAAACCATAACCTTGTCCCCCATGGCTTCTGTGGGTCAGTGCTGCAGCAGGTCAGGGGCACCAGTGTGGCTCCCATTGGGGATTTCTGGGTCAGAACCTACAGAATATGGAGCTGCTGAAAACAGAAATTCCTGGAAGCTGCCCCTTTCTTCAAAATATTTAGAATTTTTGTCAAAAAAAGGCTGACAACACCCAAACTGACTCTTTTGGACTGGCTTCTCATGCTCTGCAGTTTTCAGCCAACATTTTTCAGTGGGTTTTGGCAGAAAATCTTTGGGTTTTGACAGTTGTTCTTTTCTCAATGACAAGCTGACATCTTCCACTACCTTTTTTTTTTTTTTTTTAGAATATCTGAGTTTTGGTTGTTGGAATTTGACTCGAGAAAAAAAAGAAACTGATTTTCACAAACTCTCCTGTAATGAAAGTGAAGTTATCAGTGATCAGNAACTTTTCCCCTCCCTTTTTTTTTTTTTTTTTAGAATATCTGAGTTTTGGTTGTTGGAATTTGACTCGAGAAAAAAAAGAAACTGATTTTCACAAACTCTCCTGTAATGAAAGTGAAGTTATCAGTGATCAGGATGATCTGATGTGTCGGGCCACTGGGAGCTGCTGGGAGAGCTTGGGCAGGGGAAGGGGAATGGGGGACAGAGCATGACCTTCCCACTCCTCAGAGCCAGGAGCACCAGATTTACTCGTGGCATCTCAAACACTTGTGTCACCATTGCCTTCTGCCTCTGAGGCTGCAAATTCATTGACTCCTTCCAAGGCCTGGAAAGAAGTGAGCAGCTCCCTCAGAGTTCTCAGCTTCTGCCCCAGCTTTAGGGTCTCCTCTGGTCCAGACTAAGCACCCCTGAGCTGTTGGGGAAGATGACTCAGGNAGCTTCTCCTCACACTGACCTCCCTCCATAAACTGAGACGGTATCAGACATCCCCACCTGATAAAAACAAAGATTCATTCTCCCAGAGCACTCCTGGGAAAAGCCCTAAATGCCTCTTTTCTGGCTCAGCTGGACATGACCAAAGTACCCAGTTTGTCCCTGTCACCTCCCAGGACTCCACATGCCCTGAGCTCCAGCTCCTGCCTGACCTCCCATCCTCGGCAAGGGAGGAGGATGAGCCCAGCTCAAGGCACTGGACTGTCACCTGTGGAATCACCAGTGTTAGCGTTGCCCTGATGTGTTTTTTTACATTTTACTGCGTGATGGACTCGGGGAACGTCGCTGTTTTAATTACAGTGAGACGCCAGGCAAGATTGGTTATGCAAGTCAATAAATCACTTGGCTGCACTGATTAAACAGGAGTAATATTTTGAATAAGTGACTGTCTCAGGAACGATCATTACAGTATTACATTATCATTCTCCTCTGCATGTATATTGCAAACAAAATTAAATGGAGATGTCAAGTTGCACAGAGACTAGACACTAATTAAGGCAAAAGCTGTGAGGCCTTTTTCTCCTTTCTCTAAAGGTGAGACTCTGGAGCAATGACCACTACAAGCATTGCCACTCAGTGGCTTTTTCCACCTCTTCTCTGGATTTAACACTCACCTGCTGATGAGGCCAGTGGCTCCTGGGCAGCACCTGCAAAACAAGTGGACAGATGGAAGGAGGATTCAGGGAAACGTTCACATCAGGCAGAAAAGAGATAGATGTCTTTACAGCAGATGGATGTTCTGCCAGGGAAGGGGTGTGCTCTCCATGGCTGGGAGAGGAGACCAACCCAACCCAACNAACCCAACCCAACCCAACCCAACCCAACCCCACTGGCTTTAGTCAGCCAGACAAGTCAGCCACATCCTCCCAGACACACTGTGTGTGATGGCCCACATTACAAAGATGAGAGACATGATCCAGGGATCCTCCCCAGTCTGAAGCTCTGAAATGATGAATTGTATCAGACATTCCAGGCGAACATTATTTATTTGATCTGATTTTTACAGAGAATTAATTTTTCTGAAAGTACCTACTGGTACCTTGAGGAAACATTGGCATGTTCATTAGATTTATAGCTTCTTCCTGGGTAATGACTAATGCATGAAGAGTCTGAGCCTGGTCCCTGCGAGGCAGGCAGCATCTCGTGGGAGGGATACACCAAGTGACAGAAAAGCCTGTGTTAAACTGACTTCTCGAAATAACCTTAATGGTGTGTCTTAGCTAGTTGCCAGAAGAGAGACAAGAGAATATCATCAAGGTGAAATACTTTCTGATGAGCATCTTTCATGCTGCAGAGCCTCAGCCAGGTGCAGGAAAGCTTCCAGCTGACCCTAGGTTAAATCTCACATCAAACAGTGAGTTTTGTTCCAGAGCTCATCAGCCTGCTCCTGCTCCTCCAAAGTACTGGAACAAGCTGTGGGGCCTGGCCTGACTCCAGCAGCTTGGCAGCTCTGACCTGCCCCTTTGGCAGCCCTGCAGAGCTGGCAGTGCCCTGCCCTCCAGACCGTGGTGTCCTGGCAGGGCTGACCACAAGTGGCGGCCAGAGCCGGCTCCTCCAGACTCATGTCCTGTCACCACCTGCACAAAATTGATTTTTTAGCACCAGGCAGATGGGTGGTAAAAGTCAGGAGTGCAATTTAGGGGGTTTGCAGCAGCCTGCAATGGTTCCTTTATCTATTTTTTATTGCTCCAGCTTATCAAGTCCCAGCTGACACAAGCAGTAGCCAGGGCTGTTATTGGTTATTGCTGCCTGCTCCTGGCTGCTGGCATTTCCCATTTCCCAGACCTTTATGTGGGATTCAGGAACATGAGTGGGTCTGCTCTGCCTTGCCTCACCTCCATCATCATCTTCAGTGTCATCAACATCCACACCCACAGATCTCCCAGCATCTCCATCAGCAACCCAGGGATCTCCCTCCTGTCCCCAGCCTGGCTCCCTCCCATCCCTTCTGCCAGAGCCTGACCCCAGATATCGCACATTCCTCATGCCCAAGCTTCAGGGACGGGGTTTGTTTTGCATTGAGGGAGCCCTAGCCGAGCTGGAGCAGACCACTACTGCTTAGCATCAAATGGCATTATCAATGAAAAGAGAATTTTGATTAATAATTTGCCCAGAAATTGCTCGCTGGAATGAGTGATGCCCCATGGACTACCAGAAACAGAGCTGAGCTGCTCCTGCAGAGCAGGGCAGCAGTGCCAAACTGCAGGTGAAAAACACTTCTCCTGCATCACAGTCATTAAAATATGGTGAATTTTTAAGGTAATTCCAGTGTCATTCATGCTGACTTCAGACCATGTCTCATTTTCCTTGCAGCAGCATTCAGACAAATCTCTATTGTGCTACACGCTGAGATTTTAGCATTCATTTCCATCCATTGCTCTTTCTCTCCTTTTGCCTTGTGGGGCTTAGAAAGAGCCAGGGATGTCTACTCTGTGTCACAGGCTGTGCTGCACATCACCACAGCTGCTCCACCTGTGCAAACACTCGGATTCCAGCCCTGGGAAACGTGCCCATGGGTCAGCCTGGTGCTGCTGCAGCACCCAGGGAAGCAACATCCCGACTCTTGCACCCAATTTGTCCCCAAATTCAGCCCCTGCCTGCGTGGTACTGCCACAGTGTAATGTCCCCAGTGAGGGACATTCTCAGTGAGGGTTTAACTTTTATATGCTGATGTGGGGGTACAGGCAGATTAAACATCTGGTGTTGGTCAGATCCATGGGGGTGCTGGAGAACACAGGGTGACAGCAGAGGATGGCAGAGGGGAGGGTTAAACCAGTCTGACAGCCAGCCCTGGCTCTGCAGAGGCGTTTATTAAGGGGAGAGTCTCATTTAAACTTCGCTGGTGCAGGATGCAGCAGCTTCAAAAACATAAGTGGGACATTAAATAATTCAGGGAGCACCCAGCAGTGTAGTGAGACCCCTTGGAAGGACGATAGGAAACGAGGCCATTCATAAAAGCACTTAGAGCCCTTCTCCAGGCAGGCAGGGATCCAGGCAGCAGCCACAGCCCAGGGAATACAGGGAGCTGTGTATGGCTGGAGCTGGGCACGGCACTGAACCGGAGCCCTTAGGGGTTTAACTTTTATATTTTTCATACACTTGTAACCCTGCAATTCTTTGGTGGAGAACTCTAAACTCCATATCCAGTGTGGGCTGCTGCTCTCCCATTTTGCTCAGACACAACAATTCCTCTCCAGGCCTGGCAATCAGGGACACCTCACTGCCTCAGGCCCTGAGAGATGCAAACAAAAGTGAGTTTGGGGGAGCAAACTTGGGGTAAATGACTTCATGACCTGAATCTGTAGTTGGCAGATTCACCCCCACTCTGCAAATGGCCCAAACTTATAAAAGTCTGAAAACCTGTGCCCTGTCATCCATTTTGGGTGTAGCCCCTGGTGGGCTTCATCTGCCCTAAATGTCCCTGAAGGCCCTTCAACAATCATAACCCCTTTTTATTCCCTTAATTCTGTCTGGCCTCTGTTTTTAGGAAGCCCAAAAAGGCATCAAACCTGCTGAAGGTCTGCCCTGCACGGGGCCCTCGGGGCAGAGACCACCCCACCAGCCCTCCCCACGCAGGAAATGCTGCCTCCATTCCTTTGGTCCTGCCCCCTCTCTGGCAGGTCTTGGCTTACAGACCCTTGTTCTCACCTTAGCTGCCTTTTGGGATTTATTCCCGATTGTATTGATCTCCTCAGGAAAAGCTGTTTTCTTGCTTCTTTGTGCGTTTACACCTAAGCAGCACTTGGCAAAGCAGGAGCTGAGTGTCAGCATAGGATGGGGAGTGTGGTGTGTCCTGGCACACGGCCCCAAGGGGTTCTTTGGCTGAGGAACATGAGAGAGTGATGCCTTATGTTTTAGCTTTCATATTTTTTAGATGCTGTGCTGTTTTAGTGGGTAGTTTCAGGTCTCATATTCAGTGCTACTGAGTTCTCTTCACAGAGCAGGGAGACAAAACAATTCCTTCTCCAGCTCGGCACCAAGGACAAATTTCAGGCCCAAGAACGAAACCAGTGGTGAAGTGAGAAAGATAAACAAGGAGGATGGAGCTTCATAACTTAAAGGTATGGTTGGACAACTGACTCTAATATGCTGATGAACCAGAACCTATCAAAGTGTGGGACCCCATGATCGAGGGCCCATTCTCTGACCATTTTGGGTCCATCTTGGGTTTGCTCTGGCTGGACTCCTGTGCAGCCCAGGTGTGCCCAGTGAGGCCTTTTAATAAATCCCTACTTTATCCTCTTGCTCTGGCTGCTCTCTGCTCCAGGTCAGCCTCCAGAAGGGATCAAGAGAACCTGCAGAGCCAGACCTGGTGTGGGGAGAGCTGCTGGAGCCTGCCAGCACCGTGCCAGGGAGCTGGGCTGCAGCCTCTCCAGGGGGATGGTTGTTCCAGCACAGAGGGTTTGGTCTGGAACAGGCTGCGCAGCTTTGGTCCTTGCAGTGAACCAGGAGGGTCCCAGAGGTGGCGTGACCCTGCTGAGGGCTCAGCTCCCATGGGGTGCAACACCAGGACTGGGGGTCCCATGGGTGGTGGGGCAGGGGTGCAGCCTGTGAGGGACAGGATGCCCAGGGACCTCCCTGGCACACCAGGGATGGGGGATGGCTCCATGGAATGAGGGACAGGATGCCCAGGGACCTCCCCTGCTGCACCAGGGATGGGGATGGCTCCATGGAATGAGGGACAGGATGCCCAGGGATCTCCCTGGTGCACCAGGGATGGGGATGGCTCCATGGAATGATGGACAGGATGCCCAGGGACCTCCCCT
>VYXF01004778.1:15783-26046 GCA_013397295.1 Polioptila caerulea
ACACAAAATTACTCAAACTTGTGAAGAAGAAGAAGATTATGTTTTAAACTTTTAATCTTGTTATATATATATATATATATTATTTTAACTTACTACTTAAAATTTTAAATTTTTTACTTTGTGATATAACACACTTTTATTTAACTACACACTCCCACACTCAGTGTTATTACTTACTTTTGGAAGCAATTTTTATGGCTTTAGGTCAAATGCAGTGTATTTTTGTGGATTATTTTTTTGTTAGCACAGAAAGCCTGAAATTTTGTGTGTCTACAGTTCCAACCCAGAACCACCCACCAAAAGAGCACAGAACCTGGAAAATATAAAAGCTAAAACTGAAGGCACCCAGAGGGGTTGTGCGTTGTGGGTTCTGTGCTGCTGAGGGTGCCCCGGGCTCTGCTGAGGCTCCTGCCCAGCCCTGCCCTGCTCCGGGTGCTCTTCCCAGGTTTTATCCCCTCCTCTGATGATGGCTTTCTCTGGATGCTTCCCTGCATCCCAAAAAACAGATGTCTCAGCATTCCAGGCACATCTGGCAGCTCCTGGGGCTGCAGGGGTGGCACTGCCGGGGTCGTGTCCCAAAAAGTGGCAAATTCCCACACGGGGAAGGGGCTCTGCTCGGGGCAGGTTCTTCACCCCACGGGGGAAATGTGGGATTTAATTTCCCTCCTTGTGCCCAACTCTGGCCATGAACTGGAGTTTTGGGAGGAGGATTGGGCCATGGGCAGGGAAGGGGTTCAAACAAACCCCAGGGGCTGCTTTGTCCCTCCCTGGGGGTTCCTCAGGAGCAGCTCATGGGCAGTTACAGACACCCAAATGTGTTTTTATGAGGCAAAAAAAAAGTTATATTTTCCCCATTTTACTGGGAAGAGTCATACAATATTTGCTCCAACACATTTTCATGTTTTAACAAATTCTCATAACAAGTTTATCCTAAAAATATCAGAAATACAGGATATAGATATTGCATGAGTGGGTTATGTAAGCGACTTGGTAGAATAATTTAGGAATTAATCAGGCCTTTTTTTATTGAGTACAAATTCGGAAGATTTGGGCAGAGAAAAAGCAAGTTTTTTTTTCCTGAAAATAAGGAAAAATACAGAGGTGGTGACTTCCTTGCAGGCTTTGTGCAGTCAGGCATTGGAAGGGTGGACCCCATCCCTGGGGGTGTCCAAGGAATTCCTGGACGTGGCACTCAGGGCCCTGGGGACAAGGTGGCCATGGGGCACAGCTTGGATCAGGCTGGGAGGGCTTTTCCCACCCCAGATGTCCCAGCTGTGCTGAATCATTCAGGAGAACACTTCCCACCCTGATTTTGAGCCTCATGCAGGAGCACAAGTTTCCCACCTCACTCCAGGCCATCCAGGGTGATGGGAACAACTGGGAATTCCAGATCCCAGCAAATCCCAGCCCCCAAGGGAAATGTTCTGGGAGATGTGGAGAGAAGGGTGCTGCCAGGATTTGCATCTCATTAGGTGGCTCTGATGTAGTTAATCTTAGCTGCATCTAATCTGGGCAAGCAGTGTAAAAAAGAATAAAACCCACAAGGTTAGAGCTGAATTTAAAACCCAGCAGGAGGCAGGGGAGGCTGAAAAAGCATTGCAGCCCAGGAAAGGTCAGGATCCTTTTTCCTGGTGGATTCCTGGAGTGGTGGCACACGTGGCACGGCCCTGAGGAGCCCTGGGGAGTTTCCTGCAGAGGGTTTTGGAGCAGGGGATTGTTTGCAGAAGGTGAAGTTGGCAGGACAAAGTCCTGAGGTGTTCCTGACCTCTGGCCAGGGTGTGGCTGCTGAATTTTGGGAATTGGGGTTTGCACCAGGCAGCAACTGAACAAATTCCAGATTTTTGCATGGTGAAAAGGTGGAATTCAGTACTAAGAGTGGAAAGATAAAGAAGGGGTGACATTGTTAAAATTCACTGAGGTTTCACCTCTCCAAAAGCAAAGTGAAAGCTGTAAAGCAACTCAGGAATAAGTTTTTCCTTCCTGGATTTGTGGAAAGCTTTTTTTATCATTTTGTGTCTTTCTGGAACTCCGTCTTTAACTCTTCAGAGATAGATTTGTTAAGAGGTTGGCCAATAAAATAGTAAATGCTCAGAATTGACTCAAATGGCCTCAAGTTGTACCAGGGGTGAAATTCCTCCTTGCAAGGATGGGAAACCCCTGGGCTGGAATTCCCAGAGCAGCTGTGGCTGCCCCTGGATCCCTGGCAGTGCCCCAGGCCAGGTTGGACATTGGGGTTGGACACCCTGGGACAGTGGGAGGGGTCCCTGCCATGGCTGGGGTGGCACTGGGTGGGATTTGAGGTCCATCCCAACCCAAACCATCCCACGGTTCAGTGATATTGGAGACGAGGAAGAATTTCTTCATGCAAATTGTTGTCCAGCTCTGGCACAGGCAGTCTCCAACATTAGAAATGTTCAAAGAACTGTGGATGTGGCACTTGAGGACATAGAGCAGTGGTGACCACACTGGGGGTGGGTTGGCAGTTGGACCTGCTGACCTTCAAAGTCTTTTCCAACCTTAAACATTCTAAGAATCACCAATGAGGGTGCCCTGTGTGTGAGTGCCAGCTGTGCCAGCAGTGTGTGTTCTACCCCAGCTGGGCTGGGGGAACCCTCTGGCCATGGCCCAGCTGTTCCAAACCAGCTGGGGCCGTTTTCTTTATCCCTGCCAGGACCCAGCCTCCCTCCAGGCACACATCTTCTGCTCAGGGCCCACTCAGGCTCCCTGCAGGCCTCAGAACATTCCAGCATCCCCCTGGCAGCTGCTGCAGCCAGCCCAGGAGCCCAGCATTCCTACCTGCATCCAATCTGGCCTTGGCACAGCCCGCAGCCTTTGGCACGGCATTCCCAGAGGGACACCAGGCCCAGCCATGCCCAGGGCCCCTTCCCAGGGAAACTCCCCCTTTGTGCAGGATCCCTGCTCCAGCAGAGCCACCTCTGCCACTGCAGGAGGGCTGCAGCCCCCATGGGATGGCCCTGCCACCAACCCCTGAGCCACAGGGCTCAGCCTGGACCCTGACTCTGCCCTGGGTTGGTTTTTGTGTGGCTGCATTTGGATTGGAGTTCTGCTCATGCACAACTGTTGTTGCTGTTGCCATCTCTTTGCCTGAGAGCCCCTGAATTTCCAACTGATAATAATTGGGAGGGAGGGGGTTTGCATTCTGCATTCCAAGGGAGGCTCCTGCCCTCCTCAGCAGACACCTGGCGTTCAAACCAAGACCTAGGGAAATATCCATTTTCCAGGCCCACATTTCTCCAGAATTCACCTCAAAGCACTGCAGCAGTTTGTAGCTCAGCAGTTCCCTGAGCACTGATTTGCATTTCAGGCTGCATCAGTGTCAGTGTTCCCCCGGGAGCTGATCTCACACTCTGATAGAGGCACTCAGATATCCACCAGCTCCCTCCTTCAGCACTTCCAAGGAGTTGTGCCCTCCGTGAGTATTTTGATGCAGCCAAGTGATCCCCCAGTCAGATCCTGGAGTTCATTAACGTTATCAGAGATTTCTGTGGGGATGGCAGAGATAATTCCAAGTGCGTGCAGAAAAATCTGCCTTTAAAAGAATAATTAGCCTCAGCTCTTGCTTGGCTCAGAGTTTATCAGCAAAGTGAGGCTGAATTGGTTTAATTTTTGTTTTTAAAGGGATTTGTAGCTTCATTCTCAAAGCCTTGATAACCTCTAACAAATTAAACCTGGCTCTGGTCTGCCCAGGAACTCTGCAGGAGGTGCAGAGAGATGAACTGCCCAAAGCTGAGCTTCAGGGAGTGGTTTGAGCACCGAGGGTCCCATTCTGCCCTGGGTGGCACTTGGGGACACTTCCAGGAGAGTGGTTTGAGGTTCCCCTCAGACTGCAAAGCCCAGGGGACGATGCTGGGGCAGATCCAGGTGTGTCTGAGCAGTGGAATTGTTCAGGTGATGTCAGAACCCTGGGCACAGAGGATTTCAGGATTTCTGTGCTGACAGGGACTGATCCTCAGAGATTCACTGCATTTAACCTGAGGCCATGGGAAAGGCTTCCAAAACTGAGTGACAGCACTGAGATTGTGAGTGTGGAGAGAATAGAAGTGTGTGATCTCACAGGGTGAAAAGTTTAGAGTTTTGGGATATAGTAATATATATGTAACAAGATGGAGAGTTTAAGGAGTAGTCTCCTTCTCCTTCTCCTTCTCCTTATTCTCCACATATTTGGGTGATTTTGTGTGATTGGTTGGAAAATTCCACAGTTCAGGACATGGGTGATGAGTTATTGGGTTACAAGTCAAAATAAATTAGTTGGCATCTCATAATTGGGTGGTTTAGGCTTACAAAGCCCTTGAGGACAGAACTCTGGGCTCCATTTGTGCTCTGGTAACTCAGCATGGAGCAGCACTCACGGTCAGTGAGGTGTAGCTGGGATAAGGAATAATAAACATCCAAATCCAAACAAGAATTCTGTCTCTGGTGCTTTTAATCCTGATCCTGAGAAGAACCTGGTAAAACCAAGGGGTTCGCCTCAGGGTGAGGCTCAAGTCTTCTGAGATCAATGAGTGCAGCCTTGGGGTAAATATGTTAAAATATGTTCAGATCTGCTTTTGGGAATGCTCTGAGGCTGCTGGAGCTGGAGTGGCTGGGCAGGGAGAGAGGATTTGTGCTCTGTGTGAAGGGGACTGAGGCTGGAGGGTGGCACTGGGAGCCAAGTCTCACCTGGGCTGTGCTGCCCTGCTGGCCACGAGGAGTGATCCCCTCTGGGGCTGGGCAGCCTGGGGGACTCTGTGTCCCACAGGACAGGGGCCCTGCTGGGTTTGGGATGGAACTGGAGCAGCTGGGGCATGTGGTGGCATCAGGGGGGCTGGTGGCTCTGGAGTCCTCAACAGTGCACGAAAATATCAGCAGTGTGTCAGAAAATAGCAGAGCATGGAATCCTTCAGGCTGGGAAAACCCTCCAAGGCCATCAACCCAACCACCCCCAGCACTGCCCCTTGTCCCCAGGTGCCACATCCACACGTAAGTGTAGCAAACCAGTAAATGCTCTGGGATTTATTTGGCTGAGACTGCAGCTGGTTTTCCATTTAGCTGGTGTTTTGCAGCCACTGGGGGTGATTGTTAAATTCAGGATTTCACTGGGAATGGTTGCAGATCGTCAGCACTTCCATGGGCTCCCATATTTTGGGATTTTCTAGAACCCAAATCCCATTTTCTGAGCCCTTAATAACACACTGAGCATTACAAGCAGCACTCACTTCCTAAATGAGGAGTTCAGGGAGCAGAAAAATCAAACCTACTCACCAAAATCCCTCCTGCAGACTTTGTGTGAGTTGAACTGGGCTGGATCTCATTCTGTGTGGCTCCTCCCAGAGCAGGGAACGTGTGTGGAACCCCAGGAAAGGCACAGGAACAGGAGCCAGCAGGGGATGTGTGTGCAATCCCAGGGAAAGGCACATCCCTGGCCCTGGAGCAGGAGCCAGCAGGGGCTGGTGCTGCCATGTCCTTGCCCTGGTTAGGGATGAGCAGAAGGCACAAACTTCCAGGGCACTGGGAACTCTGGCAGATGCAGGGAGAAGCTTCTCACTCCTCTTTGCCATCCTCATCTGTCACATGAGTCCCTGGGGTGAGGCAGGACCAGGTGTGGGAACATTTCCTTTGCAATTTATTTCAGCTGCATTGGCAGGAAAGCTTGAATTGGTTCTCCAATGTTTTACTGCTGGCCCTGGTGCAGTGCAGGAGCCACTCCAGCTATGACATTCCTGTCAGGAAAATGAATCCCCAAACCCCAGAGGTTTATGTCCAAAAAGGAGACAGAGGAGTCCTTTGACTTTATTCCAATAAAGGCAGAGGCCATGGGGCATCCCCTGGGGTCTCTCCAGTTTTTGGAGGACTCAGCCTCCTTTTTATCCCAATTTCCCAGCCCCATTTCCCTCTCTATTTCCCCACTGGCTGAGGGACTGGAGAGGCACAGACTGCCCTAAGATTCCCCTCTAATGTACAACCCTCCCTGTTAGTTTTTAATTCTTATGGAATTGATGGTTTCTCCCCATTGTTTCTTTCACCTTTCAATATCCAATTTCATTTCTCAGCAATCCTACAGTTTGTTTGTAAGGCAAATTCCTTTTTTCCATTCCTCAATCAGTGGAACCCTTCCCATTGTTCCCTTTATCTCTCAGTGCCAGTTTTATCCCACAGCTTGTTTGGAAAGACAAATCTCTCATTCCTTTCATTCCCCACCCTTTTCCACTTCCCAGTTCCAAGGCAGGGAGACTTGGAGCCATCTCAGAGCCTCTGGGGCTCCAGGTTTTTGGGAATCATTGCTCCCAGTGGCTGAGGATGCTCAAAATGCTTGTGCAAGTTTGGGAGCACTTTCCTCTTGGAATTTCAAGAGCATTCAGTGAAGTCCCCACCCCTGGAGGTGTCCAGGGAGTGTCTGGGGGTGGCACTCAGTGCTCTGGGCTGGTGACAGGGTGGGGATCAGCCACAGGCTGGGCTCATTGACCTTGGAGATCTTTTCCAAACTCAGTGATTCTGTGTAATTCCATTTAAAATTTAGTCCTCTATCAGCAAATTCATGTTTTTCAAGGGTCTTCATTGAAAACATAGATGTGTGGGTAGGAAAAGCCAACTTCTCCTCAAAGCCCTCCCACAGGGCAGGCTCTGATGGGAAATTTCAACGCAGGCTGGGATTTGCCATGGGGAATGTGGCAGAGCAGAATACTGCTCTGATCAAAGCAAAGACAAGTTGCAAACCCCTCCTCTTTAAATGATGTTTCCCAGCCTTGTTCCAGCATCATTTACCTGCTTTGGGAGCAGTCAGGACCTGCGAGAAGGTGCCGGTTATTTCTGGAATTGTCAACAACAGGGGGAGTTTTCCTTTTGTTTCCTCCCAAAGCTTTGGATGCTCTCTGTTTCCTGACAGCATCAGGGCATTAAATAGTGCAGGAATAACACACTGTAACCCTCAATTCCTTTAATACATCCCGAATTTCCTTCTTTTCTGACACTAGAGCTTAAATAGGTGTGAATATTCATTCACCTTTGGCTTGCATGGGATTCTCCAGGAGAAAAGCAGAGCCAGTGGTCAGGGAACATCGGATGGGGAAGTGCTCCAGCAGCCAGAGGTTTTCCCAGGATTTGCATATCCTGATTTTCAGGAAAGATGGATTGACTCTGGGGCTGTTCTTTGAGCCCTTTCATGACAGAGATGAGATGTCCAGGCCTTCAGCACCCTGAAATATAAAGAAAAGCTCTTCTAGGATTTAAATCTGATTTTTGTTCAAAGGTTTTAGAGATTTTTAGGGATCATTGAGTCAATTTGGGCTCAGAGGAAACATCCCCTGTGTTATCCCACAATTAAACCCTTCCGATTTCTCCACGTGAGCTGGGGGATAAAAGAGGAGAGCTTTGGTTGCTTGTATCCCTTGTTGGGGGCTGGTGGTTGGGAGCTGCTCGTGGTGCAGTTCCTGTCTCCTGCAATTCAATCCCAGCGCTTTTGCACCTCCATTAATTGCTGTCCCCGCATCTCCCTGGCTGTGCTCGTCTCCCTGGCTCAGGAGCCGAGGCTGAGCCAGCCCAGCGCGGCTGTGGAAGGAGCTGATGTGTCAGTAATGAGTCCAATTCATCCCAGCAAGGAGCTGGTGGCAGGGATTGCAGGAATCAGCCGGAGCTCATCCCTGCCACAGCTGCAGCCCTGACTCNCGGCCGTGCTGGGGAGGCTGCCCCTGTCAGGAGCCGAGGCTGAGCCAGCCCAGCGTGGCTGTGGAAGGAGCTCATGTGTCAGTAATGAGTCCAATTCATCCCAGCAAGGAGCTGGTGGCAGGGATTGCAGGAATCAGCCGGAGCTCATCCCTGCCACAGCTGCAGCCCTGACTCTCCCCGACTCCTTGTCCTTCCCAAGAGAGGAGGAGATGGCCCCGGGGTTCCAGAGGGGTCCCAGGGAGGCAGGGCAGGGCAGAGTGAGCTGTGCTCTGGCACTGGGGCTGCCCCTTTGATGCCTTAAGGTTTATCTTTTTACATTTTCCACACTCTGGGCTGTTTCAGGGGCAGNACCTTCCCACAGAGTTTGGAATAACAGCAGGAAAAGGCCCCTCAGCACTCCCAAAATGCTTCTCAGTTGTGCTGGTTAATGGAAGAGCAGTAATTAATCTTTTAAAGGCTCCTGAAAGATAATTTTGTCTCTGTGCATCACTTCAGTCCCTGCTTTTGGACTCCCAGGCCGAGGTTCCTGCTGTTATCCCAAGGACAGCAGGATGGAGTCTCTGCTCCCCCAGCTCCCGGGAGCAGAAACATCGGGATAAATCCAGGAAATTCAGCTCTATTGAGGTCACTGGCTCTGGAAGAAGGCTTCTAAATGAATATTATCAGCCTGAAGGTTTTTCCTTCCCCTCCCTGTAGGAGTGAGAGGCCCTGAACAGACTCCTGGATGCTCTGGGGGATGGAAACGGGAACAGAAAGGGCCCCTGGGAGCTCCTCTCCTGGCAGAGCCTACCTGGCTTCACAGCAGGGATTTGGATGCCTTGGAAATAATTCTCTTCTAAAGAAAGAAAAATTAAGCCCAGGAAACAAAGGAGAAGCAGTAATGATCAAAGCTGTTTGGATTTGATAGCTCAAGTATAAAATAAAAATAATCTTGGCAGAGAGAGAGTTTTGTTCCAAACACGTTTAATTTCTCCTGGTTTGTGCTGGGGCTTTACCTGTGCCAGGGCAGGAATGCCCAAACCCTGGAAATCTCTGGGCAATTGTGTGGCTCAGAAGGTTCTGGAAAGCAAATATTTCTTTTTGTGCTTTGCTTTTGTTCAGGGAATGCCTTGAGCTCACTGCTGTCACACAGGAGCAGGGGGTTTATCCATAAAAACCAGCACCTAAACTCTGGGGGGGGTAAAAGGGGAATTTCTGACATTATCTTTTCTAAACTCTCCCATGTTGTGTCTTCATCCAGACCATTTCTCTGTTCCAAACAGGCTGTTTGATTTCATCACACTAAAACATTTTATTATTAAATATACATTGGATGTGTAAGTGGAAACTACATGGAAATTGGAGCAGTTCCTGGTGTTTTGATATCCTCCAATTCCACACCCCCCTCCCCCCCCAAATTATTTGTCTTGCAGGAATATTTAAAGCAAAACTTTCCTTTCTGATTTCTATTCCCCTCTTCATGCTTTGCTTTTTGCAGGATTTCCCTTGGAAGTGAAATTTCAAACCCCAGCTGGCTTTGCTAAAAATAAACTCGTTCAAACCTTTGGATTTCATTTAAATATATTTTATCCTCCTTTGTCTCTGCACGCAGGGATTTTCCCTAAAACAGAAATATTTGGGGGAAGCAGAAGCTCAGTAGGGGCTGCTCCTGCACTTCCCATCTTTCCCATGGATTGGGACAAAGCAGTGGGATGTGTGAAAAATATAAAAGCTAAAATCCTGAGGCATCACTGGATGAACCCAAGTCTGGCAGGAGGAGTTTGGTCACAGCACAGCTTTGAACCAGGATGGAAAAGTTAAGGAAAAAAGGTTAAAAAATGTGGGAGAGAAGAACGTGTTCCTGTCCATGGCAGGGGGTGGAACTGGATGAGCTTTAAACCCCAAACTGCTCTGGAATTCCATGAAAACTTGACTGGCTCCTGCCCAGCTTTGCTGTCTGGAAGTGAATTTGTGGCTGGGGACATTGGGCAGGTCCTCAATCCAAGTGTGAACTTCCCTGGATTCTGCCAGCCCAGGGAAGGTTCTCCCTGCTTGTGGTTAGATGGGAATTCCTTAAATTTCTGCTCTCTGGAAGGACATTTGCAGGTGGATGCCATGGGTTTGGGTGATGCCTTGGCTCTGGCTGCTCCTGGGCCGCAGGAAAAGAGCTGGGCTTTATTTGGATAAAAATGGAAATAAAACTGGGGCCGGGTCAGATGGACATGGAGCAGACCAGGAGAGAAACCTGTATGGAAAATATGAATATTTTAACTCAGCCTGACAGAGAAGTGCCTCTGGAGCAGTAAAAAAGGGGATATTTTGAGGGGTGAAGATGTGGGAAGCTGCAGGATCTCAGCAGAGTTTAGAGTGGTGAGGAGAGCAAGGACAGGTGTGATTGGACTTACAGGGGAGGTGTGTGGGATGAACATGGAAATATCCCAAAGATGCCGATCCTTGGGATGGACTGGGTTGAAAATCTTTGTGTTGGCAGCCCAGGAATTGTAGTGAACCCCTTGGCTTTACCAGGTTCTTCTTCTCAGGGTCAGGATTGAAAGCACCAGACACAGAATTCTTGTTTGGATTTGGATGTTTATTATTCCTTATCTCAGTTACACCTCACTG
>VYXF01004778.1:31075-45628 GCA_013397295.1 Polioptila caerulea
TGTGTTTAAAACAGCCTGGATGTGGCACTGGGTGCCAGGGTCTGGGTGAGGGGTTGGGGCTGGGTTGGACTCGATGATCCTGGAGGTCTCTTCCAGCCTGGGGATTCTGGGATTCTGGGATCCCGGGATTCTGGGATTGGGAATTTTTCTCAGGCCCAGCCAGCTCAGAGCTGCTGCCCACAGCATCTTGAACGGGAGAAACTGGCCTGCCCCTCAGTGAGAACACGGGCAGTGTCTGCTGCTGGGCAGGGGCATGCAGAGATTCCCAGCCCCCTCCAGGACACTCCAGAACCTCCCTGCACCACTGTCAGACCTCGGGATTGTCAGGGCGTTTGCATCTATCCCAGGGAAGAGCCAGGCTGGACAGGGGTCAGAGCCTTTCTGCACGTTCCTTGCTGCATGGATTGATCTGCACACCAAAGGAGCTCCCACCCACTCTGGTGTGAGGAATGAGCTCCCCTTGCACGCCTGACACCGGAATTAGGGAGCAGCTCCTGCGAGGCAGCAGTGAGGAATGGTTTCATTTTGGTCTAAAAATGAAATGGAACCTGCTGGAGGATGTTAGGGTTTTTTTTTCCCCCAATTAGGAATGTTCGAACTGTTTGAGGTGAGATGACAACAAACTTGCTTCCCATTTAATGAGCTAAAGCTAATTGGAATTGGGGTGTCAGTCAGTCTGTGGAGCCACAGAGACCAGGGTGCTGCTCCTGCATTTCAATGGGCTCCAGAACAGTGGGGCTGAAATCTCTTCCCTTGGATTTTCAGAGATCCATGGACATTGATCTGGTAATGCACTTACTGCAGGTTGGGTTTAAAAGGAGTGCTGGATTTACCTCTGTCCAGCAGAACCTGCAATTGCTTTTTTTAACCCCACAGAGTCTGAGACAGTGCTGAGAACGTTTGGAAGTGCTGGAGAGGGAAAGATGCGGGTCTGGATGTGAAGGAAAGGTGTAGTTTAGCAGCCAGCTGGACTTAGTCTTTAGGATGGGCTGTAAAATGGGATTTCTCTGTGTGCTTAGACAACGTGAGGCCAGCTTCAACCTCTGTAACATCTGTAAGATATGGTGGTAACAGAATGGACATTTTTTTCCACTGAAGCTTTCCTGGAAGCTTTTCACCTTCAAGGAGCAGGAACTTTGGGGCCTGAGTTGCTGGAGGAGCACCAGGAGTGGGACAGCTCCTACAGAGCTTCCCTCACATTTATTCACCCATTCCCAGCTCTGGTTTGGGATGCTGAGCAGTGCAAGGAGGAGCTGGTGACTCCCAGTGCCCTGGGAGAGCCCCAGCCCCAGGGGTGCCCTCGGGAGGAGCAGGAGCAGGGATGTGGAGCCCTTCCCTGCTCGCTGCCCACGGATGAGCGATGGCTCTGCCTGGGCTCTGCACAGGGACTCATTAAGGGGAGCAATCTTCCTTTGCTTCCATCCCTCACAGCAGCCTAATTGGGAGGCAGAGGCATTTTCACCTGGAGAGGATTAATTTTAGCTGATGGATGCCCCATCCCAGCCCGTTCCCTGCTGCAGGGACGTGGCTCAGCCAGGGATGGCCCCGGCTGCACCCACGGGAGGGACGGGGCTGGAGCTTCCACACCCACGTGGGGCTCTGATTAATGGGAATACTTCAATTAAGAGGCTGCAGAAGTTCCGTGGCTCGGAGTTTGACTCCACTGATCCTCAGTAAAACTCTGCGGAACTTTCCAGAAAAGCAGTGCCCTGCTGTAGGGAATGCTGGGCAAAATTCCAGAATCCAAGAAAGGTTGGGGTGAGAAGGGACCTCAAATCCCACCCAGTGCCACCCCTGCCATGGCAGGGACACCTCCCACTGTCCAACCCCAATGTCCAACCTGGCCTTGGGCACTGCCAGGGATCCAGGGGCAGCCACAGCTGCTCTGGGAATTCCAGCCCAGCTCCTCCCCACCCTCCCAGCCAAAAATTCCTTCCCAATATCCCATCTATCCCTGTTTTCTGAAAAATCTTTCTTTATTTTAAATGTTTTTTTGTGCAGAGAGGGAAAAACCTTTTTGCTGTTTTACAGTTTGAGATCAGGATCAGTCTCCAAGGAACTGGTGTTCATTTTTGGGCCTGTGTCTGATTTATCCCCCTGGGATAAGGGCAGGGTTCATTTGGGAAATCTGGGCCTCAGGGATGTGCAGTTGGAGGTTCCATGGAAGCAGATTAAAAGCAGGAGCAGTGCCCAGATGGGGCCTCACCATGGGGCACAGTGAGGGAACATCTTCCCCATCCTGTCTGGGGTCCAGAGTGTCTGTAAGGAACAGGCCTTACATTAAAAAATAAAATATAATAATAATAACACATAAAATATCCGGAACATGTTTATCTAAACATCTCTCAAGGATATGATCATGTCAACAACCTGAATTGATGAGACAGAATTCTAATTCTGAGTTACTTTTCCCACACCACCTTCTCCCCCACCCTGAGGGAGGTGGTTCACGGACTTTCCATCCCAAACCACCTGGATCCAGACCCACAAAATTTTATGAAAACCACAATTATTTTGAACAGTGTGTGGAGCATTCCAGCAGAGCCCCCAGGCCTCTCTGGAGCAGTGGGCAAGGTCACAATTAACGTGCTGGAACTCCCAATAATGGAGCAAGGAATGGAGCAAGTCTGAGCAAACGGAGCCGCCGGGTGTTTCCCTGCCTCAGTGACTGGAAATGCTGCTCCTTGCAACAACAAACACCAAGCATGCTTAAAATTCCCAGCCTCCCATGTGTTGCACCATTTCTCAGGAATAGCAGAGAATTTTAAATAGGTTTTGCACAGAATGATCAAGTTTGCAGAGAACAGCCTTGGGTAGTGCTTTAAAAAATGGAAGAAAAATCATTTGAAGAGCACAGGAGGTAAAGGACAGAGTTAGTTCTTCCACACTTAATTTCTCTGGATTCACTGAAAGTGTCTGAGCTACAGGTTGCTGAAGTTCAGGCAGAAGCAGAGCAGACAGAAATTCTCTGCCATGTGCATGAGCATCCCTTGGGAAGGTTCCCAGGGTGATCCCAAATCCATTTGGCTTTTATGTGCAAACCCTGAGGTCACAGGGGCTGTTGCAGGATGGGATCTGGGATCTGGGGGGATTTCACCCCAACTTCACCACGTTAATTGGATTTGGCAGTGGGGGAGGATTCCTCAGCTGGAATATGCTGATTCCATCCAGCACCCAAGCCCTTGGGGTTTTGCTGGATCAGGTGCCAAGGGTGAAACCATGGCAGAATTTCATGATCTGAAATCTGGCAGGAGTTGGTTCAGTCACTCTTTTCCCCAGGATTAAATTTTCACAGGATCCACCAGGACTGGAGGGCTCGCAGTGGTGAAGCTGGAATGAGTTCACACCAAAAATAATTAAAAATAAGGATATTTCTGGGTGGGGATGAAGATTCCAGGAATATTTCACTGGTCAGAACATGGATGGGTGTGGAAAGGAAGGAAATGTTTTGGGTCCCATTTGACAGCCTCCTCACTGCAGGACTTCTGACCCAGGGGAATTTTCTGGCCCCAAACTGGTGGGGCCAGGTCTGGCTTTAGGCAGAGAGGGATGTTTGGAACTTGTTCTCTTTGAATATTCATGTCCTTTTTGCAAAGTGCACGTTTATAAACTGAGTCATCCCATTCCTTGGACAAAGAAAAATAATAAAAAAAATCCAAACCTTGCAGAGACCATGAATTCCAGAATGGTTTGGGATGGACCTTANAAGGTCACCCCATTCCTTGGACAAAGAAAAATAATCAAAAAAATCCAAACCTTGCAGAGACCATGAATTCCAGAATGGTTTGGGATGGGAGGGACCTTAAATCCCCTCCAGTGCCACCCCTGCCATGCAGAGACACCTCCCACTGTCCCAGGCTGCTCCAACCTCAATGTCCAACCTGGACCCTTCCAGGGCTGGGATACCCAGCGGTTTTTTGGGCAATCACTCCCAGAGTTTTCCCACCAGAGGCTGACTAATGAGGCCCGGCCATCCAAGGAAAAGAGAGGTTTTTATTTTCTCCTTTTTGACTTTAAACACAGCACTCTCTTCTCCTTTCCTTCTCTCTCTTTTTTCCCTTTCCCCCTTAGTGCCCAGGCCCTGGAAACGCCGTCTCCTGCAGTTTTCCATGTGAGCACTGGTGCACAATTCCAGCCCAATTTGGCTGAAGGCGTGAGTTTGACAGGAAGGTACAGCTGTAATTTCTCAGGCCTAGCCAGGATGCCAAATAAATCTATATCATCTTGACAATTATATCTTTACAAAAAGCTTGGGAAAGAACAGCCAAGAAAGCTTGTCAATAAGTTCACTTTTCATTAGAGGAAAGTCCTTTGGAAAGCCCACGGAGGCAGCGTTTCCTGATGGATCTCCCGGAGGCAGGCGCGGTGGGAGGCCGCCCAGAAAGAGCTTTTTATTGACAAACTTTTATTTTAGAGGAAATTTTTCCCTACAAAGCCTTAGCTTGAGTTGTTGCATGGCACAGCCATAAAACCAGATATGGAGTAGGGGCAATTTTGGCTGGAGTCAGGCCCCAAAGTGGCCTGGATTGCAGAGCTGTGCTGGTGGCCCAGTGACACGATCACCACTGGATCAGGGGGCTGGGACTGGGACAGGGAACAGGGTAGGGACAGCTCCTGCGAGGAACCCTACAAGCCGAGTGGGAGGTTATTTCCACAGCCAAATTGGAGGTTAATTAGTGCTACGTGTGACCCCAGCACCCAAGAGAGCCAAATTTCCCCACTCCTGCCCTGTCCGTGCCGCCCGCACAGCCGGGCTGTCGGGGAGAACAAATGGAGCCCCATTTGCCATTCAGGACATCTATATATAAACACAGGAATATGGGCTGTGACCCTTGGGGCCCATCCAGCCACTCCTCCTCTCTTTGCCCTAATTCTGTTTGCCGAGCAGGTGCTTACTCACAGAACTCGTTTGGAGTCAGTAGCTATAAATTCTGGAAAATGTGGGTTTTTTTCAAGGCATTCTTCAGCCCGAGCAGGCAGCTCTCACCTGCCAGCAGCATAAAAGGGGAGTTCCTGGATGTCAAATGCTTTCATATTTTCCTGCTTTGATCAGGGCTGAAGTGTTCTCAGAGTCCTCCTGGGAGTTTGCTCCGTGGCATTTTTTGATTATTCCTAGCCCCAGTGCAGCTCCTTCACGAGCTGAGCTGCAGTAATAAGGAGGGAGTTCGGCTGTGCAGAGGCATTTGCAGCAATCCCAGCCTGCAAGGGCTGCAGAAAACATCCCAAAAATCCAGCACACAATCACCTGGGAGCCGGGAGGGAAGCTGGAGGGGTGAGAGATGGAGAAGGAAAAATCAGAGCAATGCTGGGAGAGGCTGTGAGCAGAAGCTGAGCTGTCCTGGTGATGCAGCACAGGCAGGACTGAGGGAAAACCAGCCTTGGAATAATGGATCTTAAATCCCACCCAGTGCCACCCCTGCCATGGCAGGGACCCCTCCCACTGTCCCAGGCTGCTCCAAGCCCAGTGTCCAACCTGGCCTTGGACACTCCCAGGGATCCAGGGGCAGCCACAGCTGCTCTGGGAATTCCAGCCCAGCCCCTGCCCAGCCTCCCAGCCAGGAATCTCTTCCCCAAATCTCATCTAATCCTAGTGCCAGAATTGTTTCTCATGTTGTAGAGGGGCCTTATCCCCCCCTGGATGACTGAGGGAATGCTCAGGATGCCTGAGGGCTGGGAGGAGGGAGCACCTCACTCTGCTGCCAAGGGGAGCTTTCCCTGGCTCACGCATTGCTCCTTTTTTTCCCTTTTCTCCCACATAATGCACGTGTCTGGAATGGCTCCTGTATGAAAGAAAGTCTGTCAGGTGATTCTGTTTTCAGGTGCATTTCTGAAATGTTTCTGCTTTTGGGAGCTCTCCCTGTTCCACACTTGAGCTATTTTGGGAAGCCTGGATGGTGAGTTCTGTGTACTGGGCAGTTTGGAGATCTTGGCAAAACGTGTGTGGGATGCAGTTCTGTGCTGAGGAGGGAGGAGATGCCTGCAGAGAATATCCTGCTGCCTGCCTGTCACCCCACTGCTGGATCCTGGAAAAGGTGGAGCCCAGACCTTCAGCAGGGCACAGAGCAGCCCAAGGCTGCTGGAAGTCATTTGGATGCAGCTCCATGCAGGAATGCCAGGAAAAGGGTTTGGATGGACAGCACCTGGTTTTAAAAGGGGCTTTGGTACAAGGACCTGGAATCCCAGGATGCCTGAGGCTGGAAAATCCCTCCCAGCCCATGGAGTCCCAGCTGTGCGCGATGCCCACCCTGTGCCCAGCCCAGAGCTCTGAGTGCCACCTCCAGGGGACACCTCCAGGGATGGGCACTGCAACCCTCCCTGGGCACTGCCAAGGCCTGAGCGCCCTTTCCATGGGGAAATTCCTGCTGCTGCCCACCCTGAGCCTGCCCTGGCCCAGCCTGAGGCCGTTCCCTCTGCTCCTGGCCCTGTCCCTGTTCCCATAGCCCGATCCCCCCCGGCTGTCCCCTCCTGGCAGGAGCTGTGCAGAGCCACAAGGGCCCCCTGAGCCTCCTTTGCTCCAGGCTGGAGTTGCAGATCAGCCTCTGGACACCTGGAAAACCTTGGCCAGGGTTTCCCCTCGTTGCCCAGGAAAGCAGCACAGGGAGCTTTGTTGTGGGGAGAGCTGAGCCCCATTTCCATGCAGGACCCTGCCAAATGTGGGAAGCACTCAGGGAGGACTGTCCTTGCTCCCTGCTCCCTCCCAGGAATCCTGCAGACTCCAGGTGGGACATCTCTTCAAGGATAATAATTTTATTAAGTCTTCAAATGATAGAGAATCTGCTCCATATTAGGTTACTGACTTCACCGCTTAATTAACTTTATTCCTACTCTAGGTTTGTTTAGTTTCACCTTCCAGCCTTTGCTTCTCATTATGACTTTTTTGGCTAAATTAAAGTATCAGAATTGCCTGCCTGTGATGGCTCTAAAGAACACAGAGAAATTGGCTCTTACTTTTCCCTTGAATAAATTAAAAAGGTCAAGTGCCTTTAACCCTTAATTTCTGTGTAAAACTGGCTTTGAAGGAGAGACCTCCAGAGGAGACCATGGAGACATTCCAAGGATTGGAGCCAGGCTGGGAGAGCTGGGAATGTTCCCCTGGAGAGGAGGAGGCTCCAGGGAGAGCTCAGAGCCCTTGGCAGGGCCTGAAGGGGCTCCAGGAGAGCTGGAGAGGGACAAGGGATGGAGGGACAGGACACAGGGAATGGNTGGAGCAGCGGGGGCCAGTGGGCGGGGTCCCTGCCATGGCAGGGGTGGAGGGATGGGATCTGAGGTCCCTTCCCACCCAAACCATTCCATGACTCAATGCCATCACTGCCCTGAGCCCCAGAACCCCCTGAGCTGCATCCTGGTGTCCCAGGACAGGATGGATGGTCCTGGCAAAGCGATTCCCCTCCTGTTCCCAAGCCATCCCCTCCCTGCAGCTCTTCCCAGTCCCTGCCACCTCTCCTGTCTGGCACATTCCTGTGCTTGGAATTCACCCCAACACCTCCGAGGATCCCAGCTCCCTGAGAAAAGCAGGATCATGAATAAACATCATGAATAATTTCCTGAGGAAAGCAGAACCTTCTCCCTGACTGTAAGGAGAGGGGCAGGAAGAGGGCACTAATTAGATTATTTATGCAATCCAGCCTTGATGAGATCCATCTTGACAAGGCAGCCAGAGGTCGATCCCTTTTCATTCCATGGAAATGCCCCATTCCTGGAGCAGCTCCGTGCTGGAACTGCAGGTGCTGCCCCACATCCTCTTCTCTCAGAGCTGTCCTGGGCTGGAGGAAGCTGGGGCTCCCTTTGGGGGCAGCTTTGGGAGGAGGGTGCTGCCCATGCCTGCTCTGGGCTGAGGGACCAGCTCTGGGGTGCCGGGCAGCAGAGTGGCCTCAGCTGAGCTTTGGGATATTTTGGCATTGTTAATCTCTGTCCTGTGGGTGTTGGAGCTTGTGGAAGGTGCTGCTGTTTCCTCTCAAGGGTTGGATTCCTTTTGGGCTCCCTCTGATTTTGCTCACAGAGGTTGGAGGCTGATGGGACATGGCTGGGTGGTGCTGGTCCCTGTCACCCCCAGGGAAAGCAGGGGCAGTTCTGAGGTGGGATGGGCAGGTTCCAGGGGGGATCCTGCAGGAAGGATCAGTGCCATGGTGCTCAGGCTGCCCTGGAGTGTGGGGATGGGGCCAGGCATCCCCTGCCTCTGTGGGGGATTTAATGGGATCACACACATGGGATCAGCCCTGGGCAAACCACTCCAGGCACCCTGCTGGAGACAAACACCCTGCCCTTGGTTCTGCCACAAAATCTGTCCTGGTTTGAGTGCCAGGAGTCTGCTGAGGAGGGCAGGAGCCTCCCTTGGAATGCAGAATGCAAACCCCCTCCCTCCCAATTATTATCAGTTGGCAATTCAGGGGCTCTCAGGCACAGAGATGGCAACAGCAACAACAGTTGTGCATGAGCAGAACTCCAATCCAAATGCAGCCACACAAAAACCAACCCAGTGCAGAGTCAGGGTCCAGGCTGAGCCCTGTGGCTCAGGGGTTGGTGGCAGGGCCATCCCATGGGGGCTGCAGCCCTCCTGCAGTGGCAGAGGTGGCTCTGCTGGAGCAGGGATCCTGCACAAAGGGGGAGTTTCCCTGGGAAGGGGCCCTGGGCATGGCTGGGCCTGGTGTCCCTCTGGGAATGCCGTGCCAAAGGCTGCTGGCTGTGCCAAGGCCAGATTGGATGCAGGTAGGAATGCTGGGCTCCTGGGCTGGCTGCAGCAGCTGCCAGGGGGATGCTGGAATGTTCTGAGGCCTGCAGGGAGCCTGAGTGGGCCCTGAGCAGAAGATGTGTGCCTGGAGGGAGGCTGGGTCCTGGCAGGGATAAAGAAAACGGCCCCAGCTGGTTTAGAACAGCTGGGCCATGGCCAGAGGGTTCCCCCAGCCCAGCTGGGGTAGAACACACACTGCTGGCACAGCTGGCACTCACACCCAGGGCAATAACAAACCCAGATTTTCCTGCATGGATGGATTTTCCTGCTGGGAGCCCGTGGGCAGCCACGGGATCTGGGGTGGTGTCACTTGAGGTGCCCCTGCAGTGCTCTTCATCATCCATAACCAATAATTTATTTATCTGGATCAAACACGGAGATGCTGATCGTTCCTGGTTTATCCTTCCCCAGGTAAAGGTTGTCCCTGTGGGAGGGGCTGCCAGGACCACCCTGCCCTGGGAAGGTGGCTGAGGAAAAGGAGCCCTCTCTGGAACCTGAATTCCTGCCCAGCTCCTTCTCCTCTCCCTAGCAGTCATGCAATTCTTTCCCAGCTTTAAAACAGAGAAATCTCTAATTTTTAAAACCTGTCACGTCCACAATTTCAATAAAATCGGGCAGCAGAGTATTAGAGCTAATGATATGTTTTAGGGAAATAATAGTTTTATTGCCCTGGGTTTATAATCTTTTTGATTAACTGATTTTCTCAGATATTTGCACTCCTTCATTTGTTTTCTGCCTGTTCTCTAGAGCCATTTTTACGTTGTTATTGCTCTGACCAGTGCATGTGACATTTTCTTAGCTGGGCTGGAGGTGAGAGAACACCCAGAGGTTTAACAATGTGTAGTTGAAAGACAATAATGATTATTTTTTTCTTTAGAAATACGGAAGAACAGGGAGAAGGGGAGGTGATTTCCTCTGGATTTTCAGGTCAGTGGAGATAAACACACACGAAATAAAGGTGAACATAGGAATACACTGGCACAGGGTGCCCAGAGCGCTGTGGCTGCCCCTGGATCCCTGGCAGTGCCCAAGGCCAGGTTGGACATTGGGGTTGGACACCCTGGGACAGTGGGAGGTGTCCCTGCCCATCCAGGGGGGGCACTGGGTGGGATTTAAGGTCCCTCCCAACCCAAACCAGTCTGGGATTCTGGGATTTATGATAAGGAAACACTCCTCACTCCCTCTCTGTGCTCACTTTGGTGCCTTTCCAGGGCACCTACACTTCCCCCCCAGCATTTTCCACACCCAGCTCTGCTCTCCAGGCCAGCCCAGCAGGAGCCCAGCAAAGCCCAGGCTGCGGGCAGAGCCTCTGCAATTCCTGCCTGGGGGCATGAGGGATTTTTATCCAAAAAAAAAGTGTGCTCCTGGTCATTGTAACTTCGTGCTGTAAAAGGACAAAGTCAGAGAGGAACGCTCAATAAAGCAGACGTGATTAAAGATGGGTGAATCTACTTGGGAAAAAAAGCTGTGACTTATTTTCTCTCCCAAATAAATCAGCTGGGAAAAGCTGAGTCAATAAGGCTCACTTTGGCTCCTTTTTGCTGGTCAGGAGATACATCGCTTGTATGTTAATTGGCCCTTTAATCACTCTCCGTGTGCTGGGCTGCTGCCTTTTGAATCCTGCTGGAAGCTCTGCCTGCTGCCCCTTTATGTCGGCTTTTTATGGGAAGAGCTCCTGAAAAGAGCCCGAAAACGTTCGATATCTGCAGAGGGGCTGAGCTCTGCATCAGCCACGGCAGCTCCCACTCTGGGGCTTGCTTCTGCCAGGTGTCTGCAATCCTCCTTTTCTGATCCTGCAATCCTCATTTTCTGCTCCTGGAATCTTCATTTTCTGGCACTTTCCATCATTTTTGTAGCAGTAGAAAAAGCAACAACAACAACAAAAATTTGGTGGCTCTGATGTGGCACAAAATCCCCAACCCATTTTCAGCTCTGTGATGGAGCAGCACAAAGCTTGGCAGGAGTTTGGGTTCTCTGCTAATTAAGATTAAAAGTGAAGGGGTCCTTCCTAGGGACAGCAACTCTTAATTAAAATTTAGAAAGAACCGGGGGAGAATGCAAACAAACCCCACTTTGTTAAGGAACCAGAAGCAAGGCAGAGCATTCCCCAGAGCTGATCATGGTCTAGGGTGGGATATCTGTCATTCCCCTGGAAAGTGGGACCTGTTGGTGCAGGATTTGCCAGCCAGACTCTGGGGGTGCAGCCCGGGAGGAGCTCTGTGTGTTCTCCCTGCGCTCCCGGGGGTTTCACAGCAAACTGGGATGTGGATTTTGGGCTTGGTGGGAAGTGCAGCAGCTGAGGCAGCAGAAGGTTGTGTGATTCATTCCCCAGGAAAGCAAGCAGGGAGTGTTGGATCCCACGGGAGAGGTGAACGCGGGCAGGAGGGGGTTCAGGGGGTTCAGCTCTCCGGGGGTGGCTCCTGGCTGCAGGGGCAGCTCCTCTCTGAGCATCCCCTGAGGCTGAATGTGCCACCAAAGCTGGATAGATCCCTGATCCAGCTGTCATTCCAGCCTGGATGTGGATGGGACAGGGGAGGGAGCAGCCCTGGAACAGCTCCGTGGCCAGGGCTGGGGATGCTGGGCAAACCCCGCAGACACAGGAGTGAAGGGGCCAGCAGCAGAGTGGGGGGATTTCTCCAGGGATTAAAGGGAATCTGGCTGGAATGTGATCCAGAGAGGAGAGTAAGAAATGGATAATGGAACCACAGAATGGTTTGGGCTGGAAGGGACCTTAAATCCCACCCAGTGCCAACCCTGCCATGGCAGGGACCCCTCCCACTGTCCCAGGGTGTCCAACCTCAATGTCCAACCTGGCCTTGGGCACTGCCAGGGATCCAGGGGCAGCCCCAGCTGCTCTGGGAATTCCAGCCCAGCCAGGAATTCCCAATTCACAATATCCCACCCATCCCTGCCCTCTGGCAGTGGGAGCCATTCCCTGTGTCCTGTCCCTCCAGGCCTTGTCCCCAGTCCCTCTCCAGCTCTCCTGGAGCCCCTTTAGGTGAAGTACTCAAAATTCTTGGGGAAATCAGGGGTGCCAAGAAGGATTGGTGAGATGGATCACCCCCCTGCAGTGTCTGTCACACTTTATCCATCCAGTTCAAACTGAATTTACCAGGAATGGGTTATGGAGTGAAGGCTGCAGGGAACTCAGAGCTGTCACTTGTGTGAGGCTGTGCTCTGAGCAGATCCAGCAGGATCTGTGGTTGTTCCTTTCCTAATTCCTGGATTTAGTTAATTCAGTTACACCTTTACCCACTTGTGCTTCTCCCAGCAGGCAGAGCTGAGAGGTTCCCCAGGATCTCCCCTGACACTTCCCAGGAGCTGCAGGGCTGCTGTGGGGCCTGTGCTGCTGCCTGAGCCTAGCTAGCTTTTCTTCTCCTCATCCTCATCCTCACCATCCTCCTCCTCCTCTTCCTTCTCCTCCTCTTCCTCCTCCTCCTCCTCCTCCTCCTCCTCCTTCTCCTTCTCCTTCTCCTTCTCCTTCTCCTTCTCCTTCTTCTCCTTCTCCTTCTCCTCCTTCCCCTACTTATTATTACTAACAACAACAACAACAATAATAATAACGATAATAATAATTATTATTATTATTATTATTATGAGTTCTCCTGGCTCCAGTCCCTGCCCTTGCTGCTGTCCCAGGTGCTTGGCAAAGCTCCTGAGGAGGACGGGTCCCTAAAGTTGCCACCTCAGCCTTCCCTGTTACCTCACCTGTCTGCAGCTCCTCCCAGGAGTTCCCCCCCATTCCCTGTGGCCCAGGTCCCCCACCCCACATTCCAACCCTCTGGTGTTCCAGAGAGTTCCTCCACTAAACACAAAACGTGGCTTTCTCCTCCCGCAGAAGGGGAGCTGTTCTCACCTCTCTCCTGGATGTTTTCTGCTGGGAATATTTTGTTCCAAGCCGCAGCAGAGCGCTCTGCTGAAGAACAAATCAGGCTGATGGAGCTGCACTTTAATCTTCCCTTTGGGAACACGGAGCTTCCCAATATAATCCTGATGGCAGAGAAAAGCGTTGCCGGGGTTTTAATGCACATCACAAACTGCCATCGTCCCCGATTTGCAAAGGTGAGGGAAGAGCTCTTTTATGGATGTGCTGGCATGAATGCAGGAAATCCAGCTTGTGTTTCTGCTGCCTCAGGCCCAGCCCTGCTGCAGTTAACCCTGAGTTTAAGCAGATGTGCTCTGGGTGATCACTCTGAATTATAAACTCAAAATGTTCCCCCACAGGTTCCTCGGGGAAGGTGGAATTTGTGTTATCCTGGACTTTGGGATAAAAGATTGAATTTCCAGGCTGTGATGAAAAGACTGATCATGGAATCACAGATGGTATTGGGTTGGAAGGGACCTTAAACCCATTTTGTTCCATCCCTTTCCATGGGCAGGGACACATCCCACTGATGCCTCAAGTTTGAGCTTTTATATTTTCCACACTCTGTGCTGTTTCAGGGGCAGTTCTGGGTCTCACATTCAGCCTTGCTGAGCTCTCCTCACACAGCAGGGACACAAAACAATTCCTTCTCCAGCCTGGCACCAAGGACAGCCCATCCCAATTCCAGGCCCAAGAGCAAAACCAAGGGTGAAGGGAAGAGAGCAAAGCAAGGAGGATGGAGCTCCCTGAGCTGGAGCTGCAATGGGACAATTCCCTGCACTCTGCTGCTGGAGCAGAACTTCTCCAAGTGTGGGACCTGGTGGCCGGGCTCCATTTGGGGCCCATTTTGGGGCTCAGCCTGGGTGTGGCCCGGCCGGGCTCTGGCCCTGCCCAGGGTGTGTCCAGGGAGGCCTTGGAATAAATCCCTGCTTTATCCTCCTGCTCTGGCCGGGCTCTGCTCCAGCGCAGCCTTTGCCAGAAGGGATCAGCATTATCCCAGGCTGCCCCAGGCCCCAATGTCCAACCTGGCCTTGGACACTCCAGGGATCCAGGGGCAGCCACAGCTGCTCTGGGCTGCTCAGCCCTGGTGTGTTCCATTATTATCCACAGGGATGTGTGGAATTCCAGTGGATTAGGTAATCCCTGGTTCTTGGATCCCTTCACGCTCCTGGGTCACAGATTTTCTGTCCTGCTCAGGAGCCTTCCCTGGGCCCATGGATTCGTGCTGCAGTTCAGAGCTGACCCCACCTGTGGCTCTCTCTGGGGCTTTGGGGTACCACGAGCAGCTCAGGGCCCTAAACCCCACTGCCCTCGATGCCTCAGTCCCTGTGGAGCTGGGACTGGCACTGGATGGGCTCTGAGGTCCTTCCAACCCAAACCATTCTGTGCTTCTATGATTAAAACTAAAACTAAAACTAAAACTGAAATTAAGACAAGGAATCCACAAAGGTAAGAAAGCTGCAAATGTGTCCACAAAAGGTGGAGCCCCTTTTGTTTTTAGCTGCATTGTGCTGGTGGGGTGACCCTTCCACAGCCCTTTAGGAACACGGATTTGACATCCAGGGGACTAGGGGAGAGTTTTGGGAGCCACAAAAAAATTAGTTTTCTAGGAGAAGCAAGTTGATGAGGGATAATTTCAGGATCCTCGCTGGTTTTAGGGCTGTTCTGGGTTTCCTTTGCTGGCCTGGACACACGGGTGCTGTCAGGGGATGGAGCATTCCCGGGTGTGGGAATGCTGCTGTCCCTGGTGCTGGCTGAGGCTGGACGGGCTCTGACGGGGCACAGGCACCAAACCGAGCCACATCCGTCCCAAAATCCTCAAAGGAGAGTGTCTCCATCCTGATCTGGGGAACACACACAGGCGAAAATTCATTTGAGAAGCACACAGGTGAAGGGGAAACAGAAGAAATATCAGCTCAGTGAGCAATTTTCTAGAAACAGAACACATAAGGGTGCAGCA